>OU466862.2:45590115-46087615 GCA_911865555.2 Thlaspi arvense | reverse complement strand
AGGTAAAGCACAAGACTTATGGCATGTGCACGTCAAAGCTCCCTTCTACCCTTTCCTAAAAATTATCCTAAATTTAGTCTAAATCCCAAGATAAACCCCCGAGAATCTACCATTTAACCCAAAGCTCTTTTGATCTTTTCTTTTTAGAAATGTAGGGAACTTCTTCCTTGTTTTCTTAATTGTGGCTGACTTCTTTTAGAACTAGCCTCTTGGTTTGCTGTATATGCGCCAATTTTTCATCACTTTTTTGTGGGATTGCTTTGGTCTGATTTTTCTCCTTGTGGATTGGAACTTTGTAAGCTTGTTGTTTGCTCTGGCGGCCTTTCTTTCTTTGTAACTTAGAGCTTTTCTTTCTTTTTTTCATTTTACCCACAAGATACAATAACCTTACCCCACAATGTTCAATTCTATTCATAACCAACCCAATGCGCAACAATTCAAAGCTCAAACACTTAATTCTACCTTTCTTCTCCAAAACTCTCTAAAACATAGTGATCAAGCTTAAATCAAACGATGATGTTCTACAAAGAGAGATCCCTGCCTTGCCCGCCTAAGTCCCTAACACTTTTTGGCCAAGATAATTTCGAAACTGATAATTGCAAGTGCCTTACAAACTACTCACAATAGTGGTTTGCGTTTACAAGGAAGGCTTGGTTCAAGGTATGGTTAAACTGTCCCCTTAATGATGAGGATCAACTAATTGGATCAACCCGAGTGGTGAAAAGGAAGAAGATGAATCCAAGTATGTATATTGGTAGAAAAATAGGGGGGGCCATGCAATCACTTTTAATGCACCAAACAGATAATTCAAAGTTTCAAATTAAAGTTTCATTTATATAAAGGGTCAAGATCAAATCAAGCAAGCTTAACACTTCAAACAAGAGTTTCAAATTCATAAAATTCAAAGTGTGTTTTCAGGCCTTATTTCAAGTGCTTCATCAAATGCCTCAAAGGAGTAAGAAACAAGGGCATCCTTTCATAAAACACTAGCATTTCAAAGATGTACCATCATTGCTTCCAATGTAAACCAAGCAAGCTACTACCCTAACTGAATGCATTGCAAAACTAAGTCTTATTTTGATGCACCTGATAACCTCTTTGTTTAAAGGAATCAATTTTTGAAAATTTTCAAAATTTTTTAGTGATTTTCTCCTGCGCCAAGTGCAAATGGCTGGGGCCTAGCTTTATATGTAAATGCAGCTTTTGGATGGTATAGCAAGAATTGCTAGTCCAAGAAAACCCTCCCCCCACACTTTAGAATAACACAGTCCTCTGTGTATTATAAATGCAAAAGGAGGCAAAACACACAACGTAAAAATGAGTGTAAGGAGAATGTGTAAAGAGTTAAGGAAGAGGAAGGTGTGTACTTGCACTGGAGCGTTGGCGGGGTGGAGGATGGAACAATTATTCAGTGGAGAGGATTAATGGGGACCGTTGGATCACTGCATCTTTGAAGCTTTGGTGTTTTCCAAGAGTTTTGGTCCCATATCGGTATGGGCTTTTGATGTTTTTCCTCACTGTTGTATCCCGATATGCTCACACATCGGGCATCGTGGCTCGGTATGTAACGTGGTCTTTTTCCTCTCTTGGTGTACGGAACAAAGGCTCCAGCTTGCGATTACATCGAGCAAAGGTGCTTTGAGGTTCTTGCTCGATGTAATACCTCGATATGAATCCCCCTCGTGCAATTTGCTCGACGGTACGGACCGCTTCTTCTCCCCAAGTTAAACCGCATCTTGCAGATTTTACAGAGGTTTTGCTCGATATGGCACCTTCGATGCAGAAATAAAGCTTTGTTTTCCTTTGGTTCTTCACAACATTATCTGACCAACCAAACTACTTTTTCGCAGGCCCGAAATACTTAACAAACGTATCACAAGTAAAAGGAAAGCATAGTTACCTAAGATAGGCATAGATTTTACCTCCCAAGTGTGCTTTGTTTTTGGTCTCTTGCTTGAATTTTTCTGTGATTTGATTGGTGGGTTATAAGCAGGTTTGACTACTAGTAAATCAAATCCTAAAACTACTCATGTCATTGCCAGCATGTTGTAATGCGTATCAATCCATCTGAGTTTTTAAGGCAACAAGCATATACAACAATCATCTAAGTTAAGCTAGATTCAAGGAAAGGCAGTCTTTATCAAACTAAATAAAGTCTATAATGCCACTGAACTAAGCAAAGCAGGAAATTCAAATAGATGACGTAAGGATCTAAGATGGGGGTTATTGATTAACAGTTGATTAGTATCTAATTAGTGTATGCTTTCAAACCCAGTCAAACAATCGCTAATCTTCTAGGCATAGGATGAATAACTATAACTAGCTCATATTCCTTGACACTAATCACTTGTGCTAAAGGCACACATTCAAGATAAATCTCTTTACTTAAACTCAAAACACATGATTCAGCAAGCATTCAGAACAGAAATCCAATCCTATGAAGCCAAAATGCACCTTAGACATCAAAATATCCTAGGCTAAGCATATACAAATCCTCTTAAGAGACTTTAAGCAGCAGTTTTTCTCAACACTTACCGAGTCGCAATAAAAAGCCAAGAGACTAAACAAGCCTGGACAAGACTAAACTAGTGTTAAGCCCATCTAATAGATAGAAAACAATCAGATTAAGCACAAAAGTGAAATCACTAATCTAGTCCTAAAACCCCTCTAATCTATCCCATCTTCAAACCCTAACTACGACTACTCACTAGCCATAGTCCAAACCACTAATTACAAAGCGAAATGAGGGTTACGCATGACTAGGAAGCAGAATTATAAACAAGAATAGAATCAAAGGAAAATGCATAAATTCACTAAATCAACCTAGTTCTTACAAAGTAAAGCTGAAAAAGGAAAGGTTTTAAGTGCAAGAACAGGAAGAAAAATTTTAAGATCTAATTTGCCTAACCATTTTTAGGACTTAAGTATTTATTGGGGAACTAGAAGAAAACCCCTTAGCTAAACCCAAGATTAACCGGAAAAATAAGCTGACATAGGGGACTACAGAGCAAGGGGCCAATGTCGGCTGTGAACATCTGAGATAACATGTTGATAATCACCTATTCTTTTGGGTTTGTATCGATGTATCTTTGGGGTTCGATATGCACGTTCGATACATGAAGGCTTCCAAGTTGTTATTCGATTTTGGTCTCCAGGGGGTGATGAAGTCGATACAATTGCCTTTTAGTTA
Organism: Thlaspi arvense; assembly: GCA_911865555.2. Taxonomy (NCBI): domain Eukaryota; kingdom Viridiplantae; phylum Streptophyta; class Magnoliopsida; order Brassicales; family Brassicaceae; genus Thlaspi; species Thlaspi arvense. The sequence continues at coordinate 46,084,425 of OU466862.2, read as the reverse complement.
ACGGCTCATCGATCAAGCAAGCCGATATGGCACCTCGGTATTGTCTCTGTAATGTGTATCGGTCTGGGACGTCGATACACTGATCGATATGGACTCCATTCTTCTGCAATCAAGGTGGTCTAAGTTGATATGCTTCCTTCACGACCACACGCCTTCACCTGTAACGAATTGCTGAAGTGGTCCGATACTCCCATCGATATGCTTCCATATCGATCACATTGATGTCGATATCATCATCGATATTAGTCAATCCGCCTTTGTTCTCTTGCCTTGCTACATTCCAAGCTCACATACCCCATTGCACCACATGAACCGCCACACCCCTTCAAGTACCTGGATAAAACTCCAAATGCATGCCAAAATGCAATGCGAGCTCCGAAAACTACACTAACTCCCTAAATGGAATGCAAATGGTATAAGAAGAAGCAAAAATATGCATGTTTGGAGGCCTAAAACTAGTGATGAATGCAAACTAAAATGGTATAAATAATGGAAGATAGTCCAGTGGGAACATCAAGGGAGACTGAGATCAGTCTCCCGGAGCCAGAACTTCTGAGGCTACGTATGACTGTGAACTCCCTTATTCCTTTTAGTATCCACCAATGTGATTGCTTTATAGCGAAGCAACTTCTTTGATTCTAATGAAGCCCATTCCACCTTGACTAAGCGTTCCAGGGAAAGAGCCGTCAAAAACCTTGAGTTGTAGAGACTGTTACCAAAACGCCTGATCTGAATTCCTTGTGGACTATCGACTATCATGGAAGGAAGGCTTTTGTCCTTCCTTTGTAAAATTTTGAACTCTCATAAGACTCCAACCTGATTTTCTCAAGCTCATGAAGCTTGCCATAAAGCTCCTTTCTGAAGCACTCTTAATAGCATAGTTGAGCAGTTTGATTGTCCATTCGAGCCTTATACTTCAAGCTTCTACTGGAAGGATGACAAGGTTTCGATACAAACAAGCTGAAAGACAAATCTTCCTATTGGTTGTCTTTAATGCAGTCCTATAAAGCCCAAAGTGCATCATCAAGCTTAGCTGACCAGTCTTTCTAGTGATCCCTACTTTCTTCTCTAGAAATGGCTGTGCATCTCTCTGTTTGAAACCTCAACCTGACCCAAAATGTTTGTGGATGATAAGGCGTTGCCGACTTTATGTTTTACCCCATTCGTAGATGGTTGAAGGAAATGAGCTTTTCCCAACGGAGGTTGAACACAGTCCGTCCGGGCTCAGTGGTTCAAAAAGATACGGCGGTTCAAAGTATCACTGTCAGCAAACGCGAAGTTTGTATTGGGCAGCACATTCGACCGATGAAAGCCCGATAACGAGCGGGAATTAACATCCAACATCGGAAGCATCATGGCCGGCAAAGGCGTGCCCGACCGATAAACCTCCAGTACAAGTCCTCGTGCCTCATGTCGGGCAGCACATCGAGCAAGATGTCTGATATCCAACCCAGAGGAAGAACAGTACCTGAGCATGATGTCGACCTTAGAGCTGAATATGTGGCTCGACCAGAAAGTCCAAATATTACCTTTTGTCAATCTTCTAGGGTTATTTGTCACTCTTAGTATCAATGAGTTAACGACCAAAAACTAATTAGGCAACCGTTGTTCTTGCTTTGAACCCTTTTTTCTTATTTGCTTTGGTCACATTTGTAAGAAAACAAAGTTCATTTTTAAATCTTAATTTCTGCACTTCCATATTTAATTCCTTTCTAATCTCTTATCTGTAATCATGATTATCATATCTCTATTGTTAGATTTTGTGGCTTGACCCATGTTTATGAATAGCCTTGTTTTAGGTTTGAGATTATGGGCAGATGGGTGATTTTTAGGCTGATTGTTTAGGTGATTAGGGCTTAGTCTTCTCATTCCCTTTCTTGTGTGATTGTTATTAATGCTGAGTACCTCTTTGTTGAAGAAGTTGACCTTAGGTTTTCACTTGCACACTAAGTGTTTGATGAAATGCTTGAATGAAGTTCAATGCTTGAAAATGGTGTTTAGATAATCATGAGTCTTTGCATCTATCATTTCTTGCTTGAATGTGCTTATTGCTTAGTACCACATTGGTGGAGAAAATGCCTTTTGGATAATTATTATACATGAGAATGTGAGTTAGTGTTAGTTCTATTGCACAAGAGATTAATAAACCTATCCTAAGAGATTAGATATCTAGCATGCTAATTGGTTATATGGAACTTGCTTTTAATGCTTCCTTGTCACCACCAAAAGTGGGTTTGAAATGTGATGTCAAATGGATTAGTGAAAAAAGATTGGATTAGTCTTCATTAGTGATCCTTACCTAAGGCTAAGTGTTAAGAATTTTTTGTTTTGATCACCCTAGACATGAACATCAATCACCCTATCACTATTGCCTTGTTTTTGAACCATCATTTAATCTTTGGACTTTAGCTTTTACTCTGTTTTTGCTTTGTTTATCATTGCCATTATTGCTCTCTTGTTACTTTCTTTTGCTTCCTTCTTGTCAGTAGGTTGTTAGACAAAAACCCCCTTCTCTATTAGATTAGGTTAGCAAATTTCTCTATATCTCAATTGTCAATAACTTCCCAAGTGAATTGACACCTCAAGTACTACAATTACATGTGTGTTTGAAGATTGATAAAAAGATTAAAAACCTCTACATCAATATGCGTTGTTGCCTCTTGGGATTGTTTTAATGCATTTGAGATTGGGTTCTTCCTTAGACTAAGCATTTATTTCAGTACTGATTCTTTATTTTATTTTGTTTCTCTTATAGGTACCATGTATCACCCTCAAGCTTACTACCAAGGCTTTCCAAGTGGCTTCAACCATGGGTCCCCTTATGAAGGTTATGGTGCTGCTTATCACTGCAGTTATGGAGACATGCACCAGCCTTCTGCTCACTTTCTCAACTCAAGAATTAAGTATGCAACAAATGCTACAACAAACCCTTCAAATTCAGGCTACAGAAGCTATGGAGATTACAGTAGCATTCACTGCATTTCATCAAATGATTGAGCAGACATACTCTGAGTTCAGCAGCAAGATAGAAGCACTAAGTTATAGGATCACGAATTTGGAGAGTGAAGAGGCTTTAGCATCACATCCATAAAGCCAACTTTTTGGAAAGAGTAAGCCCCTACACCAAGAGTAGTGTCATTTCTTATATGATAAGGACATCAACTTCAACAAAGAGGCTGAAGCATCGATTAAGGGGATTGAAGAAATGCTTTATGGGGCTCAAGAAGTGTTCTCCACCACAAGCTCTACTAAGAAGATCAATGTGGACATTGAGTCTAAGTGTGGGGGAGGTGCTTTTCACTGAGTTCGGCTAGTGATGCAAAGGCTGATGAGAAAGATAAGGCCATTGAAGTTGAGGTTGTTGAAGCTTAAGTGGAGGTGAAACAAGGAGCTGAATTGGCTGAGCATGATAAGCTTGTTGGGGTATACTATACTCTAAAGGAAGATCTGAGGGGATTCAAGGTTGAAGTGCTAAAACAAGATGAAGACCCTCTTGATCACAATGAATATGATGGTGAAGCCTTTGATGGTGGTTGCCTTCTTGACTCGTTTGATGGAATCAAAGTGAAGCTCTATGATGGACCAAAGAGACCAAGAAAGACGGTCAGGACACCCAAGGAGAAGCTCTACTATGGAGCCAATACATTGTTCAAGAAGAAAGAAGAATGAACTTTAGTTCCACCCCATCTTCCTCTATGATCTTAGGGTGTTAAAAGTCAAGCTTAGAGACTTTCAACAAGCACACTTGGGATGTAGTCCCATGGTATCCTTTTACATATTATTGCTTTTTTAGTATATGTTTGTGTTTTTCTTGTGACCCTAGAAGCAGCTGTGAATCATGGAAGGAGGTTGGGTCAATTTGGAGATCAAAAGATATGTTCTTGGCGCATGTGGTGCAGCATGTCAGGCAAGGAGTGCCCGATATGATCTTCCAGGGAGAATATTTGGCGAATGTGGAGCAGCATGTCGGGCAAGGAGTGCCCGATGTGATCTTCCAGGGAAAAAACTTGGCGCATGTGGAGCATCATATCGGGCAACCATGTCTGATACTGCAACTAAGATACCAACATTCCAACCCTTGTATATACCATTGCACTTGTTTTTGGTGTGTTTCGTTTTCTTCCTTCAAGATTCTTTGACACAAGGGACTGTGTAATTTAGTTTGGGGGAGGGTTTATGTATATAAATTTTTGTTTTATTTTTTTATTTTCTTTTTTGCATACTTGAGTTTCTTGCATATATTCAAGCATTTCATTGAGAAAATCAAAAAAATTTCATATTTTTTGGAAACCAAAAAGAATCATTTAGGTGCAATTGCATAATTAAGATTAGGTCTAGATGCATTTCATGTAGCTTTTCACACATTTGCATAGGGAGTAGATGATAAAATTTGTTGATGTATATGTTGAATTTTTTAATGACTTAGTTTTTTTGTTTGAAGTTAAGGATGCACACATGATTTAAATTATTGCATTGATACTCTTGTTTTATGCTAAATATTCATGTGATTTGATCAAAACTCTATTTATTAGAACCTTAATCTTGGCATGAAAATTAATCTTGCTTATGTTTGAAAAAGTGTTGGAATGCTACCATAATATACTTGCATTTCTTCCAACCTTCTACAACTCTTTCTAGCCAAGTGCTGATCCTACCTTATCCATCCTCCTTTCACCTAAATACTATATTTGTGGTGAGCCTAATTTTGATGACTTACAAAATTTTTGGGTTTACACAACGGTGCTTCACATGTGATTTCCTCTTCATCTTGAGTCTGACTATGTTTAGATGTAATTTGGTGTGGGACTTGGGTTTCTTTATTTCGAATAGGAAGAAATAAAAAGGGAAGGCATCAAGCTCACATTGTGACCAAAAGATCTAAGGATCAAGCAAAGAGATTCTCACAACAAAGAATAGAGAAAGTGCCAAGGCATCCAAAGAATAAACAAATGGATACAATACCTAAGAACAACAAAAGAAGAGCTTCAAAAAGAGGATCGAAAGAAAGGGCCACGTCATTGAAAGAGGAGTCAAAGAATTAAAGAATCTTCCCGTTTAGTAGAAATGGCTAAGTGTGGGTGTGTTTTGTAAAAAGGTGATACATGTCCCTTAATATGTACATATGGTGTAGATTTAGGTTGGGTGCACGTTATTGGGTATTAACAAGTTGGGTTTTGAAGAAACAATGTTTGTAGTTTGGTATCTGAGATGAGTTGATTGTTTACCCTTGTGATGCATGAAGGTTGTGTTTTACCCTTAGCATTTTGGCCAATCTTTCATTGCTCATTTTCAAAGAGAGATCCCGTTAGCAAATCTGAAAACCCCACATTAAAAAGAGATCTTTTCATCTCTTATCGCATTGTCCCTTAAACCCAGATTCTGTTACTCACGGTTGCTTGTTTACACAACATAAGCAAGGCATCCGTGTTTTAACTATTTAATAAATGTTTACCAAACGAGTTGGTTATTATTGAATTTGTCTGTGTTCATAGGGCTAAAGCTTAGTTCGATGTTTTTGTTATGATAGCTGTGGCCTAACGATTTTGAAGTAAAACAATCTCTATAGCCCTCTTAGAACCTCATAAACTTGGGGCATCTGAATCAATTTTGTCCCTTGACACTTTTTGGTTTTTGAGCACCCACTTTTCACAGCCTCCTCTCTTCTCATTTAATGACCTTGTGTGTGTGCTTGAGAACGAGCAAAAGGCAATTGTGGAGGAGTTGATCTCTCTTGTATTTACAATGTATATGACCATTTCGTGATTGTCATTTAGCACAATGTTTTTTTTGGTCTCTTCAGCTTAGGTGGACGCGGCATGGTTTCCTTATCATTTTGTCGCATTTTCCTTATCGTATAGGACATAAGTTGCATTTGAGATATAGTTTTGCATTTTACCTTGCATATAGAATGTTTTTAAGGCACCAAAGAAGCTGTTGGAGGACATTGTGTAAAAATGGTGGAGTGATCCAAGAAGATATCCCAGCCAAGCGAGAGCCAAAGGACGCACATTTCCAGAGCTGGTATCGTGCACCATATTCGGGCAATATTGGCCGAATATCTGTTTAACCTGAAGAAAAGCCTGCCCGGTATGACAGGTCCATATGAAATATGTATGGATCCGAACGAAGGGTCTTCCGTGCGTTCAGCCTCAGCATGCCTTCATAGAAGTCAGCAGAAAGATCGAATTGAGTTTTCAAACGGAGGTGGGACCAAGTCAATCTGGTCAGTGGTTCCAAGTATAGGGGTTGATTCATGCATCACCATATGCAACCAGGAGTTGGTATCAGGACAGCCATATCGACCATGAAGCCCGATATCCGACGAGACGGGGACATCCACATCGAGCATCACGTCGGGTAGTAGGCTGCCCTACATAAACCATCAGGAGGGCTTCTCGGCCTCATATCGTGCAGCACGATCCGAGCATGGATGCCCGATATCCACACCCATAAGAGGCACAGTATCGAGCATGATGTCGACCTTAGAGCCCGCTGTGTTCTCGACCAAAATTCCAAATATTACCCATTTGCTATTATATATAGGGTTTATTTGTCACTTAGTATAAATAGTTTGAGAGACCAATAACATGACTAGGCAATGTTTGTTCTTGCTTTGAACCATTTTCTCTTATTTGCTTTGGTGATTTATAAGAACAAAAGTTTCATCTTTAATCTGAATTTCTGAACTTCTATATTTAATCTTTCTTGATCTCCATCCCTAATTATGATTAGTCATAGCTCTATTGTTGGAACTTAGTAAAGCTAAACCCATGTTTAGTAAAAGTAGTTTGTTTTTACCCCGTTTTGCAGATTAGGGCATGATGGCGGCTGATTTTATGATTGTTTAAGTTCTTTTTGTGAATATTAAGGGGCCCCATCCTTCTCATTCTCTTTCCTTGTGTGATTGTGTTGCCATGCTGAGTACCTCATCTTTGTTTGAGACCAGTTGACCTCTAGGTTTTTCACTTGCACACTAAGTTGACTTGGTGAAATGCTTGATTGAATTTTTAATGCTGTGAAAGTGGTTTTTAGATAATCTATGAGGTCTTGTGCATCCTTCATTTCTTGCTTGAATGTTGCTTATTGCTTGAGTACCAATATTTGGTTAGGAGTAAGGTTCCTTTAGACCATTTTATTATGCATGAGAATGTGAGTTAGTGGTAGTTCTATTGCACAAGAAGCTTAGTCAACCTAGCCTAAGGGCTTTAGATGTCTGGCTCAATGCTAATTTGATTTATATGGAACTTTCTTTTTAATGCTTGCTTGTCATAGATTACACCACCAAAGGTGGGTTTTTGAAATGTGAAATTCAAATGGATTAGTCGCCAAGGGATTGGATTAGTCTTTATTAGTGTTCTTTACCTAAGGTTGAGTGTTTAGAATTGTTTGTTTTGATCACCCTAGACTATGAACATGAATCAACCTAATCACTATTATTGCCTTAATTTTGAACGGCACCACTTCACGCCCTCAGGAAAAGGGATACTTCTACACAAAACTTTTTTTCAATCATCGGATTTACAACTGTTATAATTTTCCCGATATGGATGGCAGGGGTTGCTCGCAACTGGGTCATACTCTCGTTGCATCACTTCATCTGTGATATGAGAATGTCTTTAAAAAGTGTGTTCGTCTTGACCCTCCTTTGTTCACTCATGTTTTGTTTCTCCTCTCCTTTAGGTCCTAAAAAACAGTTAACTAAAAACCTACAGAAAGAATTAATAGTTTACAAGGATAATTTGGGGGAGGCCTCCCAAAGAGATGCTTGTTTTGGGTCACTTAGCTTGATTTTTTCTGGTTTTCTTTTTAATCAAGTAAAGGGGGAATGAGCCTCCCTTATTCCTTCTTGGTGAGGATCTTTAGATTCCTTAAAAATCTTAACCAATGTAGCTAAGGTCACATATGAGACTAACTTCCTCCTTGCTTACCTTAACAACCTTTTCGGTTCATATCTATATTATTTAAATTAACACATTAAGGTGAGAAAAGAGGCTGTGTTCCCTGCCTATGCTGCTTAGGCTTATACACCAAAACTACCATTGGGCTGAGGAGAACAGAGGTCCTAAAAGAGAATACCTACCAGAGAGTCATTGAGAGTGGGCCCTTTATGCCTTAGTTTCTTACCGGGTTAAAAAAAAACCTCCGCGAGTTGCTTCTTCATGGACCTTCTCGGCTGAGTTCCTCAAACAAGGTGCCAGAGGCAGCCACCATCAAAGCTTTCTTCCATCATAGCATATGTCCCAGTGACCGGATCACCAGCTATCTTTGGAGTCTCCTTAAGCCATTATAGAGAATAGACTGGTGCCTCTCCCCCCCTGGTCATTTCCCATGTCTCTTTTTATAATCAAAGCTCAATAAACCACGTTTCTTGGTAGCCTTAGTTCCACGATCCCTCTCTTACCATTCAAAACAAGCAGCCCGCGGTGCGCTAGAAATGGCCTCCCTAGGATTAATGTCTCTCCCGTGTCTTCTTTCATTTCTAGTACCCACGAAGTCTTGAAGGGAGGGAGGACCATGCGCTGTCATGAGCGGCAACAAGTCTGTGAGCTTCCTGACAAACAAGAGTTTTCCGGTCTTGAACCAAATATCCTTAGCCGTCTAATCAGTTGTAGAATAGGGATTAGGTATCAAATCATTTGTGGAAGCTGAGAATGCAAACAATGCCATAAGCTAAGAAATGAATGGGGTTTTGATTTTTTTAAAGCAAGGGACAAGTCGAAAGAAACTAACAATGCAATGGAAAAGAAAGCAGAAACTAAATGCAAGTAAACAGAACTAAGCAATGAACTAAAAGCAATGACTAAGTAGGAACTAAGCAAGAATGATAACTAAGCAAGAACTAAGCAAGATGAATCTTAAAGACAATTGATTAAAGCAAGACTCAAGGATCTAAGAAATTATGGGATAGTGGTTTTCAAGAGTGAAAATAGAGATTTCTAACAAAGGCAAGCATCAAGCCTTCATAAGACAGAAATTCTCAATGTTGTACGCCTAGACAAGGCTATCTAAAAGGAACCAAACTTGGCGTCAATAAGCAGTTCATTTTTGGACAAGATTGAAGTGTCAAACCCACTTGCGATGGCGTATGCTTCAACGATGACCATAAAGATCAGAAACCATTCTAACCTAGAGAGGTACTAATCAAGCAATCATTCTCTCACTCAAGCAAGAATTCAGATCAACTTATCAATCGTGTGAACCAATAAGGACCTAGTTAGCTAAACACCAATCAAGAAATATGAACTTAAGCACACAGCTGCAACATCCTAACAATGCTAAGCAATGAGCAGGAATGAAACAAAGGCAAGATCTTTCAATGCATACCATCTAACCATCAATGCAAGAATCTCAAAAACCAGCATTATCTAGCCCTAAGCGAATCATCTAGCAATGGTAAACTATCACTTTAGTGTCATGAACAAAGGAAACATAGACCATGCCAAACTATCAAGCCAAAAAAGTGAACCATGCTTAGAGATGAGATAACAAGCCATCTAATGAACCATATGCATCAATCAAATACCATATTCAATCAAAAGAAGCAAGCTTTATGAACAATAATCACTTTGCAAGAGAAGGACACAACAGAGAACAATTACATAAGCCTGAACACCCCTTAATCACATCTTAATCACCACTTTCCCTACTTAGAACCCTAAATCTAAGGTAGACTACTCACTAATCATGTTCAATCCCATTTATTTAGAGTTAAACATGATTAGATGAGATTAAAATGCAAAGATGATAAATCTAAACTACCAAAGTGCTAGAATAGAGATCAATGAGACAAGATTAAACCATAAATATGCAAACTTTTATTAAAGATAATGATTCTAAGGCAAATCGCCCTTTGGGGTTTAGAGAAGAGAGAGTTTTGATGAAAGACTAAACTTGGATAAAGATAATGTTTTGTTTTTGCTTTCCTTTTATAGTAGGGAACCAAAAGATGCATGAAAAACCTAAAAATAAGATAAGGTCAACAAAAGTCAAACGGTCAATGCGCCGCGGATGAGTTGCATCGAGGTGGTATGGATGGTGTTCGGCTCGATATGCGACCGCGATATTGCTCGTGCAGCGTGCATCGGCTTCCTTGCTCGATGCTGGACCTCGATCAGACCAACGGCTTAGACTCCTCGTGCTGATCCTCTTGCTCACATCCTGCTGCTTACATTGAGCATACCTCACGGGTGTTCTGCTCGATATGCTTGCTCGATATAGACCAGATTTTTCAAAAGCTCATTTTCTGACATCTTCTTTGATCATGAGCTGCTTTCATCTCCTTCCCAACTCCAAGAATCTCCAAAATTCACCTGATAACCACCACAAACATGCATATGTATGCAAAATGTATGTAATCCTAAGCTAAATGCATGCCATGTTGATTCTAAGTGCAAATGATACTAAAATGCTAAACTACAATGCAAAAACAAAGGAAAATATGCACGAAATGCAGCCTAAAATTCTCTAAAATAGCAAGCTATCACTTCTATATCATTCTCATCTCGGTTTCATTGGCTAATCCTAGGATCTTGTTGCACTCTATAAAGTGGTTGTATCCGAGCCTCATTGCTGCTACATATGACATGACATTAATGCTTGCACCGAGGTCGCATTGACAATCCTCAGAGGTGATGTTCCCTCGCCTACATAGGAGCCTGAAAGATCCAGCGTCTTCTAGCTTAGGCATGACCAACGGTGCTTCCATTGGCTTCTTTTCCAAAGTGTTTTATCCCTTTTTCATCACCGCACATGCCTCGGTATGGAGGTTATCCTTGAGAGCTAGGAGAAATGCTGATATGGGCTTTGTCTTGTCGAAACTTTTGAACTGCTCCTCCACTTTATTCAGCAACTTTTATTAGCTCTTCTTCCTTCTCGTCTATGTCATGCCTCTTTTTTATATGTATATGTGGCAACGGTGGCTTGTAAGTGCGGAGGAATGCTCTTCCATCCTTTGCAAGATCTGAGTTGGCAATTTCCTTAAACTTCTCCCCCTTTCTTGAGATAGACATTACCCCCGTTGTGGAGAGCTATATGGTGTATGATGTGGATCAGTCTCACTGATGGTGGTGATCATTTGGCAGAACTCCTTTGGGTTCATGACTGATTTTCCAGGGAGGTTATTGAGCGGACTGGTAGAGTCTGTTCCCTTGTTGTTTTTGAGTGTTTTTACCCTCACAGCCAAAGCATCGATCTTCCCTGATTAGCTTCGTGTGTACTCCATCAATCTTGTTATGCACTTCAGCAAAACATTTAATGAGTATTAGTCTGGATGTGGGTTTGAACCTGTTGGAGTTGATTTAGAGTTCCCTCAAGATCAAAGCTGGTCTGAGGTGGTGGGTTTCCTGTTGTTGTTGAAAACCGAGTGGGGCAAAGTCTTGTTGCTGTGGTTGGAATCCTCCTTGGTTTTGGTTTCTTGATACAAACCCTTGCTTATTGGGGTAGTTGTTGACGGTTTGTTACCTCCTTGTTGGGGGTAGGATTGGTCTTGAGAGTTAGCCACGTTTGGGTTGCAGTAAGAATGGTTTGGGCTTAGTCTCCAATTGTTATCCACCTTGAGCATTGATGTAGTTAACACTTCTTCGTACTGACTGTCATCCCCTCCTCCCCCCCCCCCCCCTTCTTGTTGTTGAGTGTATTCTCCTACAAAGTAAACCTTTTTTAAGTTTGCACAAGAAGTAACTTATCCAACTTCTCATTGAACTCCTCATGGATCTTGCGGCTGCCATCAAATTCTTCCTTGGAACTCCCTCGGTTAGATCGATCATAATCTTCACTGTATGAAGAATCAGATTGGGCAAAGTTTTCAACAAGTTGTAGACCCTCTTCCACATCTTTGGCAAGAAAGTTGCCGTTACTTGCCATGTCAAGGAGCATCAGTATCTTAGGTAAGACTCCAAGGTATAGAATACTTAAGGAGTGACTTTTGATAGAAACCGTGGTGTGGCCATTTCATCCCATAGCTCTTGAAACGCTCACATGCTTCACCAAAGCTCTTATTTGCTTTTTTTTGTGAAACCGCTTATCTTGTTTCCCAAACGTGCAGTTCGGCTTGGTGATGAAGGCTTTCTTGCAATCTGTCCAAGATGTTATAGATCCTTGAGGAAGTCTCTTTTCCCACGCGTGTGCCTTATCTCCCAAGGGGAAGGGGAATAGGCGAAGATTAAAACCGTCCTCGCTCACGCCGTTTATTTTTGTCATAGCACAGATACGGTCGAACTGGTCGAGGTGGTCCAATGGATCTTCTAGGAGCAGTCCAAAGAACCTGTTGTATTAAACCATCAAGATCAAACCGCTCTTAATCCCGAAGTGGTTTTTCACCACAGGTAGAGGTTGTATCTCGTGTCGGTTTGTGAACATTTTTGGTGCATCACCAGCACCAATTTGGCGAACAGCTTGTTGTTTAGCCGGAGCACCGTTGTGGCCTTGAGGACCTTGCACACCTTATGCTCCTTGAGGACCTTGGGGTCCTTGTTGGCCTTGAGCACCATCGTTTCCTTGGAGACCTTGTATGTTATTCGGATCTACTTCCTCTCGGTACTCACGGTCAACTCGTTCTCTAGATTTATAACAGTTTCATACTGAACGTTTGAGTGGTTGTATTTCATCAATTAGTGGAACGATGTTGTTTGTTCATTGGGACCTGAAGTTCATGTACCTGAACACATAAATTTTGCAAGAAGATAAGTTAGTAAGGTGAAAGAAAGAAACTTGGCCTTAGCTCTACAAGGACTCTAATGATTAACTAGACCCTTATGGCAACAACGCCATTTCTGTTATAAAAAGGGTTCAGCAAAGTTTCTAAAACCGGCTATAAAGTGTATAATATAGCGGTTAAGGGGTTATCAATCTATCGGGGTTGTTAATGCAATGAAGTTGTAAAAGTAGAGATAAGTTAAGCTAAATAAAGATTGGGTATTTCCACACCAAAGATGAAGACAAAGACTAAACTTGTGTCACTCAAGCAGTCTAACAAGATCTAAACGACTATAATAAATGGGTTTAACAAGAAAATAATGACTAAGCGATTGAAAAGTTGTAAACTTTATGCTAAGAGAAAAGATAAAGATGAGTCTTTTCGGACTGGGGATCCTCTGGATTCAAATACTGAGCTAGCTATACATCACATCAAGACTTGGTCTTTGATGGTGGTTCTTAAGTAAAGAGATCTCCAAGTTAACTAGCCCATGGCATTTGGGTCGTCACCATAGACTAGCATTGACTTAGCTGTACAACTATGAAAGCAAGAGGGAAGAGCCGTTTCTTTAGAATCGTAAGACCTCCTAAACAGTTAATGTCTTAGGCTAGGAAAGGTCTCACCTTTGAGTATGGTTCCGGCTAATCCCACACATGGAATTCATGTGGGACGCCTATTGGCTATAGTCTAAGTGATCAAGTTAAATTACGCATGAGGAGTGATAAATAAAGAAGAATCAAGCATTAAGTAAAGACTAAGCTAAGTAAATCATCGGAGGACCCTTTTTCCTTTTACCCCATCTAGATTCTTAAAGGACACTACTCACACGCCATGGAAGGAGCTCCAAAATCCATAAGGATTAGAAGGCTCATTGTTGGCTTAGGGTGCGAGTAGAGGTAAGGAGGAAACTACAAAAGATTAAAACTTTAACACGAAATGCATGAAAATAAAGATTTGAATTAATTGCAAATACTTAAAGGTTCAAGCTTTGAATCGCAACAATGGCGAATACAAAACAAACAAGAAAACTAAAGTGAATAAAGACAAAAACTTAAAGAGTTATGGTTTGTATTGGGGGCGAGAGCGAGTAAACAAATGAGTGGACAGGAGTATTTATAGGGTACCCTACACGCTGGAACCACATTACCCGAAATAGCCATCTCTTGGCGTGCAGCAAATCCACAAGTTGATGCCGCTGAAGATGATTGTTGCCAATGTGCTGACTCATCTTGTATGGGATTGTGGACTCCATATCGGCTTCATGTCGTCACTCTTGCCTGATGTTGCTCTAATGATTGTCTACTATGGTGCTCGTGCGCCGGGGTCATATCGTGGAACATAATAGTGGTGCAACTCTCGTGCTAACCATCACGTGGATGCTACCCGATGCTGTGCAGCAAAACGTCTATCTCCTTCCATCCGGTTCTGCTTATCTCTCCTTGTGTTCCTTCCTTTCTTTTCCATCCTCGTGACTACATAGGCACCTGAAAACACCTCCAAACATGCAGACATATAAAAAATTCTATCATAATGCAATATAAACATACATGAGTGAATATGAGACGAGAACTAAGATCTAAATGAAATGACTCAATCATAACTATTATGAAAGTAGCAGAAAAAGGATGTAAATAATGATGATATCACTTGACTATCGATGGTCAGGCGAAGGAGATCGGGTCGATGGCGTATCTTAGGGATTCCCTCATGTGGGTACAGAAACGGGAGGAGAATGCCCTTGAGGAGATGCAGCGGTTGCATCCTAAGGCGGGCTCTCAGTGCGTCACGGGCGCCGGCTTTTCAATTACAGGGGAGGGTCTATCGGCTTCTCGATCGGGTTCCAGGTTTTCCTCCTTTTAAAAGTGCTTGCATGTGGAACGATGTTGGGTCGACGCTCTTATGGGGGAGATCTGGACTGTCCGGGAGAATCTGATCTCATTCTCTAGTCAGGCGGCCCGGGCGGTGAAGGCCACTCGCGGTGGTGCATCACTGAGGAGGGCGTCAAACAGTAGTGACAAACGACGGGGAGAAGATCCGGATCTCTCAGACAGTCTGAGGGAGAGGATGGCTCTGGTGGGGGATCTCTGGTGGGGCAACACGTCCGATCTCCTTTGTCCTTCTTGTTTTGACCCTCGATGTTGATCTGATCGCTGGGCCATGACACAATGTGGATGTTGCATCGGCTCTATCCTGCATTCTTTGGCGGCTCATTTCCCTTAAGTGTCGGTACAGAGCAACCTTCCATGTGATGGCTCTTCTTCTGTTGCGGTCTTCTTATGTTGTTTCCTCTTCTATGTGCTCTTTTTAGCCAACCCCTCTTCTTGTCAAGATTTGTCTTCAGAGATTTCACCTCCTTTTATTTTTCACCTCGCCATGTATGACGGTACATCCCTTCGAATCTTGTTGTAAGCTTCATCCCTTCGGGGTTCGCCATATGAATAAAACTTAATTTTCTTTAATGTTTTCTTCGCGTCTTTATTGTGTTGGCTTTCTGGAATAAACGATGTGCGCCTTTAATAACTGTTATATGTCTTGACTCATTGCACCCACGAACTGGCTTCCTTGGCCCAGGGCAGGCACCAGAAATTCTCTCAGCTGATTGCTAGAATCGGCCGGATGCACGTTTTATCTAGCATTTTGTTGTCCTGCAGAGAGAACGAATAGTCAAACTCGACTGTCTGGAGCTTCCTTGCCCCCCCCCCCCCAACGTTGGGTTTTGTGCAAGGTTTAAGGAATTCTTTGGTCTCGGCTGGTGTCAGTGGCGGGAGAGATTTTTATTTGACTGGATGGTGCATGCCGAAGCACGGGCACTGTCGACATGTTTGGGTCTTAGACTCCAACGGGGATCAGCCCTTGTTACTTCGACACCTATGGGGCAAAGGTTTCAGGGCAGGCCAATTCAAGAGTGACAGCCCGGGCTGGCGGTCCGACCCAGCTCCGGGGGAAGGGGTCTCTTCCCCGCTTTGTTTCGTCTTCTGACTTTTGCTGTATGGTGCCTCTGGGCAGCTCCGCTTTCTTTAGTCATTGTGGGTTCTGGGACTTTCCCGATGAGTGGTTGGTGTATCAACAAACAATATGATGGTATTGTAAAAATACATTAATCTATGTTTGTTCATTTTAGTCAAGTCATATGTGTTGTCTCATGACCTATTGTTTGTATTCTTTGTACAGGCATTATAAATTTCATTGCAAGGAACAAGTATTGTGAGTTTCTTTTTAATGCAGATATAGCTGATGTTCATTGTTTTCGTGATAAGTAATATTACCATATATACTATAAATCATTTATATTAGTTATTATATCTTTAATCATTTTATTGATTTAATTATGGCTATGATATGATGAAGAGGTTGCAATTGCAAAGTGTGGTTCGAATGATCCATAAATCAGTTATTCTAAATCAAGTCTTGTGAAGGAGATTACGAGTACCACATCTAAATCAAGTCTTGTAAAGGAGATTACGAGTACCACATTTATAATTGGGAATACTACTAGCCTTGCGTATTGTATATTAGTGTGAACATGTATGTTATATAGTCGAATACATGGTTTTTTTTGGGTAAAAATTTCTATGTACACTTTTAGCTGGATGCTATTCTATTAATATGTTTTCATAATTTTCTCCTTATTTGTTTTCTTTCAATGTCTACCTAAAAATCTCTGTATTTGCCTATTTATTTGCAAAAAAACAGTATTATTTAATATTTTTAGGCATGTGTAAATGCGCAGGTCAACACCTAGTATAGAAGTTTCAAGTCCCATTGTAAATTACATTATAACTTTGACATATAATTATTTGAAAAAATAAAAGAAATATTTGACATATACGGAGATATTGTACAAGTTTTAAAATGATATAACATAAAATCAAATTCTCATTCCAATTCCAATCAGAGAAAATGCTTCGAGATACCATAATATTCAACGAGCATCCAACAATATTCAAAAACAAAAATTAAAAAGCAAAGATAAAGTCACTGAATCAGTATCATACTAACTCAGCTTCACTAAATTTTCTTGAATCAAATCTTGAAAGAAAAAGAAAACAGAAGAAAAAGAAAAAAATAGAGGTTGTATATAGTATAGAAGTTTCAAGTCCTATTGTAAATCACATAAATTGACATATAATTATTTGAAAAATAAAAAAAAATATTTAACATATATAGAGATACTGTACAAGTTTCAAAATGATGTAACATAAAATCAAATTCTCATTCCAATTCTAATCAGATAAACTTGCTTCGAGATACCATAATATTCAACGAGCATCCAACAACATTCAAAAACAAAAATTAAAAAGCAAAAATAAGTCATTGAATCAGTATCATACTGATACTAACTCAGCTTCACTAAAGTTTCTAGAATCAAATCTTAAAAGAAAAAGAAAACAGAAGAAAAAGAAGAAAACAGAAGTTTATATAGTATAGAAGTTTCAAATCCCATTGTAAATTACATAATAACTTTGACATATAATTATTTGAAAAAAAAAAAAGAAATATTTGACATATATAGAAATACTGTACAAATTTTAAAATGATATAATATAAAATCAAATTCTCATTCCAATTCCAATCAGATACACCTGCTTCGAGATACCATATAATATTCAACGAGCATCCAACAACATTCAAAAACAAAAATTAAAAAGCAAAGATAAAGTCATTGAATCAGTATCATATTGATACTAACTCAGCTTCACTAAAGTTTCTTGAATCAAATCCTGAAATAAAATAAAAACAGAAGAAAAAGAAGAAAACAGGGTTTAATAATCTTCACCAAACCATCTCCTCAGCTAATCACCTTAACTTGTTTACAAGACCAGAAGCTTGCAATGGAGGTTCAACCATTTCTTCGGCGATCCAAAACTCTGTGAGATTTTCCTACATATTTAGGCCCTGACATAACAAACTGTTCCACATTCACTTCACCCATTTCTTTCCTCGTCTCCATCAAACATCTTCAGTCTTTGAGCAGGTTTAGGCTGCAAAACCACCGGAATTAAGTTGGGATCCTGATCGAGAATTCTCAAAGGAGGTTGAACCATTGGTTCCTTTCCTTTACTACATCTCTGCGGTGGATGTAAAGGTTCAGGCGCCGACAAGATTACCGGAGTATAAGTAGAGCTCAGAACCTGACTGCCTCTCTTTAGCTGGTTAACATAACTTGGAACTCTCATTGGAGTTTCTTGCACCATTTGTTCATTTTCTTCTTCCATCACCACCTGGGGATAGAAAAGTCTCTGAGGTTTCTCCACAGGTTTAGGCGCCGAAAAAATCACCGGAGTATAAGTAAAGCTTGGAACCTGACTGCCTCTCCTTAGCTGATTTATACTACCTGTAACTCTCAGTTGAATATGTTGAGGACTTTGTTCAATAGACGTCGGCGAAACCACCGAAATAGCATCCGAGCCAGGGATTGGAACCTCATTCGTTCTCATGATCGTCTTCTTCTTGTAACTCCATAGATCAACATGACTCGTCGATGCATCTGGACGCTCAATAACTTCAAATGCATCTTCACATCTAACACAAAAAAACCTTTGACCTTTGTGGCTCTCTAGAAACTGGTAATGAAAGCTACAATAAGGGCATTTTGTCCGGAAGCTACTATCATCTGATGATGATGCTGATGCTCCTACTGCTGTTGATGATGCTGATGATGCTGGTGAGGGTGATGGTGATGCTGACGCTGTTGCTGCTGCTGTTGCTGCCGTTGTTGATGCTGATGAATTAGTACCCATGAACACATTTGGGATACTGCGTCTCTTGTGATATGCCTTCCTCTTCTTTTCATTGCACAAAACTCTCCAAGTCTCAGCCAATATATTCTCTGCTTCAATAATGCCACCCACAGATTTGTCACCGTCCGTAATAATGTCCATAGACAATTTGTTGTACCGGTCTTTGATCGTATCAACATCAGCGGTTGGTTCGACCGCTAAAACAGCATACCAATCGATTTCACCGTTGATTTTCTTCTCAAAACCCATCAAGACATCAAGAACTGCGTTAAGACAGAGAAGACCACTAAGCGACGGATTCAGTTCTTTTGCCCTGGCTGCAAATTCTTTGGCTCCAGCAAGATCACCATCTCTCAACTTTTCCACAGCAGTGGCTTTTGCTCTTCTAGCTGTACTGTTCTTCAATCTCGATTCGTCCATTTGTGTCATTTCTTTCGTCAAAATAGTGCCACAAGATTATGTTTATGTCCGTTCACTTCCTGCAAGACCGAGAGAATGATTAGATAATGAAACAACCCCATACTTGCAACAGTGCTCTTACACAATGCTGCAACATAGAAGAAACTAATCAAAGAAAAACATTACAAAGCAGAAAGTGGGATCCAGAAATCAAAATGGTGATAACAATTCTAAATCAATAAAAACCTAAGTGGTTAAAAGATACATTTGAACGTTAAATACCAAGCTTATAAATATGAATGGAGATAATGAAGTCTTAGATAAGGAATCTATCAACCTTTAAAAAAAAGTTAAGTACTTATGTACAAACAACTCATGCCCTAGAAACACTAAATGGCCCTAAATCTGATATCCGAACACTATGCAGACGATAAATCACTCCCACCCATTTATCAAAATTACAAAGAAGCTGGAGAAGAGTATAGGAAAATCAAAATCAAAATCAAAGCCAAAGTACCCAATAGACACTTCGACCATGTTAAAAACAACAAAAAATGGTTTCTCCACAACAAACTTATCAAACTGAAGAATCCGAATTCATGTTGTGCCTAAATCATATCTATGCAAAATTAAGAGGTGCACTCAAAGACGAGAGACAAAAAAAAACTCATGAATAAAAAGTACAAAGCAAATGAGAACAAATAAAAAGAAGACAATGTGCAAGGTCAAGAAGATTTATACCTCTGCGTAGAGAATCGGAATCAAAAGGAATACCTTCAGATTTTTTCCTCTATCTTGGATTCTTCAGTTTTATGAATATGCTCGAGTAAACACATGCTGCAGCAATGAATTTGGATTCTTCAATTATATTTTTTTACTTCTCTATATCATTTTGTGGTGAGATTCTATATTTTTTTCTGACGTTTTCATTGTGCTTAAAGTGGTAAATAAAAAAAACCTCATGAGGTAAGTTTATATAGAATCTCACCACAAAATGATTAACAGGTGTGATCTGTCAATTAGTTGGAAAAGAAAACTTAATATGGTATAAATCTACAATGTTTTCTATCTTATGTTTTTTTTTCGTATACTCATAAATGTATTTAGTCAAAATTGTCAAAGAATAAAGTTATTTCCATATTCAAATTGGCGTTTTATTTCTCTTGGCCATTTAGTGCCAGTAGATTTTCTTGTTTTAATATTAAAAACCAAAAATGTCAAAGAAAAAATGTGAATCCAGTCTTCTCACAGATATAAATAATTAATTTTCCTAAAACAGAGAGATTTATTTCTTTTCTTGTTTTGTAGATAGATATATTTTTTTTTTCTATCTAAATTTTTTATGTGGAAAACGACTGAATCATACATAAGTTTAAGATCAGGTTTCATACTTGTTTCCAACAAGAATTTTTAAGGTATATCTCATCATGATGTATTATAATATCGAAGACATAAAATGTGTGTAGATGAACATAGGTCGAAAGTTTATACGATGGTTATTTAATGTAAATTATCACTCTTTACACTAATCAAAGACTCTGAAGTATGTAATCAATACACAAACCGTAAATATAATCGTTATTCGTTTATATTGTTATGTAGTGTATGCATGTTAAACTGTTATTACCTGGCGGGTTTGGCTGTATGTAATGTACGTTCCACGCCTCTTTGTGAAGGCGGTGCAGAACAGCCTTAGGGTGTAGCTGTCTTTGGTTTTCAAAGACCTAGGCTTGTCGGTTGTCAAATCCATGCCCTAAAAGGATTGTAAACTAAACATCGTTTTATTACTTGCAAAACCAAATTACAAAGTTTTATATGAATTGGATCAACACATTCTTGCCCTGAACATCTTCAGCTCTGAGACGGATCTTCCTGTAAGTATGATCCTCATCTCCTTGAAGATCAGCAAGAGAAACCTCAAAAACCCTGTGTTTCAGTTCCTCAGAGGCAATCAGCAATCTGTAAAATATTTGAGGCGACCCAGAAAACACTAGTCAGATTTGGTAAAGGAACAATCTTAAAGTACTCAAATATTTCTCTATCACAATGCAACTCCTATTACTCAATTGATGAAAAACCAACCAAAAGCGAATTACTGTCTGTTACAACTCAGAGTAACCAACAAAGCTACAAACCCTTTGAGAGAGACAACAGATCAAGCAATTTCACAGTGAACCCTAAACTATTATGGTTCTTAGTACAGGTACAGCAAGCAACTAAGACACAAAATGCTTACTAAAGTAAAAATATTTATGTAAGAAACAAAACTTAAAACAATCTCATAAGATGCAATTAAAGAAACTTATCATCATATACCTTTCCTTAGTCTAAGATCAATCCTCAAATGTGAAAATCACTCAGGGTAACAGATCTAATTTTGAAGCCTCCGCTTAGTGAAACTAGTGTTAACAAATCTTTTGTAAGATAGTTATTTGATCCCAAAGATCATTTCTAAGTCTTAACTTCAGTGACTAATTAGGCAAACACTTACAGAAAATCAGCATGTGTTCCATTTCTGCCTCGTATTTGTCACAGTAAAGTATATATATATTGGCCTACGTTCTTATATCTCTCTTTAGAGAAAATCAGTAATCTAATTTATGACATCTGTGATATACTCAGCTGTCAAATTAGGGTATAGAGTTGTATACGGCATCAAATTTATATAACCATGACGTCTAAAACTCTACTTGATTGCAAAGCAACAGCTTGATAGTCAGATTTGTACAAATGCAAACTATATAATCATTTCATATCATCTGAATTGGTATATTTTTTAAAAATTACTTATAAGTGAAAAGTGAAACCTCAGCATTTGCGTATGCTCTTAAATCTCTCCTTAGTATCCAGAAAATTAACATGTAACGTATTCAGCTACCAAATTAAAGTAAAATACATGTAGCAAATCTTTTGGTCAAGAAAATCATGCACGATACTAACAGATACAAGTGGTGGAGACGTGGAGTACAATTATCATTCATATTATAACACAATTATTTCATCGTCGACTTGTGACACATATGCTTTAGCTTCTACTTATGGAAGTCGAGCTTATTTTCAGATACCAAGCGTATGTGTATACACATGTTTTAAATTTCTACTTAGTCCATCAAATAACGTAAAAAGCCATACTAACACAAGCCTTCATCTTTTGTTCAACTATAAATATTAGGAAAACACTTCAGAAATGCACTCTTATTCATGATTGTTTATTCGACGGTAACTTCTACTTACCTATGTTCTCAAAACTCCTTTAATTAAGTTCACGAAGCCGAAATAGAACATTTGAGATATACTTAATTAGCAAACTAAAGCATGATAAAATGTATTAGATTCCCTGTCATTTACCAATTCTCGTATTGAACTCACAAAAAGAATACCTAAAATACCAATCAGTTACATTCCTACATTGTAATACTCTCCTTGAAAGAACTTAACAACATCCAAATACCAAACTTGAACTATTCGATCCAAACCTAGTCAAGAAAATCAAGCTAAATAGTTACTGATACTGTAGGTAATGTTCTAAGCATCCTTAAGAACTGGAGCTGTTACATGTATAACATATTTACGCCATATTGTACTTCTCATACTGATCATTGTTAAACTGATAAAAGTAAAGAGTATCCAAGGAAAGACTAGTAGTACTATATCACATAGAATGCACATAATCCACTGTAATTGTGACAGTGTACTGTAGTATCAATATGAACTAACAGCTCAGAAAACTAAAATACAACATCTGCGAGCATTTAAGATCTTCATGGCTAACAAATGAACATTTAATCATCTATAATAGCTTACACATAGGTCTGAGAGAGAATTGAGAGATTAGATCTGCTGACCTCATGTTGGGTGCCGGGAAATGGACCTCTCTCGCATTGGATTTGTTCTGAAATCAGAAAATCTTCAACAATCGTAAGCGATTAGGCTCAAGCAATTCAATCTCAGACGCTCAAAAATGAATCGACTAAAGCACAGACTTACCGGAGTCCGACTTACCGGCCAAAGGTGACGACGGCGGATATGACAACTTGCAATTTCGAAGCGGCGTGGAGGGAGGTAACCGGTGCTGCGGTTTTGGTTGGGTAATTGAAAATCAGATCTCTCATTTTGCAGCCCCTGGATCGCGATCTCATCTCCTGGTTAGGTTAGATCACCTTTAACGGCGGAAGCAATCGCACAGGCAAAAGAGTTGAAGATCGACAAGAACTCAGCAAGGCTGGGTTCCAAAAAACTCATCAACGATATTAATGGAGTCAGTCACCAAACAGAAGGAGTTGTTCGTCATATTTTTATTTTTCTCTGGAATTTGTTTCCTTGAATAATGTACCAAGAGAAGACAATCAAGTAGCAGGCTCTTTGGCAACGAGGGCTCTCTACTAGTGATGGCTCCAAACAAATGTTTAATTTTTAGTTTAATGAAATGAAGTAAGTTTACTCGTAACTAAGTAAGTTTACTCGTAAAACTTCTGTGATATCAAATAAAAAAAAATGTATTTTGTGTGCAAGTGAAAATCTAAGATCAACTTCTCCAACAAAGAGGTACTAGGCATTAAGAGCAGTCACAAAAGAAGAGCTAATCAAAGATCTAATACCCTAATAATCCTTAAACGTCAAATGAAACAGTTTGCTCATCAAAAATCAAGAATCCCTAAAAATCAAGGACATAAATTCGAAAATGGCAAAGAAAAAAGAAACAAGAAAGCAAAGACTAAAAATATTAAGAATTAAAGAAGAAGAAAACATAAGCGAATATATATAAGTGATCCAATCTCATCCCGTAAAGAGATTTGTTCTTGTTCTTCGGAAAAACCACAACGCAAAGCTTTGGGGAAGAGGAAAGATAAAGAAAATAAGATCAAAAATTAACTATTTATAGAGAACATCCCCAAAAAAGTCTTAGAAAGCAGAAATACAAACATGTTCAAAGATGGTTATCGGACTAAAGCATGTTGGGCAGAAGGAAGAAGGTGATGCCCGACATGGTGCTCGACACAAACTCCTGGTTGCGGACAGTGATGTTGGAACCGCCGTATCTTTTGAACCAATGACTGGATTGACCTTATTCAACCTTTGTGGAAAGCTTATGCGATCCTCTACAACGTAGATGAAGAACTTGGAGGCTGAATCGCACCGTAAGACCTTCGTTTGGAACCATACATTTCATATCGGGCAGGTTTCTCTCAGCTTTGGTCGATACAGGACTTTGGTGCAGCCTAAAACCCGTCATATTGGCCATTATGATTGGTTCTTCATGTCCACATCATCCACCATTCTCCAAGTGTCCTCCATAGCTCTATTTAGACCCAGAAAAGATTCTAAACCATGCAAATTATGCAATGCCTAGTTTAAAACCTAATATGTCTAAGATAAGTGCAAAAGTGAACAAAACATGAAGAATGAATGCATGAAAGGAAACAAAATCTAAACTAAAATGCATGCTAAAACAAGGTAAAAAATACGAGGTTATCACTTGAGGAATTGAGCCACAAGACTGAAAAGGCCTTGTATGAATTAGGCCATGTTGCCTATTTGGATTTGTTTGATCATAAAGATTTTATTTTTCTGTGAGACTAGGTTTACTATTTATCTTGATACTTCTGGTTTTGCTTTGACTTTGTCTATTCAGGTGTATGAACCTGAGATCACAAGGATCAGAACATCTCCTGCCACTTTTGGATAACATTGACAGATTTGTAAGAAGAAACATAGCAAGGGTGGTCAACATGAATGACCCACAAGCTGTTGTTGGTGCACAAGGACCACAAGGAATTCAGAGGACTCAAGGACCTTAGGGCTTAGCTGGTACTCTTAAGAGAAAATCGAAGAGCTCCAGTCCATCCGCTTAGACCAGCTAGAGTTATTGGCGTAGGGGATGCACCAAACACTCATGCCACAAGACATGGCATCATCCCTCCTCCAGTGGCAAATAACAACTTTGAGAGCAAGAGCAGCTTGATTTTCATAGTCCAAGGTAACAAGTTCCATAAAAAAAAAGTCACAAATTTTTATATTTTTAATTAAAAAATAATAATTATATCCATAAATTATCTCTTACGATTTGTAAAAGAAAAGAATAATTATTGGTTCCAAAAATCTTTAATAAAAAAATATTGTTATAAAATATAATAATAAAGCATAATTGAATATATGATAAATAGTAAGTTAGGGAGTATAGTGTATATCATAATAAAGCCCGGAATACTAAATTTAAGATGTGATATGGTTAGAGTTTTGATGCGTTTTTGCTATGATTGATTATATAAAAATAATGTGACAAAATAAAATTTATTATAATTAGCATTTATAAAAATATTGATGTTTATCACCTATATTATATATTATTTTTACTCCAAATAAGTTTAAACATTGATGATTTATTAGACAAAAGTGTCATTATCGTTTCTACTCAAAATCTTTGAATATATATATATATATTAAAAAAAATTGAATTAGTATATTCACTTATATCTAAATTTATATTAGTGAATGCGCCATAAATTAAATTACTTATATTATTAACATATATCAAACACAATAAATTTCATTTTTATTAAAATTATTAATAAATTCTCAATTAGCTCATAATTGTATTATATTAAATATCAAATATTATTTATTGTATACTAAATTTTTTGAAAGAGTCTAGATTGAGAATTTACTTTTGGAAAGAGTTAATTAAATCAAATTATGATTATTTACTTTTATTTATAACTATGGAAATGACCCGCACACATGTGCGGGTATGAATAATTTTAAAAATGTTAATTATACACTAACACTATAATTATATATAAAATATAATATTTAAACCTATCTCATATATTTACACTTGTTTATAGTACAATGAAAATCAGATCCAGCGTTGAATTATAAGACCCTAAATTTAAAGTTAGCAAATTATGGTCTATAATTTTATACGTTCGACCCAATCTACTTGCTGGGTAATTCCTCAATGCTACTTGTTTCTCATTCTGTATCATCCTACAATTTTTGATTTTTATATACTTATATATATGGTCTAACTGAAAATATATTACATTTTTGATATTATATATTGTGAAATTATAGATATGAAATTAAGAGCATTACTCAAATATATCAGAATATATTTTTTTGAGTTTAATACAACATAGCAAAATGGACCCACCTGGTATAATTTCTTTGTATGTTTCTCCTTGTTAACTATGCCTACATGCCCAGACACGATGTGTTTACTTACTTGAAAAACAATTAACATGTGATGTGGAAATAATGACGTGTAAATGATGGAGTAATTGTGACATGTCACTTTTTATAGGTACACATGGACTTGTGACCTTATTATTATTTAATGTCCAGTATATAACATGATAAACACAAATTTAAGTATTCAAGTTTTTAAAACCGAAAATTTTGGAAATATATATTTTTTTTGTCAAATAGATGTTAAAATCAGCATCTGCGACACAAAACTTTGGTCAGAAAAATTTACAGGCATTTCAAGAATTTGACAGAAAATTTGTGGCAATCTATTTTTGGCCTAAAGTTTTTTTTTGATTGTGCTGCAAATTTGGATATAAATTTTTTGAAATGGAACAATTTCTGGCGAAAAAAACGCGAGTCAAATTATTGACGATTTTTTTTTAATCATCAATTATTAAAGTAAATTTTTTGACAGCATGCCACATTATTTTTTCTATGTATTCCAATTCGTTGACGGAAAACGTTTTTTAACACAAATCATATATTTTGATATTGATGAGATTCACATTTTTGGCATAAAGAAACTTATGATTCAAAAATATCTGGCACGAAATCAAATTAAAACTCTAAAAATAACATGTTTGATGGTGGAGAAAGTTATAATTACTTTCATATTTTTGGCAGAAAATTTCATAAAATCAGGTTTTCACAGAAGTTTTTTGGAATCAACATTTTTTAATGTTAAAGTTTTTGGCGAAATGTTATTTCTGAATTCACTTTTTCGCGGGAATATTCACAAAATCAAAAATATGTTACAAGTTGAAAGTGTTTGTGTGAAATTTGCGGTGAATCGAGGATTATTAGAAAGAGTATTTAAGTTCTTTTTTAATTTTCATCCTATCTTGTCTCACTATAAATAAGAATATGAAGTTTATTTATATGTAAATTTAATTCCAATTATATAGCGAAAATTACGAACAGGAACGGGGCGAAAGGGTGATGAATGAGTATTAAACAACTATAACAACTAGTTGATTATGAATACAAATGAAACCAAAGAATCATTTCAATTTTTATTTTAAGATTTTTTAAATATTTTATCAAATATGTTTTTATTTTTTTGCTATGTACATTTTTCAAACCATAGTCCCATTTTTTCACAAACTAAAAATTTTTACAATATATTACTGATAAGTCAATTACTTATTTATATAATTATATATATTAAATTTATTACTTATTTTTTACCTATTTTTTTTAATGCCTGCACCTATGTGTGGGTTATTAAAGCTTGATGGGTAAAAATATTTTGTGTGGTATGGAATTATATAGTAATCGATTTAGTTTACTTTTACTGAAAACTCTAAATGATGAGATTTACTAGGCGTATACACAATGTGATGAGTTTCAAATAATAAAATTTTTCCTAATTTCAATACAAAAAATTATTTTCTTTCGATATAGTTTGCTTTCTAGTGATATAAAATAATAATTTTTTTGACTGTAACCTTTTCACAAACTCTTATAGTCATGATTTGGAAGAATCATTAAATTAGGTATTTTCATATTCCCACAACACTCAAAATTTTTGGCCCTCATATATTCAAGAGAAGTGATGTTTGATTCTAGTACGATCATTTCAGTATAAACCGGAATTTTGATCATTTCAGTATATAATAGTAGAAGACATAAGTAACCTATGGGAGAGTTTGTTACAATAGGTAGGTCAGTGTTTCCATTTTATTCTGTTTCTTTTCAGATCAGAGAGTCTACAAGATTTTCTTTTTGGTAAACTGATCGTAGCTCAGATTTGTACAAAAAGTAACTATTACTTTCTCCAATATGTTATTAGTAACTTACTGACGATGCTATACATCATCTTTTCATTAGTTACAAACTTGAAATAATCATAATCGCAGAGGTAACAACATATTAATTAATTCTCTACAAAGCTTGATCTTCACTTTTATTTTGTTTCTTACTTTGGTCTATTTTTCTTCATAGGAAAGTTGTTGGCCTTTCTTGTTCTAATTTATATTAATAATTAAATATTTTCTGTGGTTTTCATAAACAATTATTTGAACTAAAATAAATTAAACACAGAATATTTTTTGCCACTGTCATAATCCATACTGATGTGTTTTGTATACTTGCCAAGTCACAATTACATCATCATTACACCCATCATCATTTCCAATGTCACATTTAATTTAGGTTGGGATTGATGTTTTATGAAACCAATGGAAATTAAAACAAGTACCGCATAATTTTCATAAACTACAATTGTCACATTAATAGGTAAGAGATTAACATATAATGAACTCAGATTACAATCAACTTTTATAATGATTATAATAAACTCAAATTATAAATAATTTATGTTTATTTATTAATAATTTGAGTAATCTTTATTCAATTTTTTAAAATTCAACATGTACAAAAAAATATTTTTTTTTACTACACATCATGGATGCATGTGATAATTTTATTTACTTTCACGAAAAAGTAAGTTTAAATGAATAATAAGAGAACTAAATAGTTTTTGGTAAAGAAAAACGTAATTAAAAAAATTAATTAATATGATCTGATCTATTTGGTAAGAAATAAAAAAAAAGAATATCTTATAATTAAATTAAATGCTGATTTATAAAATGAAAAACATAACATTTGTATGGACCTAAAATATAAAATGACATATTATGTAATTAGTCTAGTAATCTAAAGTCTTTTAAAACAATTAGCTGAAAATGAAATGTGGAATTGACCACATTAGCATAATGGCACCACTGTAAATACTTAATCAAATAAAATTAATTTTTAAAATTGCTTCTTTCAATTAATATATAGAGATTAAACGAGGACATACCGACCGGAACCACAATTATCTAGCCTCCTACAATCTTTCAATCTTGTTCAACGTAAGGAACCAGCGAACCGTCATACAATCCAAAATATGAGAATGAGACATATGACTAAATAAAGATGGTGGTACTTTGAGGATTGGCTTTGGGGAACATTGGGCAAGGCTCGAAGGGGCGTCGGAGGTGTTTGTTGCCTCTTCCATGCAGAAGTGGAAGGCCTCCTCTGGGCAATGGCGTGCCTGCTAGAGAGGGGATGTGTCCTCAGTCAACTTTGAGACGGACTGCTTAGACTTGACAAAAATGGTGGAAGAACTGATCGATTGGCCTGCTTTCACATCGGAGCTCGATTACTTGGGTGAAATGCGCAGGAATTTTTGAGTCATTTAGTTTAACGTTTTATTTTCCGTTTACAAAAACACATCAAAGATCACCGATTGCCTTGCAAAAATATGCACGGTTGCAAGGTCTACTTTTCTCCCATGTAAAATCATAACGAAATCGGAAATGGTTGACCAACCAAAACACGGTATAACTTGATTTAATCTATGGCGTTTGATCGATAAAAAAAAAAACTTAATAAGAAATTTATACTGTACCAAAAAATTCAGAAAGGAAGAAGCACATGTTCTTAGGATATTTGAAATTGAGATAGTGTGTTAAAGCTTTCTCTGGCCGTAGAATGTTTTTTTAAGCATTCTCTGAAATTTGAGATAGTGTTAAAGTTATTTGAAAACAAGAAATTATTTAGCCAAGATTGTTAAAGCTTTCTTCTGCCGTAGGATATTTTTCTATGTAACTTAGACTCAAATCAAATGAGATATTGTACTTAAAATTGTTCTTACATTACTTTGTGGAAGAGAATAATATACTGTTGTATAATTACGAAAACAGCACCTGCTTTTTTGGTTGTCGCAGCGTTTTCAGCGTCTATAAATATAAAGGGGAAAAACAATAATTAGACGGCATCTTACTTTAAGTTTTCGTAGTTGGTTCTTTAAAAATTACCGGTATCCTCTACTTTTTGATCGCTGGTTTTTATAGTACCACAGATTATTTCAATTTTCTGACGTTATGCTCCCAGCATCCAATTCTAGCAACAGTGAGAGGATTGCTACAGTTATCATCAAATAGATTTTTCAGCTGCTGGACGCTGGATGCTGCGACAATTAAACGAAGATCCTGTGTTTATTGCATGATGCTATGGTTGTGTCTGTGTTATATAACGTTTTGGATCCAGGCCTAAAAAAAAAATGGAAAGACATATGAATTTAAAGCTCAAAAGAAAATAGTATTAGAGTTTTTCCAGAATTTCTTCTATATAAAAAAATCTAGAAAGCCAAAATTCTCATCACAACTCCCAGAACACTTAGAGATAGAAATTATAAATTCTAACCGAATAGCCCTAGACCCGCTGCCGTCCGCCGCCGTCTGCCGCCGTCCGCCGCCGCCAAGGAGAGGAGCTGCCGTTCGTTCACTCTGAGCTGTCGTCTGCTTGAATCCTTTGCTTCTCGTCGTTGGATACATAAACCCCTAGTTTTCCTTTAGCTTTTCATTCCCATCTGTATTGTTGTCTAGTTTTGTTTCTGTTAGATCTGGATCTCATTCCTTTAAACCCTATAAGTTCCATTCTATGTTGTAATTTATAGATCTGTGATGTGTGCTAGGCTGTTCTACAATTTCAGACCTAGATCTAGTCGATTAATATTATTGATTGTTCATTGATATTGTCTTGCTTGTGAGAATTGTGAAACTGCATTGCATATAGCGTGTTAATAGCACAATTGCATTAGGACCCAGTAGTTTTGAAAGGCACTGCTGGCATGATTGTTGCCTGCGGTGGAGGTTGTGTCTGGCGTAATGCCATGTGAACGCTCAGGTTGACGAAACCAGCCGTGCAGCGACTTAGACTCTTGCGGAGATGCGTCCCCCTAGCAGGGTGTAAGATATACAAAACTTGTGGAGGTTGATCTGTGGGATACTGTAACGAGAGGTGTTCAGTATGATTGCTTTGTTTACTTGCTTATTTGATTGTTGATTGTTAGAGAAATCATTAAATTGTGCTTGTTCGTTTTGGCTCTGGCTAGTAACATGTTTGTGTAATGGTAATATGTGGTAGACCAAATGTATGAATTCTCCTTGGTAATCTAAATTACTCATCCCCTCCCTGTCCCATTTTTTCTCTTTTCGCAGGTGAGTAGGAACAGCAGGAGTGATTGAAGTGTGATGGTGGTGATTGGAGTCTTTAGTTCGATCTTTGAAACCTAAACACTTAGCTTTCGATTTTTTATTCGGTTTAAGGATTTATTTTGAGTTGATTTCGAGTTTAAGTTGGTTTTTTCTCTCGCAGGACTATTTGAGTTTATTAATGAAAGAGTATTGGTTTGGAAATTTATTGTATGGTAACTTGGTTAGAAAATCATAGTGGGTGACAAGCCGTCTCTAATTAACAAGAAACGAGTGTTACATGTTACCCAGCAAGTAGACACTGTGTTTAGATGCTACAGTTGTTGTTCATTTTTTAAATGCATGGTTGATCGCAATGTTTGGTTGGAGGCTTGTTCAATCTGTTTATCACAGCATTTGGTCACAAGTTCATTCATCTGCAGCTGTGATATTTTTTTTTTATTGTTTTCAGTTTATTCAAACTTTTTATTCTTATAAATTTTTATATTTATTTTTTTAATTAACAATATAATTTGAAAATATTATACATTCATAAGATTTTTAATTCAGCAATTAAAATGAATTATAACATAAAAAGTAATAAAATTACCCACTAAATTAAACAAAATTAATAAACTATATAGTTAGAAATTGAAATAAAGTAAAATATGATAAAATAAAAATAATAAATCAAGTCATAAATCATAATAACCAAAAATAATAAATTAATTTGTTTTTTTCTGATCAAGTGAAGTAATAAACCAAACCATTAACTAAGTATAATAAAGTAATAAATGTCTTCTATCATATTTATTTGTGATGGTGTCATGCAAAGCTTCCATCACTCTATCACCAATCAGTTCATATGGAATATGTCCACCATGATCATCATCACTATCATTATTATTACCTGCTACTTCTCATTTTTCTTCTTCATCACCATGAGTATGATAGTCTTTTGTGTTTTGCCAAGATACAAAATTTGAATCCTCCCGATGAGAATCATGTATGAAGTTGTGTAGTATCATGGTTCTTTCTACAAGCTTAATCCACTTAGTCAAACCATATGTTGGATGCTTATGATCCAAAATCCTCTATTTTCCTATCCATATTCCAAAAATTCTCTCAATCACTGACGTAGACCTGAATGATTTCGGTTGAACAACTCTCGAGAGTTTGTTGGTGGTCCTCTTCTAGCAAAATGATCAAGATGATATTGTACCCTATGATGCTAACAAGATACACTGTCCCTGGTGGGGATATCTGGAGTCAACTAGGTAATACTTTCCATTAGGCGGTATGTGGAAAAAACGAAAAAAAAAGTTTATTCCTCGCACAATGAATCAATACCTTTGTATTTTGTATCATGTGCTCTACTTGGTGGCACCAACATATACTTATATTGAACTTAATTATTAAAGTTACATATAGCAGGAACGTTCATGGTAGCTCCCGCTTTCTGCCTCTGTATGCTTCTGCAATTCGATTAGGAGAGCAAATTGGGACATGAATTTCATCAAGTGCTCCAATACAATCTTTAAATGGCCTGTTCTAATCAAAATCATTCAAAACATCTCTTGTAAACTCATATTCTTCTGATTTTTGGTGTATCTGCTGCAAACTTGAAGAGAACCCTCAAAACATCATCAAGTTTCCTTTTCACTCTATCCAAAGAGTGTTGATATCTTTCAGCTATAACCCTGCATAGTTTTTAGCTTGACCAACCACTTCAAGAAATATGGCAACATATTCCTCAATATAGACATTTTCATACTTTTTATAAACTCATATCGCCCTAGTTGCCTCTTACATAAATCTTCAAATGTTCTTTGGTTCATTCGAAGTATATCATAACATTGTTGGTCTGATCTGTGCATAAGTTGTTAAACATGACGCTATCCTGCTCCTTTATCCATTCTATGACTCAGTCTCTCAGCAGTAAGCAAGTAAAAAAACCAGCTTCATTATCATCATCATCATCATCATAATATCCATTTTTTACCCATCTGCAAAACAGAACTCATGTTTATCAAAAACAGAACTTACGTTACTCATGACCAAGTTTTATCAAAGACAAAGAACGCATGTTTACACAAAAAAACATAACTCA
This sequence comes from Thlaspi arvense, assembly GCA_911865555.2. Taxonomy (NCBI): domain Eukaryota; kingdom Viridiplantae; phylum Streptophyta; class Magnoliopsida; order Brassicales; family Brassicaceae; genus Thlaspi; species Thlaspi arvense. The sequence goes on along the minus strand of OU466862.2, from coordinate 46,051,269 downwards.
TGTTTACACTCAAAACAGAACTCATGTTTTTTCTCAAATACCAAAATTTATAATCACTCACCTAAAAAAGACGAAAATTATAGCTTAGTGATATTCCCATTAATAATGATTATGATGTTTCATCAGATACAAAAAAAGAAAAAAAAAACTCAAGATATTAATATATAGGTTTCATGGATTTGCTTTTGAATAAAACTATAATGAAATAATTATATATTAATATTCAGTAAATTAATAATTATTAAAAATAAATATATTGTGTTGGTTTCGAGTCGGGCCAATGTAAAAATCAGCAAATTTTAAGAAGCTAATAATTATTTGAAACTCATATATATATAAAAATATGTTCTTAATCATTAGATAAATTAATAATTATATATTTAGACATATATAATATATTGCTGTTTGAGTTTTATGAATGTTGTTTCGTTTATCTTCCAAATTTATTTATATAATATTTTCTGAATGAATTTTACAATGCTAAAAATATTTATTTTGTCTTTCTGATAAATATTAAGAAATTTATAGAAAAAATAATATATATATATATATATTAATAATTTTGTAAACTAATAAAAGTTTGAAATCCTAATATTATTAATTATAAAGGTTTTACTGTATCTCTGAAGCATTTGGGTAATTCAAATTCTGATGCATGAATGCTATTACCATCCCATGCAATGAAATTGCAAAATCCATCGGTTTATATTTATGTTGCTAAAATATTTTTAAAAAACATAAATTTTGATTATGTTGTATTTGTTTCAAAAAATTTCAAGTAAAAGAGAGTCACAGAATGATGGAGCGGAAGCTACTACGGATAGAACTAGATCCGTTGATTCTGAGAATACCCGGAAACTAGGGTTTGTGAATACTCTTCACAGTGGTTTATCAAAACCTCTTTTAGGAAATCTCCTTTCTATTAATTAATCAAAGTCTGAATTACAATGAATGCCTAAACGGCTTATTTATAATAGATCATAAAAACCCTAAAATATTCTAGATAGCTCTAAATAATAAATAATAATTATCTAAATACACAAATAAGTAATAATAAAGATATTTAAAATATTTAGAAATATTTCAAATATCACGCTGCATCAGGTCTCGCCGGCCAAGAAAGATTCATCCTCGAATCTTCAACCGGTTTTTTCCACATCGGTTTAATGTCTTCTTGTTGATAGTACACGATTTTTGCACAAACCGGATTTTGTACGAAATTTGCACAAACCGAATCCGCACCGATTTTGCACGAAAAAACGAACTCATCACAGATCTGCTTCTCTTGGGACCTTGAAGATCTTCGACTCTGCTCGAACTTTGCACGGATCTGAATCTGCACGTTTTTCGCACGAATCTGATCATGCCACGAGTTTTGCACGCATCAGATTCTCAAATGAACGTTTTTTGAAGATAAAGTCCATAACACGAACATCATCTTCATAGACGTCGTAGATCGGATCACCATAGATTTTCTCTATAAATATCCTGGCTCTCTTCTCTCTCGACAAAAGAACTTTCGTCCTCGAAAGTGTAGATGCAACTACTCACCATGATCCAGAATCGTTCTTCGATTAAAAAATCAAAGAGACGCAGCTCTGATACCAACTGATGGAGCGGAGGCTACTACGGATAGAACTAGATCCGTTGATTCTGAGAATACCCGGAAACTAGGGTTTGTGAATACTCTTCACAGTGGTTTATCAAAACCTCTTTTAGGAAATCTCCTTTCTATTAATTAATCAAAGTCTGAATTACAATGAATGCCTAAACGGCTTATTTATAATAGATCATAAAAACCCCTAAAATATTCTAGAAAGCTCTAAATAATAAATAATAATTATCTAAATACACAAATAAGTAAATAATAAAGATATTTAAGATATTTAGAAATATTTCAAATATCACGCTGCATCAGGTCTCGCCGGCCAAGAAAGATTCGTCCTCGAATCTTCAACCGGTTTTTCTACATCGGTTTAATGTCTTCTTGTTGATAGTACACGATTTTTTGCACAAACCGGATTTTGTACGAAATTTGCACAAACCGAATCCGCACCGATTTTGCATGAACCGAACTCATCACAGATCTGCTTCTCTTGGGACCTTGAAGATCTTCGACTCTGTTCGAACTTTGCACGGATCTGAATCTGCAACGTTTTTTTTTTTTTCTTTGCACGTTTTTTCGCACGAATCTGATCATGCACGAGTTTTTGCACGCATCAGATTCTCAAATGAACCTTTTTTTGAAGATAAAGTCCATAACACGAACATCATCTTCATAGACGTCGTAGATCGGATCACCATAGATTTCTCTATAAATCTCCTGGCTCTCTTCTCTCTCGACAAAAGGACTTTCCTCCTCGAAAGTGTAGATGTAACTACTCACCATGATCCAGAATCGTTCTTCGATTAAGAAATCAAAGAGATGCAGCTCTGATACCAACTGATAGAGCGGAGGCTACTACGGATAGAACTAGATCCGTTGATTCTGAGAATACCCGGAAACTAGGGTTTGTGAATACTCTTCACAGTGGTTTATCAAAACCTCTTTTAGGAAATCTCCTTTTTTATTAATTAATCAAAGTCTGAATTACAATGAATGCCTAAACGGCTTATTTATAATATATCATAAAAACCCTAAAATATTCTAGATAGCTCTAAATAATAAATAATAATTATCTAAATACACAAATAAGTAAATAATAAAGATATTTAAGATATTTAGAAATATTTCAAATATCACGCTGCATCAGGTCTCGCCGGCCAAGAAAGATTCGTCCTCGAATCTTCAACCGGTTTTTTCCACATCGGTTTAATGTCTTCTTGTTGATAGTACACGATTTTTGCACAAACTGGATTTTGTACGAAATTTGCACAAACTGAATCCGCACCGATTTTGCATGAACCGAACTCATCACAGATCTGCTTCTCTTGGGACCTTGAAGATCTTCGACTCTGCTCGAACTTTGCACGGATCTGAATCTGCACGTTTTTTTCGCACGAATCTGATCATGCACGAGTTTTGCACGCATCAGATTCTCAAATGAACCTTTTTTGAAGATAAAGTCCATAACACGAACATCATCTTCATAGACGTCGTAGATCGGATCACCATAGATTTCTCTATAAATCTCCTGGCTCTCTTCTCTCTCGACAAAAGGACTTTCGTCCTCGAAAGTGTAGATGTAACTACTCACCATGATCCAGAATCGTTCTTCGATTAAGAAATCAAAGAGACGCAGCTCTGATACCAACTGATGGAGCGGAGGCTACTACGGATAGAACTAGATCCGTTGATTCTGAAAATACCCGGAAACTAGGGTTTGTGAATACTCTTCACAGTGGTTTATCAAAACTTTTTTTTATGAAATCTCCTTTTTATTAATTAATCAAAGTCTGAATTACAATGAATGCCTAAACGGCTTATTTATAATGGATCATAAAAACCCTAAAATATTCTAGATAGCTCTAAATAATAAATAATAATTATCTAAATACACAAATAAGTAAGTAATAAAGATATTTGGAAATATTCCAAATATCTTAAATATCTTTATTATTTACTTATTTGTGTATTTAGATAATTATTATTTATTATTCCAAATATCACGCTGCATCACAGAAGTATCATCGCAAAAGAAATTGAATACAATATGAAAAATTCATAAAGGAGAATCAAAATCCAAATCCCAAACTTTTTCTTATGTGAAATCACCCCTTGTGGCCGAGGGGTTAGCGATGCGAGCATGCGATTTCATTGAATTATAAGCGAATTTCCTTCGAATCAGACTGGAAAGTATTGATATCAGCAATCAAAGATGGATCTAGCTTCTCGGACTTACACGGAATTATTGCTGATATCATGCCTCTATCATTGTCGTTTGAGTTTATTTCGTTTCATTTTTTGACTCGTGAGAATCTCTCACTTATTGACGGTTCAGCTAAATATGCTTTAAGCATGATTATATCAAATCTAATTTTGACGGGTTTTATTAATGAAAGTAGTTGGGTGACAAAAAAAAAAAATTAAAAAAGTGATGACAAATAACAATATTCTTAAATGATGAAAGTTTAAAGAATAAAACATAATGTAATAAAAATCTAAATGTAGGCGGATGGACCTTAATATTTTTGAGACACAATCTTATATGAAGCAAATGAAATATTGTTTGATATTTTTTTTATTATATGGCCTTATTTTTTTTTTCTTAGTTCTGGTTTTATCATCAACGGGCTCAATGAAGGATGAGCTACTACAACATACATAAGAATATATATTAGGTGAGTGCGCTGAATCCAAAGAAAAATAGACGTATCGGCCATAGAATTCTGAAACCCAAGTGCTAATAGATAATTCCACAGCTTTTAGTACTACAATGCTTGCTTGAGTCTATAGAATACCTTACGCAAGTGGCATGTATAGTGCAGTTCATATCTATCAATAAATCTTGGGGGCTGAAAAACTTAGACCTCATTAGTTAATATACCTTGCAAGAATGCATTATTGTCATCCAATTGCTAAATTCCGCGAGCGGCTGACGGCAGGTTGTAGCACGAGTCGGATTGTCAGAGATTTGACTACATGGTTAAAAGTCTCATAGTAATCGATCTCGCGTTGTTGACTAAATCTTCTCGTCACTAAGGTAAATAATTTAGTGTAAACACTCATTTAACAGCTATTAGATATTGATCTAAATTTAGTGGAACCGGATCAAATGTACGATGACATATTTGTGCATTTATTTTAGCAGCCATAGCATTACGCCAGTTTGAATCTCGCATGGCCTGGTTCATTGTGGTTGGAATGCAAGGTTTGATTTTTTATGGCAGATAAAATGAGTTTGGTAGTGGGTTTGTGGATATCGTTTTTGGCTCGGGTAGTCATTGTGTGGCTGGGTGGTTGTGGAGGTTTTCTGAATGTGAAGTTTTTATAGGAAATAAAGCAGAAAAACAGAGATTTAGAGATGAAAGTATTTCTGAAAGCTTTTTCTCTTATTGGACTGAATGTAAACCAAGTCTCTTAAATAGACATGTGATGCTCAACAAACTCCCGGAAAAAGACTCTAAAACATTAACAAAGTTGTTGCCCACAAATCGGATCAACCTTGACTGTTTTTACTTAAAACACTTAACAAATTTAGACTAGTTCAAACTGAACTTATTTAAATCAAGCCCGCTAAAGCCTTCATATCCTCCCCTAAACTGGTAATCCTCCTTTTTCCAGTTTAATCTTCCATAAGACATACTGCCATCTTCTTCCTCAGCTGCTCAAAAAACCTCAAGTTTTACTGCCTTCGTCATAATGTCTGAAACTTGTTCCAGCGTAGAACAGTACTCGAGTTTGATAACCCCCATCATTCACTAAGTCACAAAGAAAATGGCACCTCACATGGATATGCTTGCTTTTTCTATGCAGCACTGGATTTTTTGAAATTTTGATTGTGGAACTGTGGTCATAGTAAAAAATTGTCCCTTCATCCTGAGACAAACCAATTTCTTCAAGTATGTTTCTTTGCCACACATCCTGACATGCTCCCGAGGCCGCTGCTACAAACTCTGCTCCAGCCATTGATAATATGATAATCGTCTGTTTTTTGGATGACCATGAGACAGCTCCTTCTCCCATCATAAAAATGTAGCCCGATGTACCTTTTCCATCATCAACATCTCCTGCATGATCACTGTCTACATACCCAAGCAATTTCGATTCACCACCCCTCTAATTCCCAACGACAGTGTTCCTTGTACAAACCTTAGTATCCTCTTTGCTGCTAGCATGTGTTGTTCAGTTGGTTCCTCCATGTAGTGACTAACCAACTTCACTGAAAACATTAAGTCTGGCCATGTAGCAGTTAGATACCTCAGGCTTCCTACAAGTTGCTTAAGCTATGTTGATTCTACAGCAGCACCAGCTCCTTCCTTTGACAATTTCTGACCTAGAACAATTGGATTCCTCACTCGATTATAATATTCCATTCCAAACCTCACATGAATCTACTCTGCATACTTTCTCTGATTGATGAAGACGCCTTGTGTATCTTGATTAACTTCTACTCCCAAAAAATACTCCATATTGCCCAGATCAGTCATAGCAAACTCCTTCATCATTAACTTTTTGAACTCCTCAAACATCGTATTGGAGCTTCCCAAGTAGATCAGATCATCTATATATACACTTAAGAACAGGACATCCTTTCCTGTGATCTTTATGAACAAAATGTGCTCACAATAACATTTTTTGAACCCATTCTTCATGAGGTACCCTTCTATTTTGCTGTACCAGGAACGTGGGGCTTGTTTCAGGCCATATTAAACTTTTCTCAACTTGTACACTTTGTCTGCTGCATCCTTATTCTCTAAACCTTGTGGCTGCTCAACAAAGACCTCTTCAATCAACTCACCGTGAAGAAAGGCACTCTTGACATCTAGTTGAAACACCTCCCTACCTTTTTGAGCAATTACAACACGTATGATCAGATTGTATCTCATATAGCAACTGGAGGAAAGAATTGATGAAAATCAATTCCTTTAGTTTGATGATAGCCCTTAGCCACTAACCTTGCCTTGAACTTGTCAACTTCTCCCTACTCATTGAGCTTTGTTTTAAAGACCCATTTTACCCCAATGACTTTTGCTTCTTCAGGCAGCTCTGCTAACTCCCAACTGTTTTTTTTCTTCGATAGACTTAATTTTTGCTTCTACTGCCTTTCTCCATTTTTCATGTTGAGCTGCATCTTCATATCTGCCTGGATCCTCAGATGCAATGAACAAAGCCGTGATCTCCTCTCCTTCTTCTTCTATGACCAGTTTCACTCTGTGACAGACATAATCTTTCATCCAGATTGGTGTTTGTTTGATTTGCTTCTCTGCAATTACAGTTTTCCCACTGTTTCAGCTTATGCATTCATTGTCTCAGCTTCTGCATTCTCTGTCTCAACTCCTACATCCTCTATCTCAGCTTCTGCTTTCTCCTCTTCTCCCATCAAATCTTCTCCATTCTCAGCTTCATCGTGATTTTCTTCATTTGAGTCACCTGTCATTCCTTCCCACACAATCTTGTTATCATCATTCTCCTCCCAATTCAATGCTTTAGCTTCATCGAACTTAACATCTCTACTGATTATGATCTTCTTTGCCTTCGGATCCTAGAGGCGATAAGCTTTTGATTCTTTGCTTACTCCAAACATCACACACTGTGTGCTCTTCTTGTCTAGATTGACTCTCTTTTTGTATGGTACCATTACGTATTCAACCGTTGGCCTCTATTTGCTCTATTTTTATCCAGGTATGACATCTTCTACTGCAGTTGCAGGGCTTCTGTTCAAAATTTAAACAGCATATTGAGCTGCTTCTGCCCAAAATGTTCTTAGTACCTGTATTCCCATTAGCATACACCTGGTCATGTTCATTATTGTTCTGACTACCCTCTCTGCCACTCCATTTTTATGAGGGGTATACACGGCAATGAGTTGTCTATTAATCTCATACTCCTTACAATAATCTTGAAACGCTTTGGATTTGTATTCCCCTCCTCTGTCATATTGAAAGAGCAGTTTTTGGTCTCTATATCAAACTCCTTATCTTCTAATCAGTTGTAGAATAGAGATCGGGTATCAATCCAATTCTGGGAGATGAGATGCAAACAATGCTGTAAGCTAAGCAAGATTTGGGATTTAATTATGTGAGAACAAGACTAACAACCTAATGATGCAATAAAAGGAAAGCATAACCTAAATGCAAGTGATCCAAGCTGAACAATAAACTTAAAGCAATGATTAAGACAAGTACTAAGCAAGAAATGACTACTAAAGCAAGAACTAAGCAAGATAACTTTGAAGACAATTAATTAAAAGCAAGACTCAAGGTTCTAAACAATTGTGAGACAGTGGTTTTCAAGAGAGACAAGGGGATTTCTTTCTAAGGCATTCAACAAGCATATATCAAGCAAGCAATTCTCAATGTTATGCTCCTAGACAAGGTATCCAAAGGGAACCACTTGGCGTCAATAAGCAATTCATATTCAACAAGATTGAAGTGTCAGACCCACTTGTGATGGTGTATCCTTCAACCATGAGCATAAAGATCAGAACCATTTTAGCCTAAGAGATGCACCAATCAAGCAACTACTCTCTCACCAAGCAAGAATTCAGATCAACTTATCAATCTTGTGAACCAATAAGGACCTAAGCAGCTATACACCAATCAAGAATATGGATTTAAGCACAAACTTGCAACATCCTAACAGAGCTAAGCAATGAACAAGAATGAAGCAAAGCAAGATCTTTTGATGCATACTATCTAACCATCAAGTCAAGAATCTCACAACCAGCATTATCTAGCCCTGAGCGAATCATCTAGCAAGGTGCACTATCACTTTGGTGTCACTGAACAAAGGAAACATAGACCATGCTAGACTATCAAGCCAAATAAGCGAACTGTACTTAGAGAAGAGATATCAAGACATCAAGTGAACCATATGCATCTATCAAACCATATTCAATCAAAAGGAGCAAGCTTTATCAACATTAATCACTTTGCAAGAGAAGGAGATAACAGAGAACCATTAAACAAGCCTAATCACCCCTTAATCACATCTTAATCACTACTTTCCCTACATAGAACCCTAAATCTAAAGAGAACTACTCACTAATCATGTTTAATCCCATTAATTTGGAGTTAAACATAACTAGATGAGTTTAAAAAGCAGAAGATGATAAATCTAAGCTACCAAGATGCAAGAACAAAGGATTAAAGACAAGATTAAACCATAAAAATGCAAACTTTATTAAAGATCAAGATAGTTAAGGCAAAATCGCCCTTTTTGGTTTTGAGAGAGTTTTGAGATTAGATAAAATAAAGCTTCATAAGGATAATGTTTTGTGGCTTCCCTTTTATAGTAGAGAGCCAAAAAAAGCATAAAAACCCTAAAAATATAAGATAAGGTTAAGAAAATTCAAATGGTCAACGCGGATGAGCTGCATCGAGGTCGTGCGGTCGATGTTCTGCTCGATATGCGTCCTCGATATAGCTCGTGCAGCATGTATCGACGTCCTTCCTCGACGCTGGTCCTCGATGCAGACCAACGGCTTAGAGCACACTCCACGGGTGTTCTGCTCGATATGCTTGCTAGATATGGACCAGACTTTGCAAGAACTCCACTTTTGACATCTTCTTTGATCATGAGCTGCTTCCATCTCTTTCCCAGCTCCAAGAAACTCCAAAAACACCTGAAAACCACCACAAACATTCACATGTATGCAAATGTATGAAATCCTAAGCTAAATGCATGCTATGTTGATTCTAAGTGCAAATGATACTTAAATGCTAAACTATAATGCAAAATAGAGGAAAAGATGCATGAAATGCAGCCTAAAATGATCTAAAATAGCAAGCTATCACATTTCTCAAACACACTAGAGCTTCCCCAAGCTCTCTTTCTGCTGCAGCTCTAAATTCCTTAAATACTTGAAAAGCATCTGATTTCGTATTCAAGAAATAGGTCCAATATTTTTGACTGAAATCATCTATGAAGTTGATCAAGTATCTCTTTCCACTTTATGATGCATGTGTAATTGGCCTGTATATGTTAGTGTGCACTAGCTCAAGTCCTCTACTAGCTCTCCAAGCACTTTTCTTGGGGATCCTCTCACGATTCTGCTTTTTATTCATGCACACTTCGCATACTGCATCATTGACCACAAATGAGCTTAACCCATTGACCATCTCCTTCTCGGCAAGCGTTTGTATTCCTTTGTTGTTTAGATGACCGAATCTTCAGTGCCATAAATCCCTTGTATCTCCATCGAACACTTGCATACACTTTGGTTCCTGCATCTCCCTTGCCCCCTTACTGCTGCAAGTATCATGAACATTCTGTTGTTTGACATGCTTGAATGCATGATCAACCTTCTCTGTTGCTTATGCCATACTTCACAAGTATCATATTTAATGATGATTTTGAGCCCTTTTTGCTGAAGTTGTCCCACACTTAGCAGGTTGTTTTTTAAGACTGGAACGGAATAGACATCTGTAATAGTCTGAATCACACCACCTCTGATTTGCAGTCGATGACTTCCCTTCCCTTCCACCATCAGCATGCGATCATCTCCTAGCTTCACGTTTTGGTTAAAGCTATCACCAAATTCTACGAACCATTCCTTCGTTCCACACATATGGTTATTGCATCCAGAATCCAAGAACCATACTTGTTCATCTTCAGCATTCTCCATATCGACGTGTGCCATTATCACTATGTCTTCCTCCTCTTCTCCTGCAGCAAAATTAGCTTCTTTCTCCCAACTTGGACTTTCATACTTGAAATGGCCTATTTTGTAACATTTGAAACATTCCACCGTTTCTTTGTTAAAGTTGCTGCTTCCTCGACCTCGGCCTCTTCCCCCCACGACCCTGATAGCCTCCCCTTCCTTAGTCGTTTCCTCTATCTCTACTGGCTTTAGGCTTGTGGCTCTCCATTTTGAGTGCATGCTCTTCTCCTGTTCTTTTTTTCAGATTCTGCTCATGAACCAACAACGAGCTCTGCAGCTCATCCACCAAGAGTTCCTTTATGTCATTCGACTCTTCGATCGCACACACCACATATGTAAACTTGTCTACCAACGTTCGCAACACCTTCTCCATTACCTTGGCATCCGGTATGTCTTTCCCGAGATTCCTCATGTTGTTAGCTACTACCATCACCTTTGGAAGTAAGCGGTTATCGTGTCTCCTTCAGTCATCTCCAATACTTTAAAGTTTCTTCACGATCTCTGAAATTGTGCACTTTGAACTCTCTTATTGCCTTGAAACTTAGTCCTCATTGACTCCCAAATCTCATTCGAGGTGTCTTTCTTGGAAATCGTCTTAAGTATAAACTTGTCAATGGAGGCAAAGAGATAATTCTTCATCTTGAGATCCTTGAGCTTCAGATCCGCCAGCTCAATCCTCTAAGGTCCCGTCAGTATCACATTCCTCTCAAATTATGGGATTCTAGTTTCAATAAGATCCCGCCACTCTTTTGGCCGTAGCAAGTTCTCCATGTGCATAGCCCAATGTTCATAATCCCCATCAAACTTAGGTATGCTCAACAATGTTTCTCTTTCACCTATTTCTCCTCACCAAGATCTTCACTGCTCTGATACCACTTATAGAAAATAGAGCAAAAAACAGAGATTTGGAGATGAAAGTGTTTCTGAAAGCTTTTTTTCTTATTGGACTGAATGTAAACCAAGTCTGTTAAATAAACTTGTGACGCTCAACAAACTCCAGGAAAAAACTCTAAAACGTTAACAAAGTCGTTGCCCACAAATCTGATCAACCTTGACTTATTTTACATAAAATACTTAACAAACTTAGACTAGTTCAAACTGAGCTTATTCAAACCAAACCCACTAACGTCTTCAGTTTTATGGTCAGGGAAAGTGGTGGTTGAGATGAAGATGACGGTAGTGACATGTTTGGAAATGGTGGATTTAGAGCTTGGTTATTAGATCCTGGTTGGGCTTTGATAATTTGTGAGGTATTTAGAGTTGGGGTTGGCAGGTTTGTTTAAGAGTTATTGGGTGGGCTTATGGAATGAATTTCCCAACCTAGAAAAACATGTTCACAACAACCTTCTGAAGCATTCGAGGGTAGAACATGCAGAGCTGATACGAGTGGTGGTGATTGAAAAGGAACTTTGGTGGTTGATTTGGGCGAAGGAGAGTGGCAAATTTGAGGAACATATGTCTGGCTTTACGATGCTGATGAAGCAAATGGGAAACTTGATGCAACAAATGTGATTTGCCCAGAGGCATAAATCTGACCAAAGGAGCAATCGAGACAGAGATAGGTACTCTGCATTGTAGCCAAGGAAGACCGATGGTCGAGCTTGTGAGTCGTATAGGGTTGCAGCCATGGGAAGCAAAGACAGCCAAAAACTCTATGATTCAGGTAATTAGGGACTTGATGAAGAGCTTCTGGTATAGAGTTGTATTTTCAATCACTGGTGTTGGAAGACGATTGATCAGATAAACTGCTGTTGCAAAAGCGAGTGGCCAATAGGATTTGGAAACTACTGCTTGTACTTTTTATAATTATGCCAGTTCTCGTCCCTCTAGAGCAATCTTTATATATTTCATGATTATTCAAGTTCTTGTCCCACACGGTCTAATGATTTATGGTCAATGACTATTTTAAATTAAGTATGCAGAAGGAAATTTTAATGTGGATGAGAGTGAGGTTAAAAGTTTAATTGAGATGAGTGAGATACTGCTGAAGAAGAGAAGATCTCTTGGAATAAGGGAAAATTTCACATTTTTTGATGCAGGAGCAATCATGGAAGACAAGAAAAATACACATAAAATTGAGAAACAGAATGATCTAGCCTATACTTTGTTGATTTTGGACCAGTTTTCTGGACAGGCCTCTATTCGCACAAACCCACCGGTCTGTGAGTCCTCCAGGCCCTCTTGCCAGGCCGCCATACGCACAAACCTGTCAGTCTGTGAGTCCGTCAGGCTCTCTTTCCAGGCTCCATTCTCACAAACCCGACTATATGTGAGTCTACCAGGCCTCCTAGCCAGTCCTCTATTTTAAAGTGATAAAAATGTGGGAAAACCTTTATGGGCCTGTTTTGCAAGTAAAAAAAGTTTTTTGAAGATGTTTACAGTCCAAAAGGAATAGGTCAAGAGTCATTTTCGTCCAAGTCAAGATTGCATTCATTTCAGTCTTATTTTTTATTTTTTAAGCAGAATTAAGTACTTTTTTTTTGGGTTTTCTACATTCATTAGGAGCCTAAGAGACAAATCTGAGTTTCATTTCCTCTATGTAGTGAGGCTTATTATCAATGGAAGAGGCATATAATTGTTAAGGAATTTAGAGTGTTTTTTATGAACCTTTTTGATCTGTTGATCATTTTACTTTTATTTTTGGGAAAGTCATTGGTGGTGGTTTCAAACGTCTTTTATCACTTAGTGGTGACAACTTTATCTAACTGTGATGCTATCTCAACGGGTTTCTTTATCAACTCTGGTGCTTTGGCTTTACGAATTCTAGTGATCCCAATCTTCTTCTCTATCCGGTTACATCCAGTTTACGTTTTCAATCACTTCACCTTAACCACTTCCTGCATAACGCATCATTGTTACAGGTTTTAGTCAAGGTGACTTCTGTCTTATATTCATGTCTTTGGTTCTAAGGTGTTAGTTCGAGGATTATTGTTATAGACAAACTTGGTCAGATAATTTTATTCTCTTGGGTATAACAACACTAAAGTATTCATCTCACTCATTATCATCTCTAAATTCTTCGGCTGTGTTGCTGATGGAAACTTCTTAGAGCTTGTCACAAGTCACCAAAACTTTATATCCTTTTCACTATCAAGTCCAGAATGGAAATGTATTGAACCAAATATTAGGAAGGATTTTAAATAATTTGAGTTTTCAAGAATTTTAGATAATTTGGTGTAGTTTTTGTGATGATTTTTTAAACATAACTTTGATATTTATATTTTTATATTTATTAACTATAAAACTCTACCAAAAGACCTAAAATTTCACAAAGCATCCTCAAATTCATTGGATAAGAGTGCTTCTAATTATATTGGATTTTCAAATCATTACTATGTCAATAATATTAGATTTTAGAAAACCTTTATAAGTTAATATTTAAATATATGAATTGTTATATTCATATAAATAATTTTATATTTTATTTTCAATAAACTCCCGAAATTGTTTCATTAAACTGACATTTTTAATCTCTTTCTTCCTGTTAAAAAAAAACTCTCGCTTCCAAAAACATTGACAACGTATGTGGTTCAGGCGATATTATATAATCAAATCATTTTAAATACTACATTTAATTCAACTACTAACTGTTGTCCTAAAACTGATATTTTTAACCAAATTGCCAATGCAAGAAAATGTCAAGATGAGATGATTGTTCTATTTTTTTTTATGACATATAATAAACGATGATGTGGTTCTGATGTTTAAAACTTTCTAACTTCGAAAACTTTTAACCATTTGAAAAACATGAAAATATATATTTTAATCCAAAAATGGAGAAACTCAAAAAAATAATGAAATTGTGCCCAATCAATATGGATACAGAAATCCACACTCATAAATTTATATGTTTTTTGTAAGGAAAGAACTTTAGAGGATTAAGGGCTAAATTCTCTCGAACAGATTGACAATATAAGCAAGCACTAACTGAAATAAGAACTTGGTATTAATCGGTTGAATGAAACGGTTACAAAGATTTCAATTAAGAGGATGAACTAAAAAGAGCTCTGGACCAGTTACAGAGTTTTCGGATGTAAAAAGTGTAAAAGTAGATCAAGCCGAAGGTCCCCCGAGCTAAGCTGTTTCCATCCTTTATATAGCTCGCCTCGTCGAGCTTCGAACTCCAGCGCGTATCTCAGCCACATGCAGCAGCTTCAGCCGGAAATCTCGCCACGTGCAGCAACTTCCTCCGCGATCTCCGAACTCATTTGGACTGGCTAGAATATGCTCTGACTCGGCTTAGATCCTCCCTTGTTTCTCAGATTCGGTCGAGCTGGAGCTCGACTTCGTCAAACGGACGTTCAGTTGTTCGGAATGGGATCGTTGAGAGTGAATGGGCATGGGTCGTATGGTCAAAACCCAGTCAATTTGATCTGCCTGTTGGGCTTGAGTGGGCCGGATTTAGAGTGCTAAATCCAGCTCCAACAATTGCCCCCAACCCATTAACGAGAGCGAGCTCGAGCTTTAATGGGTGGCAAGATGGGACTTTTGAAAGATTTTGTGTCCGATTACGTCGACGTCACCGAGTCAGATAATCATTCGAGATCGACGGTTCAGATCTTGGAATGGTGAACAGTTTGTCGATCGTGTGGTCAGGAATCGACCTCGAAACCGCAACTTTGCGTGTGAAGATAGGTTTGTTATTATTTTGTCTAGATGGACGGTTGGGATTTGAAGTAAATATCTTTATTTACTTTTCTGTTTCGGCGGTCGAGCTTTCCAGGGCAAGGTGCATCCCTCGAGAAGATTTGCTCTGAAGTCTGGCGACGTGGAAGGTCCAGATGGAGAGAGAGAAAATCGATCTGACGGCCTCAATCGATCGAGCTCTTGTAGCGCGTCGAACGGTCGAGATTGGCGCGTGGCCAGATTCTCCGCGATCTTCGAGGTGGGCAATTATTACTTAGATATAAGTCCACCTTCCCACTTCTTCTTTAACCGCACCAGTTCGTCGATTAAAGGTAACTCCTTCTCCCCTTCCCTTTTTTTATTTTCTCCGTCGCCTTCTCTTTTTTTTTTTTTTTGAAAAATCGTTTACCAAGCTTTCTCTCGTTTTCCAAAAGAACTTTCGATCTTTGTTTTTCGAGTTTTCTGGGTTTAGCGTTTCCTCTCTTTCTTTTCTGATGCCGGCAGTCGTAAAAATCGAGGGGGAGAGTTCTGGAAGGCCCGCTGTAGTTCCGGGTGCTTCCAAAATACACGACCAGAAGACTCTCGACGACTTCCGTCGGGAGTGCGAGATCCCGGAGGGGGTGGAGCTGGCGGTCCTAACTTCAGTGGAGACTCCGGCGAGGTGGAGCCGGGCTTCTGTTGCGCCTACGGAACATATTTTCAGGACTGCAGGCTATT
Source organism: Thlaspi arvense (assembly GCA_911865555.2). NCBI lineage: Eukaryota > Viridiplantae > Streptophyta > Magnoliopsida > Brassicales > Brassicaceae > Thlaspi > Thlaspi arvense. The sequence continues at coordinate 46,035,661 of OU466862.2, read as the reverse complement.
TTCCTGATCCCGCGGTTCGTCCTCGAAGTGCTGGCGGACCTGCGACTGGCCTTCCTGCAGATGTGTCCGAACTTAGTTCGGGCCATCGTCGGTTGCGCCGTGCGGGCCAGAGAGGAGAATGTCATCTTTCGCTACTCAGACCTGAGAACGTTTTTCTCTGTCTAATAGAACGCCCGCCGTCACGGGACTTTCTATGCGTCCCCAAGGTCAAACCGGCGGTTCATCGAGGAGAGCCCAGAGAAGGACTCCAGTTGGGAGAAGACCGGGTTTAAATTCTGGGTCAACGAAGCGTCCGTCGAGGACTTCGACTTCTCCCGGCTGCCGGTCGAGTTTGCGGGCAACGGTTGTTAAGCTAGGCTCGGACGTTCGTTAGCTGTTCTCGCTTTGTCTTGCTTGACTGGTTTTTCTGACCCTTTGCTTGCTTTTGTTTATCAGGCTAGCTGTCCAGAGCACCAAGGGATCCCAATATCGAGCACCGGTTAGAGTTGTTCAGGCGAGGAGAAGTTGTCTGGAGCACGTTCACGCGAGAACGAGTTCGACGAGTTCTTTCATCACCCGCCCCGGCTCCGATTGTCACACCTGGTGAGTTTTGTTCTGAACTAGTGCCTCGACCTCGCTTATTATACTGTAACAAAGTAACGCGAGGTGGTTTATTTTGCTGGCAGCCGGAGTTCTTCCTCTCCGTTCTATTCTGCCCTCTTCTAGTTCAGCAAGTTCAAGTTCAGCCATGTCTCGCAAGCCAAATTTTCGTCAAAGAGTCGGGAAAGCCGCGGTCGGCCCCAGCAGCTCCAGGGTTCGTTCCGGGAGTGTCAAAGAGGCCTTCGAGGCCGCGCTCGCCTCAGCTGCTGCTTCTGCACCTCACCTCTGTGATGAGGAGGTCGAGCAGATGATGGACCCTCAGCCCGACCCCCCTCCCAGGTTAGTGGGGGCGATCTCCGTGAGCTCAGGCAAGACTCAGCAGCCCGCTGATAACCAGGAGCCCGAGCACTCTTCCCAGCCTGCCTCCAAGAGGCCGAGAGACGACGGGGGAAGTCGTGCTGCTGAGCCGCGCCCATCTGCGTCCAATGGGAGTGGTGGCTCGTCGGGTAGTCGGCCTTTCCACTGGAAGTTCGAGCCCACCAAGGATTATCCGATCACGGATGACTCCGAGGGCATGGCGGCCATGTGGCGTCATTTCAAGCCCACTGGGTGCCAACTTCCAGCTCTCAAGAAAATGACTGAGAGAGAGCTCTATGTGGAGATGGCGACGGCCCAGGGAAAGGTAAACAGTGTACCTTTACTTTGCATTTTTTTTTCGTTGGTTAAGTGTTGTTTGTCTTAACACTTTGGTCTTTGATGCTCGCAGGCTGCGGAGGCTGGAAACCGGCTCTATGCTCGCCTCGAGCAGAGGCTGCGGGATGTCCCTCATCCGGAGGAGATCAAGGAGATGGGGGAGGTAGTCGGCAAGCTGAAGTCTGACCTTGAGGCCGCGAATGCGCAAGTCGCTTGCCAGACTAAACTCCTTAAGCAGTTTAAAGGCCAGCAAGCTCACATCACCGATCTCGAAAACGAGCTGGTGGACAAGGGCGAGAAGTTCAAGGTTGCCACTAATCAGATCTACGAGGCTCAAGCTGAAGCGGTGCGAGCTCACCATGAGGCCGCGAATGCGAGGGAGGAGAATCTCCGTTTGATCCGCGAGCGCGAGGGTGCAATCCGCCAAGCCAGCCGTGAGGCCCGGAAGGAGGTGTCCCAGAGGTTAATGGAGGTGATCGAGGGTTTCAAGCTGAAGTGGGAAAAGAAGAAGGCCGAGGGCGTGGCCGAGTGTGATCTCCAAGAGTGCGTCGCCAACAAGGAGATGCTCGAGCAGCTTGCGGCGAAGGCCACTACCGTCGAGGAGGAGCTGGAGAGGGTGAAGAAGGACGAGGAGGACTTGGGAGCGGCTTTTAAGGCTGCCCATGTGTCAGAATTCTCGATCAACAAGCTGAATCTCCCCGTGATCTTCGAAGACTTGGTAGCTATGGATGTCGACCCGGTTTCAGGTGCGCCCGTTGGTCTTAATCAGTTCGGTACGAACGTGGAGGAAGGGGGGAGTAATGAAGCGAGGAGGGAGGATGAAGGCGAGTGGTTAGCTCGACGGCTGACTGTGGATCCTTTCTCTTTCCCTTTCTCTTTTTTAAAATTTATTTTTTGAACTTGGTTGCCCGGCGGGATTTTACGCTTGTTTTGGTGCCCGGGAGGGCTTTTATCCTTAATTCTTGAACTCATCCGTGTCCGAAAGGGATTTAGTTTTAATGCAATCGGGCTTCGTGCCTTAGACTTTGTGTATTTTTCGTCTCTTGCATTTTTTGTTCGAGTAGGATGTTTGCTAAGTCATTTAGTAACTTAGGGAAACGGACTAGGATTATCGAGCTCGAGGCTCAGATCGCTAGTTGTGAGTTCGATGCTCGAGCTGTTAGCTGCGAGTTTGTTGCTCGATTTATTGGACTTAGATAAAACGATTAGGACGCGGAGTGCAATCCGTTTAATCTATAAAAAATTGGCTAAGTTTTTTAGCTCGACGTTTCCTTACGTATATGGATCGAACTACTTCGCGGTGAAGTTTCGATGTTCGAGATGGAGTTTGCTTTCCTTTGAACTAGGCGTTTCTCAGTTTCGGCTTTGAGATGGAGAAGGGGGTTCGATTTTACTCTGAGTTCCCAAACATAGGGCTCAATCTTTCCTGACAAACTGCGAGCTACGTTGGGCTCGCCGATTCGAGGTCCGGAGCTCCGGCTATGGTTGGAGTTGAAGTGTAAATCTGGCCGCGCCTGTGATGTGGAGTTTGACTATGAACTTAGTTATTTTGCGAAATGAGAGGTGTGTACCTTGTGTTTTTTTGGAAAGGCATCTATGATAGATGGCTCCCCCCCCCTTCGAACGAGTGAGCGGTGTGTGAGCTAGAGCTTGCTTGTTACGAGGTGTGGGTGGGCCGGCTATGCTTTGACCTTGAAGGCGAGCTATGGAACTCGAGTTTATTTTGAAGTATTTCAGCTTATAGATGTATGACGAGGGTGGTCCGAGCTGTTTTGGCTCGTGACCTCGGTTTTGACAAATATAATTATTGCCGAGAAAATGAATTGTTATTCCATGTAAAAATAGATAAGGGAAATGATACAACGTAGGGTCGTCGCGCGTAGCTCTCCTATTGATGTTGTCGTGCTGTGGAATAAAAATTAGATAGAAAATGGTGGCTGAACTTGTGGGTCGAGCTGCCTACGTACCCCGTAAGGGGATCAAGCCATGAAGTAGTTCGATTGTTTAAAGTGCTTTTAGCGATAATACCTCTTGAGGTTCATTACGTTCCAAGGTCTTATGTCGGGCACTCCGTTTCGTACTTTCGTGAGCCTGTAGACGCCGTCGCGAACTACTTCGGTGATGCAATAGGGACCTTCCCAGTTGGTTCCTAGTTTCCCAGCACCGGGCTCTTTGGTGTAATCTTGTACCTTGCGCATAACCAAGTCTCCTACATTGAATCTCCGGTGTTTGACCTTGGAGTTGTAGTAGCGAGCTGCGGCCTGCTGGTAATTTTAGATCCTGATCAGTGCTTGATCTCGACGTTCGTCAATCAGATCGAGCTGGTCTCTTAACAACTGCTCATTGAGTTCAGTGTTCGTCGGGCACAGGGTCAACCGAAGACTGGGAACTGCAGTTTTGGTTGGGATCACAGCTTCCAGCCCGTAAGATAGTGAGAACGGTGTTTTGCTGGTTGCTTTGTGAGGTGTGATTCGACAAGCCCAGAGGATGGCCGAAATGTGTTTGGACCATCTCACTTTCTTGGCGTCGAGCCGTCTCTTGAGGTTGCTCAAGATGGTTTTGTTTGTTGCTTCAGTTTGCCCGTTTCCTTGGGGATAACGAGGTGTGGAGTAGGAGATTTTTATCTTCCACTTCGCGCAGAAGTCTTTGAAGTTTCACGATATAAACTGCGAACCGTTGTCCGTCACGATTTCATAAGGAAGTCTGTGACGGCAAATCACGTTTTTCCAAATGAAGCTGTGCACCTGGAGCTCGGTTGTTTGATGATAAGCTTTAGCTTCTATCCACTTGGTGAAGTAATCGGTGAGCACCAGTAGGTACCTGAATTGCTTAGGTCCCGAAGGGACCATAGGTCCTACTATGTCCATTGACCACCTTATGAATGGGTATGGTGCGGAGATCGACGACAGTCTTTCTGCTGGACAATGGATGATCGGGGCGTGCCTCTGACATTTATCGCAGCTTTTGGATAGTCTTTGACACTCCGCTATCATGGTTGGCCAGAAATAGCCAAATTTTTTAATTCGAATGACGAGCACTCGACCTCCAGCATGACTTCCGCAGGGGCCTTGGTGAGTGTCAGACATTACGATGTATGCTTCCTCACCGTGTACGCATTTAAAGTATGGTTCAGATAGACCTCGCTTGTATAGCTTTTCATTGAATAACATGTTGTAGCGGGCACTTTTGACTTTGAACTTTCGAGCTTCCCATTTGTCGGGGCCGGGGGGGGGGAGCTATTCCGTTTATGATGTACTCAAGGATGTGTATCCTCCAGTCCGCTCTGGCGACGAACTCGTCCTTGAAGGTTGATTCGTCTGCGAGCGCAGTCGGTACTGTGTGGATTGTTGATTCTTGAGTATTTTGTGAGGAGATCGGGTTTGATTCCGCATCCTCTGGTGTGGAATTAGCTGGCCTCTTCGGGATGGCTGGCTGCGTTAGAAGGTTCTGGATCTTGGGACTGTTGCGTTTGTGACCGGGTTATCGGTCTCGTGGTAATTGCGCTCACAGTCGGAGTTTTGAGTGCTAGATCTATGCTAGGTTTCTCAATGCCTTCGACTGGAATTATTCGTGTTACCGCTGGGTCCGAGGTGGAAGCTAGAGCTGCTATAGCGTCTGCTGCTGTGTTTTCTCCTCGGGGTATTTGGACGAGCTCGAAACGGTTGAACTCTTCTGCGAGGCTGCGAACTATAGTTAAGTAGGCTTCCATGCGTTCTTCCCTCGTTTCGTACTCGCCGCTGTAATGGCCGTTTACGAGTCTTGAGTCGCTGTGAGCTTTGATCTCGCTTGCACCAACGCCGATTGCGAGCCGGAGCCCGGCTATTAGTGCTTCATACTCGGATTTGTTGTTAGACGAGGTGAATCTGAGACGGAAAGATTGTTCCATCACTTCTCCGGTTGGAGAGGTGAGCTGGACCCCGACTCTGGAGCCTTGTTTGGAAGATGCTCCGTTGACGTAAAGAGTCCAAGTTTTGGAGGATGGGTTTTTGAAGCTGGCTTCTGGGGCCAGCTCAACCATAAAGTCTGCCAGGACCTGGGCTTTGGCGCATGGCCCATTTTGCGAGGCGTCCCAACTGGCTGGGACTGTGGAGTATAGTTCGCAAGGGTTGCGAGGTCATTACCATGATCGAGTGCGACTGGAAGTAAGGTCAAAGCTTGCGAGCTGACGTTACTACAACTAGCGCTAGTTTTTCCATAGCTGGATACCTAGTCTTGGCATCGATAAGCGTTTTACTTACGTAAACGATTGGTTTTTGCTCGTTGAGCTCCTCTCGGACCAGTACGCCGCTCACTGCAGCTGGAGAGACCGTTGTATAGAGGTATAAGGGTTCTCCTTCGATAGGTTTAACTAGTTTGGGGGGCTCGGTGAGATAGGTTTTGAGTTGAGTTAGTGCCTCCTCGTATTTCTCATCCCACTGGAATTTTTTTTTTCCTTTGAGGAGCTGGTAGAATGGGAGACACTTGTCGGTTGACCGCGAGATGAACCGGTTGAGGGCTGCAACTCGACCAGTTAAGCATTTTACTTCTCGAGTTGTTTTGGGAGATGGCATTTCGAGGAAAGCTGTGATCTGCTTCGGGTTTGCCTCGATCCCTCGTTCGGTTACTAGGTAACTGAGGAATTCACCTGAAGCGACTCCGAAGGTACATTTAGCTAGGTTGAGCTTCATCTCGTACTGGTTAAAGATTTTGAAGCACTCCTTAAGTTGTGGGACGTGGTCTGTGTCTCTCGAAGACTTGACCAGCATGTCGTCTATGTAGACTTCCATGAATTTACCGAGCTGGTTAGCGTACATTTTGTTCAATAGCCTTTGATAGGTTACTCCTGCGTTTTTCAGGCCGAAGGGCATTACTTTGTAGCAGTAGGTACCTCGATCGGTAATGAAGGCTGTTTTTTCTTGTTCTTCTGGACTCATCTTGATCTGATTGTATCCGGAGAAGGCGTACATGAAGGACAAGAGTTGATGACCAGTTGTGGCCTCGACCAGACGGTCGATGTGTGGAAGTGGGAAGCTGTCTTTTGGACATGCTTTGTTTAGGTCGGTGAAGTCGACACAGACTCTCCACTTTCCATTTTTCTTTTTGATGACCACGGGGTTTGCTAACCAGTTGGGGTATTTCACCTCTCTGATTGATCCCACTTTGAGTAGTCGGTCTACCTCGTCGTTGACTGCTATAGCTCGATCTGGGCCGAGCTTGCGGCGTTTCTGTCTGACGGGTTTGATGGTTGGGTCGATGTTGAGTTCGTGTGCAGCGACCTCTGTATCGATGCCCGTCATGTCCGCAGTGGACCATGCGAAAGTGCTTATGTTTTCTTTTAGAAAACTTATTAGCTTGACGCGGATTGTTTTCGCGAGGTCGACCCCGATTCCAATGCACCTTTTGGGGTTGGTCTCGTCTATGCATACTTGCTCGATCAGTTCTGTTCGAGGTTCGCATACGGAGGGGTCTTTATTGTGTTTGAGTTGTCGGACTGCGAGCTCCTCCTCTTTCAGTAATTGCTATACGGGAGCTTTCTCGGCTCGCAAGAAGCTACCCATGTAGCAATCCCTTGAGGCTCGTTGGGAGCCGCGTATCGATTTGGTTCCCCAAGGTGTTGGGAACTTGACACATTGGTGGTATGTGGAAGCTACAGCTTTCATTGGGTAGCACCACAGTCTGCCGAGTATGGCGTTAAATGGAGCTGGGCGATCTACGACCACGAAGTCAATTGTTTTTATGACCCCGCCGGCCTTAACTGGAAGCTGGATCGTTCCTAATGAGTAGGTGGTTTCTCCTGCAAAGCCGGTGAGTGGAGTTCGATCGTTCGATAGCATGGATGTTTGGCATCTCATGCGTCTAAATACGTCGAAGAACAGCACATCTACCGAGCTTTCGGTATCGATCATGACCCTTGTGAGGTCGACTCCACCTACAGCGATCTGGATGACGAGTACGTCATCATGTGGTTTGTCTAGCGACAGAGTTTCGCTTTCTAGAAAGCTTATTTGGTGGTCGGGTCCGTCCAGGGGTAGGTTTACGGTGGCGGACTCGACCTTGCATTGATATGCCTTGATCGAGTTAATTGAGTCTCGGCACATCTTCGAGCTTCTGCAGATGAAGTCGATTCGATTCATTGTGGGTAGCTCCCCTCTCCACCCCCCGCTCCCCCTCCCCCCCGAACGAATGAGCGTTGCGCGAGCTTGAGCTCGTTTGAGTTTGAGGTGTCGAGAGTTGGGTTATGCTCGGTTTTTACATGTGTCCCCTTGCGACCTTATGGAGCCTGGGGGGCGGGGCGGGGGGGGAGGGTGATTACTGATTTTATTGATCCACAACAAAGGTTTAGCTCTCTGAAAGTCAGGTCGATCCTTTTTCTCGCTGATGGAGGGGAATCAGGGGTTTGGACTTTGACTTCGACTTCACGATCTCGTTTTTGAGGTGCTTTGTCGGGGTCTACTTCCCTGTTTCGGGTCGAGGTCTTTTTGGGCTTTTCGGTTTTTCCCTCGGTCTTCTCGGCCTTTTCCTTGGCGAGCCTTTTTGCCAGGATTCTATCTCGAGTTCGACATTCCTTGATGGAATGTCCGTTCTTTCTGTGGTGCTTGCACTATTTGCTTTGGTCGAAGCTCGACTCCTTTTCGGGGGATGAGCTTTCAATAGCATATGAAAGCTGACCTTTGCCCTGCGATTCTCTTTTGGGAGGTGGAACATTAACTTTCTTCGACCCAGAGGGTGCGAGGTGGAGCTGTGAGTTGCGGTATTTTGCTTTGCAGGCAGCCGTCTCGTCTTGGAAGTTATCGTATATGGATGCGCTATGGAGCGCGTCATCGAGTGAGTCTGTAGGTCGAAACGTGAGCTCCGCCTTAAACCTCGACTGAATACCAAAGGTTGGTTGGGAGGGCAAGCAGGGCTACTACTTCGTTAGGGTTAGCGATTTTTTCTTTGATCGCCTTGAATTTAGCGATGTATGATCGAAGTGGTTCCTCTGGAGCTTGGACTAGCTTCCAGAGGTCGGCTTCGGTTTCTTATTTTTCGATGAAGATCGAATATTGCTTGAGGAAGGCTACTGCGAGCTCGTTGAAATTAGAGATCGAACTTTTTTCCAGCGTCGCGAACCATTCCTGGGCTGGTCCGACTAGGTTTTCGGCAAGGAGCCTGCAGTATCCTGCTTCTTTTTCCTCTTGGGAGAAGTTAGCTCGGATAGCTGCGAGGGTGAAGAGTCAGATTTGAGCTTTTGGGTCGCTGTTTCCAGCGTACTCTGGGATTCGTACTTTGGTAGTGTCTCGGAAGTATGTGTTCATGATCGCGTAGGTGAACAGAGTCCGTTGGGTCTTGCAAATTACTCGATCGATGTCGGGAGCTGAGCTCGTGGCTTGATGGAACATCGAGTTCTGGTTCTGGAACATTTCAAAGGATTCGCAGTCGACTAGGTTTCTTGAGCCGACGCCGAGGTGGTTAGCCCGAGTCGGATCATTTGGAGTATGAGTTCCAAGTTGTTGGTGAATGAACCCTATGGGTTGTTCGCGGATCCCGCTAGGAAGCCTCGAGCTCGAGGTCGTGTTCGGTTGTTGGCCGAACTAGGATGGTGTTTGCGAGCTCGAGGCGAATGTCGAGGATCCAAGCCATTTCTGTCGAGGTGGCTCGGTTCCGGGTGGTCTTAAGGGTGGAGATGGATATCTCGTGTTGGGACGGGTCTCATTTCGGGTATTCCTGGTGTTGGCACAGGTGGAGACGGATATCTCGTCGCGGGACGAGGTCACATCTCTGGTATTCCTGGAGCCGGAATATCTGTGGTGATTGGTGTCTGGTTCACCGCGGGGGCGAAGTTTGGTGGACCTGGAGCACACAGAGGTGTCACGAATGGTCCGCGTGGATTACTCGGAGCAGGGATCGACGAAAAGTCGAGCTGAGTCCGTGGAGGTGGACTCACAGCGGATCGAGCTGCGGCTTGACGCCTTTCCTGTCTTTCTAATCTGATCTCCTGATCTCGTTGTCGATCGATCAGATGTGTGAGCATTTGGAGTATCTCCGCCGACTCCGATGTGCTCCTAGAAGCTACAGGTATCAACGGGGAAGCAGGAGCTGCTTGGCTCTGAGACGCCGAAGCTGTAGGTGGATTCTCAGATCGCACCCAGGTTCGAGAGGGAGGCCTCTCGGCTGTTTTGACTGATTGCTCATCGTTCCCGGCAGGGTGACGAGGTTGATCACGATCGGTTCCACTCGACTGGGAACGTTGGAGTTCGTGTTGGTGGTGTCGACGAGGGTCGTAACCCTGGGTTCGTTTCTGCCGGCTGTCTGGCTGATGTTGCCGGTCGGAGTGACTTGATCCGGAGAGATCGTAATCGGTGAGACGTTTCCCGAGGTTTGTTGAGTTGAATCTATTTCGGTTTCAGCTGGCTTAGGATCTGCTCTTGAGTAAGAGAAATCTATAGATCTTTCCCCACAGACGGCGCCAAAATGTGGATGCAGAAATCCACACTCAGAAATTTATGTGTTTTTTGTAAGGAATGAACTTTAGAGGATTAATGGCTAGATTCTCTCGAACAGATTGAAAATATAAGCAAGCACTAACTGAAATAAGGACTTAGTATTAATCGGTTGAATGAAACGGTTACAAAGATTTCAATGAAGAGGATGAACTGAAAAGAGCTCTACGAGCAGTTACAGAGTTTTCAAATGTAAAAAGTGTAAAAGTAGATCAAGCCGAAGGTCCCCCGAGCTAAGCCGTTTCCATCCTCTATATAGCTTGCCTCGTTGAGCTTCGAACTCCAGCGCGTATCTCGGCCACGTGCAGCAGCTTCAGCCGGAAATCTTGCCACGTGCAGCAACTTCAGCCGGAAATCTCGGCCACATGCAGCAGGTTCTTCCAAAAATCTCGGGCTCGCTTGAACTGGTGAGAATATGCTCAGACTTGGTCCGGATTCTTCCTTAATCTTCAGGACGAGGTAGAGCTGGAGCTCGACCTCGACGAACGGAACACTGATTGTCAGGTTTGGACCATTGTGAATGATTGGACCTGGGCTGTATGGATGAGGCCCAGTCAACTGAACTTAGTTTTAGGACATTGTTGTTGGGCTTAAGTGGGCCGGATTTGGGGTGACAAATCCTGCTCCGACAATTGCCCCCCAGCCCAATAACGAGAACGAGTTCGAGCTTTAATGGGCGGCGAGTGGTTTCTGTCTAGAAGATTTTGTATCTTGCGTGTTGTTGCCATGATAGTAAGTAATCATTAAGGATCAACGGTCGAGGTCGATATCCATGATCGTAGCTCGAACGACAAGATCCGGTGGCTGTTATCCTTTATTTCAAACTTATCTTAGCCCGAAAGGGCTTTATTTTGGAAGAATTTGGGCGTTGGTGCCTTTGAATTATTTCCACCTTTTGCTTTCGGTTGTTCGAGTTGAACTTTTACCTAGTCATTTGTTGACTTAAGAGAGCTGGACCGAGATTGGTAAGCTTGCAGCCTGATTCTTTGGGTCGTAAGCTCGCCAGATTGGATGAAATGATCTAGTAGCGGAGTGCGATCCATTCCTTCTTTGAAATGCGCCTAAGTGTTTTAGCTAGACTTTGGACTTAGTTGATTTCCTTAGGAAAGAAGGAAGGTCGAACTGCTTCGCGATGAAGTTTTTGTATTCGAGGTAAGGTTTTTCTAAGCTGTTTGGTAACTTAGGGAAACAAACTAGGATTACCGAGCTCGAAGCTCAGTTTTCTAGTCGTGAGCTGGAAGCTCAGTTTGCTAGTCGTGAGCTCGGAGCTCAGTTTGCTAGTCGTGAGCTCGATGCTCGAGCCGTTAGCTTCGAGTTCGTTGCTCGATTAATTAGACCGGACATAACGATTAGGTCGTGGAATACGACCTGTTTATTCTGAAAAAAGTGGCTAAGTTTTTAGCTCGACTTTTGTTTAGGAAGGTCGAACTGCTTCGCGATGAAGTTTCGGCGTCCGAGGTGGAGTTTGCTTTCCTTTGAACAAAGAGTTTCTCAGTTTCGGCTTTGATATGGAGAAGGGGGTTCCATTTTACTCTTAGTTTCCAGACATAGAGCTCAGTCGTTCCTGGCGAATTGCGAGCCGCGTTAGAACTCGATGATTCGAGGTCCGGAGCTTGGCTATGCTTGGAGACAAGTTGTAAATCTGGCCGCACCTGTGAAGTGAAGAAGGGGATCAGGATTTACTCTTGTCATCCAGAGATAGAGCTCGGCGTACCAGGCGAACTGTGAACCGCGGAGGGCCTTTAGTTCGAGGTCCGAAGCTTGACTATGCTTGGAATTGAGTTGTAACCTCGATCGCGCCTGTTGAGGTGGAGTCGATCTCCTGACCTAGTTAGTTTGCGAAATGAGAAACGTGTACCTTGTGTTTTTTGAAAAGACATCTAGGATAGGTGGCTCCCCCTCCCCCCCGAAGAAGTGAGCTAAGCGTGGGCTGTAGCTCGCTTGTAGAAAAGGTGTGGGAGGGTGGGTGACCTTGACTTCAAGATCGAGCTACGGAGCTCGAGTTTGACAATGGATGCATTGTGTTTCGGCTTATAATTGTATGGCGAGGGTGGTCCAAACTATTTTAGCTCGTGATCTCGGTTTGGACAATTATAATTGTTGCTCTTAAGGTTCATTACGTTTCGAAGGTCTTATCTCGAGCACCGCAAACTACTTTGGTGATACGGTAGGGACCTTCCCAGTTGGTTCCTGGTTTCCCAGCACCAGGCTCTTTGGTGTAATCTTGTACCTTGCGCAGGACCAAGTCTCCTACGTTGAATCTCCGGTGTTTGACCTTGGAGTTGTAGTAGCGAGCTGCAGCCTGCTGGTAATTTTGGATCCTGATCAGTGCTTGATCTCGACGTTCGTCGATCAGATCTAGCTGGTCCCTTAAGAGCTGCTTGTTTAGTTCGGTGTTCGTCGGGCACAGCGTCCGACGAAGGCTGGGAACTGCAGTTTTGGTTGGGATCACAGCTTCCAGCCCATAGGATAGTGAGAATGGTGTTTCGCTGGTTGCTTTATGTGGTGTGGTTCGACAAGCCCAGAGGATGGTCGAGATGTGTTCGGACAACCTCTCTTTTTTGGCGTCGAGCCGTCTCTTGAGATTGCTCAAGATGGTTTTGTTTGTTGCTTTGGCTTGCCCGTTTCCTTGGGGATAACGAGGTGTGGAGCTCGGTTGTGAGATGAACTGCGAACCGTTGTCCCTCACGATTTCATAAGGAAGCCCGTGACGGCAAATCATGTTTTTCCAGATGAAGCCGCGTACCTGGAGCTCGGTTGTTTTCTGATAAGCTTTAGCTTCTATCCACTTAGTGAAATAGTCGGTGAGCACCAGCAGGTACCTGAATTGCTTTGGTCTCGAGGGAACCATGGGTCCTACTATGTCCATTGACCATATCATGAATGGATAGGGTGCGGAGATCGACGACAGTCTTTCTGCTGGACAATGTATGATCGGGGTATGCCTTTGACATTTGTCGCAGCTTTTGGATAGTCTTTGGCAGTCCGCTATCATGGTCGGCCCGAAATAGCCAAGTTTTTTAATTCGAATAACGAGCACTCGACCTTCAGCGTGACTTCTGCAGGGGCCTTGATGAGTGTCGGACATTTCAGATAGACCTCGCTTGTATAGCTTGTTATTGAATAGCACGCTGTAGTGGGCACTTTTGACCTTGAGCTTTCGAGCTTCCCACTTGTCGGGGGGAGCTATTCCATTTATGATGTTCTCGAGGATAGGTACCCTCCAGTCCGCTCTGGCGACGAACTCGTCCTTGAAGGTCGATTCGTCTGCGAGTGTAGTCGGTACTGTGTGGATTCCTGAGTACTTTGTGAGGAGGTCGGGTTTGACTCTGCATCCTCTTGTGTAGAGTTAGCCGGCTCATCTTCGTCGGGATGGCTAGCTGTGTTAGAAGGTCCCGGGTCTTGGGATTGTTGCGTTTGCGACCGGGTTGATGGTCGTGTGGTGACGTTCACAGTCGGAGTTTTGAGTGCTAGGTCTATGCTAGGTTTCTCAATGCCTTCGACTGGGATTATTCGCTTTATTGCTGGGTCCGAAGTGGAAGCTAGAGCTGCCAAAGCGTCTGCTGCCGTGTTTTCTCCTCGGGGTATATGGACGAGCTCGAAACGAGTGAATTGTTCTGCGAGGCTGCAAACTATAGCCAAGTAGGCTTCCATGCGTTCTTCTCTTGTTTCGTACTCGCCGCTGTAATGGCTGGTTACGGGTCTCGAGTCACTGTGGGCTTTGATCTCGCTCACACCGACGCCGATCGCAAGCCGGAGCCCGACTATTAGCGCTTCGTACTCAGACTTGTTGTTAGACGAGGTGAATCCGAGACGGAAAGATTGTTCCATCACTTCTCCGTTTGGGGAAGTGAGCTGGACCCCGACTCCGGAGCCCTGTTTTGAAGATGCTATGTCGGCGTAGAGGGTCCAAGTTTTGGAGGATGGGTTTTCGGAGCTGGCTTCTGGAGCTAGCTCGACCATAAAGTCTGGCAGGACCTGGGCCTTGCCACATGTCCAGGTTCGATATTCGATGTCGTACTTACTGAGCTCGATGGCCCATTTTGCGAGGCGTCCCGACTGGCTGGGACTATCGAGTATGGTTTGCAATGGTTGCGAGGTCATTACCACGATGGAGTGCGACTGAAAGTAAGGTCGGAGCTTGCGAGCTGACATTACTACAGCTAGTGCTAGTTTTTCCATAGCTAGGTACCTAGTCTCGGCATCGATAAGCGTTTTGCTTACGTAAAATATTGGTTTTTGCTCGTTGAGTTCCTCCCGAACCAGCACGCCGCTTACTGCAGCCGGAGAGACCGCTGTATAAAGGTATAAGGGTTCTCCTTTGATTGGTCTAGCTAGGATGGGGGGCTCGGTGAGATAGATTTTGAGTTGGGTTAATGCCTCCTCGCATTTCTCGTCCCACTGGAATTTTTTGTTTCTTTTGAAGAGCTGGTAGAATGGGAGACATTTATCGGTTGACCGCGAGATGAACCGGTTGAGGGCTGCAACTCGACCGGTCAGACGTTGTACTTCCCGAGTTATCCTGGGAGATGACATTTCGAGGAAAGCCGAGATTTGTTTTGGGTTCGCTTAATTCCTCGTTCGGTGACTAGGTAACCGAGGAATTTGCCTGAGGCGACTCCGAAGGTACATTTAGCTGGGTTGAGCTTCATCTCGTATTGGTTTAAGATTTTGAAGCATTCCTTGAGGATTGTGACGTGGTCAGTGTCTCTCGCAGACATGACTAGCATGTCGTCTATGTAGACTTCCATGGTTTTACCGAACTGGTTAGCAAACAGTTTGTTCAACAGCCTTTGATAGGTTACTCCTGCATTTTTCAGGCCGAAAGGCATTACTTTGTAGCAGTAGGTACCTCAATCGGTAATGAAGGCTAATTTTTCTTGGTCTTTCGGATTCATCTTGATCTGATTGTAATCGGAGAAGGCGTCCATGAAGGACAAGAGTTGATGGCCAGCTGTGGCCTCGACTAGGCGGTCAATGTGTGGAAGTGGGAAGCTGTCTTTTGGACATGCTTTATTTAGGTCGGTGAAATAAATGCAGACTCTCCACTTTCCATTTTTCTTTTTGACAACCACGGGGTTTGCCAACCAGTCGGGGTATTTTACCTCTCTGATTGATCCCACTTTGAGCAGTTGATCTACCTCGACGTTGACTACCTTAGCTCGATATGGACCGAGCTTACGGCGTTTCTGTCTGACGGGTTTGATAGTTGGGTCGATGTTGAGTTCGTGTGCGGCGACCTCTGTATCGATGCCCGGCATGTCCGCGGTGGACCATGCGAAGGTGCTTAGTTTTTATTTTAGAAAATCTATTAGTTCAGTGCGAATTGTTATCGCCAGGTCGACCCCGATTCCAACGCACCTTTCGGGGTTAGAGTCGTCTATGCATACTTGCTCTATTAATTCTGTTCGAGGTTCGCATACAGAGGGATCTTTGTTGTGTTTGAGTTGTCGGACAGCGAGCTCCTCGTCTTTCAGTAATTGCTATACGGGAGCTTTCTCAGCTCGCAAGAAACTACCCATATAGCAATCCCTTGAGGCTCGTTGGGAGCCGCGTATCGATTTGGTTCCATAAGGGGTTGGGAATTTGACACATTGGTTGTATGTAGAAGCCACATCTTTCATTGCGTAGAGCCAAGGTCTGCCGAGAATGGCGTTAAAGGGAGCTGGGCGATCTACGACTATGAAGTCAATTGTTTTTATAACCCCGCCGGCCTTAACTGGGAGCTGGATGGTTCCCAACGAATAGGTGGTTTCTCCTGCGAAGTCGGTGAGTGGAGTTCGATCGTTCGACAGCATGGATGTTTGGTATCCCATGCGTCTAAAAGCGTCGAAGAACAACACGTCTACCGAGCTTCCGATATCAATCATGACTCTTGTGAGGTCGAATCCGCCTACAGCGATTTGTATGACGAGTGCATCGTCATGTTGTTTATCTAGAGTCAGCATTTCGCTTTCTAGAAAGCTGATTTGGTGGTCGGGTCCGTCCAAGGGTAGGTTTACCGTGGCGGACTCTACCTTGCGTTGATATGCCTTGATTGAGTTGATTGAGTCTCGGCACATCTTCGAGCCTCCACAGATGAAGTCGATTCGCTTCATCGCGGGTAGCTCCCCCTCCCCTCCGAACGAGTGAGCGATGCGTGAGCTAGAGCTCGCTTGGGTTCGAGGTGTCGAGAGTTGGGTATTGCTCAGTTTTGACGAGCTTCCGAGCAGTTTGAGCACGTGTCTCCCCAGGACCTGGTGGAGTTTGGTGGAGCTAGAGCTCGATGATTTCCTATGTTCGGGTAGGGCGGGTGATTACTGATTTCATTGATCCACCACAAAGGTTCAACTCTCTGAAAATGAGGTCGATCCTTTTCCTTGCTGATGGAGGGGAGTCGGGGGTTTGGAATTCGACTTCGACTTCGCAATCTCGTTTTTGAGGTGCTTTGTCGGTGTCTGCTTCCTTGTTTCGGGTCGAGGTCTTTTTGGGGTTTTTGCTTTTTCCCTCGGCCTTCTCGGCTTTTTCCTTGGCGAGCTTTTTCGCCAGAATCCTAGCTCGAGTTCGACATTCCTCGGTGGAATGTCCGTTCTTTTTGTGGTGCTCGCAGTATTTGCTTTGGTCGAAGCTCGACTCCTTTTCAGGAGACGAGCTCTCTATGGCATATGAATGCTGACCTTTGCCCTGCAGCTCCCTTTTGGGGGGTGTAACGTTAGCTTTCTTCGACTCTGAGGGTGCGAGGTGGAGCTGTGAGTTACGGTATTTTGCTTCGCAGGCGGCCGTTTCGTCTTCGAAGTTAGCGTATATGGAAGCGCGATGGAGCGCATCATCGAGTGAGTCCGTAGGTCGGAGCATGAGCTCTGCCTTGAACCTCGACTGGTACCAAAGGTTGGTTCGCAGGGCGAGCAGGGCTACTGCTTCGTTAGGGTTAGCGATTTTCGCTTTGATCGCTTTGAATTTGGCGATGTATGATCGAAGTGGTTCATCTGGAGCTTGGACTAGTTTCCAGAGGTCAGCTTCGGTTTCTCATTTTTTGATGAATATCGAATATTGCTTGAGGAAAGCTACTGCGAGCTCGTTGAAATTCGAGATCGAATTTTCTTCCAGCGTCGCGAACCATTCCTGAGCTGGTCCGACAAGATTTTCGGCAAAGAGCATGCAGTATCCTGCTTCTTTCTCCTATGGGGAGAAGTTAGCTCGGATAGCTGCGAGGTTGAAGAGTCGGATGTGAGCTTTTGGTTCGCTGTTTCCAGCGTACTCCGGGACACTTACTTTGGTAGTGTCTCGGAGGTATGTGTGCATGATCGAGTAGGTAAACGGAGTTTGTTGGGTCTCGCGAATTACTCGATCGATGTCGGGAGCTGAGCTCGTGGCTTGATGGAACATGGAGTTCATCTGCCGAATAGCGTAGTCGGTCTGGTTCTGGAATCTTTTGAAAGATTCGCAGTCGACTAGGTTTCTTGGGCCGACGCCGAGGTGGTTAGCTCGAGTCGGATCATTCGGAATGTGAGTTCCGAGTTGTTGGTGAACGAATCCTACGGGTTGTACGCAGATTCCGTTCAGAGGTCCCGAGCTCGAGATCGTGTTCGGTAGTTGGCCGAGCTGGGGTGGTGTTTTTGCGAGCTCGAGACGAATGCCGAGGATCCAAGCCATCTCTGTCGTGGTGGCTCGGTTCCAGGTGGTCTTAAAGGTGGATATGGATATCTCGTGTTGGGATGAGGTCCCATTTCGGGTATTCCTGGTATCGGCACAGGTGGATACGGGTATCTCATAGCGGGACGAGGTCCCATCTCTGGTTTTCCTGGAGCCGGAATATCCGTGGTGATTGGTGTCTGGTTCACCGCGGGGGCGAAGTTTGGTGGACCTGGAGCACGCAGAGGTGTCACGTACGGTCTGGGTGGATTACCCAGAGCAGGGATCGACAAAAAGTCGAGCTGAGTCCGTGGAGGTGGACTTGCAGCGGATCGAGCTGCGGCTTGACGTCGTTCCTGCCTTTCTAATCTGATCTCCTGATCTTGTTGTCGATCGATCAGATGTGTGAGCATTTGGAGTATCTCCGCCTGATTCCGTCGTGCTCCTAGAAGCTGCGGGTATCAGCGGGGAAACAGGAGCTGCTCGGCTCTGTGATGCCGAAGCTGTAGGTGGATTCTCAGATCGCACCCAGGTTCGAGAGGGAGGTCTCTCGACTGTTTGTGACTGGTTACTCGTTGTACCCGGTGGGGTGACGAGATTGATCATGATCGGTTCCACACGGTTGGGAACGTTAGAGTTCATGCCGTTGGTGTCGACGAGGGTCGTAACCCTGGGTTCGTTTCCGCCGGCTGTCTGGTTGACATTGCCGGTCGGAGTTACTTGATCTGGAGAGATTCGGAACGGTGAGACGTTTCCTGAGGTTTGTTGAGTTGAATCCATTTCGGTTTCAGCTGGCTTAGGATCTGCTCTTGAGTAAGAGAAATCTATAGATCTTCCACACTCAGAAATTTATGTGTTTTGTAAGGAAAGAAACTTAGAAGAATTGAGGGCTAGATTCTCTCGAACAGATTGACAATATAAGCTAGCATTAACTGAAATAAGGACTTGGTATTAATCGGTTCAATAAAACGGTTACTAAAGATTTTAGTGTAGAAGATGAACTCAAAGAGCTCTGATAGCAGTGACAGAGTTTCTAAGTGTAAAAGTGTGTAAGAAGATCAAGTCGAAGGTCCCTGGCGAAGTGAGAGATCTCCTAAAACTTGGCAGCTTGTGTCCTTTATATAGCTTGTTTCGTCGAGCTTCAACCTCCAGCGCGTATCTCGGCCACGTGCAGCAGCTTCAGCCGGAAATCTCGGCCACGTGCAGCAACTTCCTCGCGATCTCCGGACTCGTTTGGACTGGCGAGAATATGCTCTGGCTCGGCTTAGATCTTCCCTTGTTTCTCGGATTCGGTCGAGTTGGAGCTCGAATTTGTCAAACGGATGTTCAGTTGTTCGGAATTGGATCGTTGAGAACGAATGGGTCTGGGCCGTATGGTCAAAGCCCAGTCAGTTCGGCTTAGCTTGGATCTACCTATTGGGTTTGAGTGGGCCGGATTTAGAGTGCTAAATCCAGCTCCAACAATCAGTTTATGTAATTTTTTGGGGGGTACAAGATTAAAGTCTTGTGTCAAAGACTCCTGCGAGTGTTGCCTCGACAAAAGTCTTCCTCAACTTTACCACTCTGTGGATACCGAAATCCACACTCAGAAATTTATGTGTTTTGTAAGGAAAGAAACTTAAAAGAATTAAGGGCTAGATTCTCTCGAACAGTTTGACAATATAAGCTAGCATTAACTGAAATAAGGACTTGGTATTAATCGGTTCAATGAAACGGTTACAAAAGATTTTAGTGTAGAAGATGAACTCAAAGAGCTCGGATAGCAGTTACAGAGTTTCTAAGTGTAAAAGTGTGTAAGAAGATCAAGTCGAAGGTCCCCTGGCGAAGTGAGAGATCTCCTAAAACTTGGCAGCTTGTGTCCTTTATATAGCTTGTTTCGTCGAGCTTCAACCTCCAGCGCGCATCTCGGCCACGTGCAGCAGCTTCAGCCGGAAATCTTGGCCACGCACAGTAGCTTCAGCCGGAAATCTCGGCCACATGCAGCAGCTTCTTCCGGAAATCTCAGGCTCGCTTGAACTGGTGAGAATATGCTCAGACTTGGTCCGGATTCTTCCTTATTCTTCAGGACGAAGTAGAGCTGGAGCTCGACCTCGAAGAACGGAACACTGATTGTCAGGTTTGGACCATTGTGAGTGATTGGACCTGGGCCGTATGGATGAGGCCCAGTCAACTGAACTTAGTTTTAGGATATTGTTGTTGGGCTTAAGTGGGCCAGATTTAGGGTGACAAATCCTGCTCCAACAATTGCCCCCCAGCCCATTAACGAGAACGAGTTCGAGCGTTAATGGGCGGCGAGTGGTTTCTTTCTAGAAGATTTCGTATCTCGCGTGTTGTTGCCATGATGGTAAGTAATCATTAAGGATCAACGGTCGCGGCTACGAGAGACGAAGGATCCATCAGATCATACGGTCGATGTCGATCTCCAAGATCGTAGCTCGAACGACAAGATCCGGTGGCTGTTATCCTTTATTTCGAACTTATCTTAGCCCAAAAGGGCTTTATTTTGGAAGAATTCGAGCGTTGGTGCCTGATAACAAGATTTTTCAGAGTGTACGCAATGATGTATCAAAGCTCAAATGCAACACTTAGTTGTAGTAAAGTATGCAAGCGAGTATCAATCCGATCCTAGGAGCTAGAAAGATCAGTGAGAATGCAAGGATCGAGTAAAGCTAGGCAAATGATGAATGATTTTGTAAAATTCCTAAAAACTAAATGCGACGACTAAATGCAAGACAAAACTATTTTAAAATTACTAGGAAAGAGTGAACTACCACGACGGACAAACATAATGATTAAAATGCAAAGCTATGAATTTATAAAAATCGACTAGTGGATCGACCACTAGATCGAGCAATTTGGATCGATCTCGTCTAAAAGTTCAAGCGCAATGAAACTAATGACCAGGATGCAACAGGTAACAAGCGAATAACTAGAAAAGATGTAAGAATACTAAGAAGAGGGTCTAGGGTTGAGATTCACGTTCAGGGGTTTCAAAGGTTCAAGCTTGGTTTGAAAACTCTAGATCTACTCACTTTGTGAGGTTCTCTAAGCCTTGAAAACAAAACAAGACCCATCCATGGCGTGTGGTATGGATCACTCTCTCATTCTCTCCTCTAGACCCATGGCTTTTGGTGGAAAAAGAGATTGTGAGGCAAGGAAAACGGATTTCAAACACGCGGCTTAACTAGTCCTCTAAACTACCATGGCGTTTGGGAAAGAGCAACTAGCCTCTAAGAGCAAGCCCAATAGAGACACTTGGTGGGTGTCTTATTAATTAATTATTAATATTTTGTGTGCTTTTTGTATATAAGACACTTTGTATTATTTTGTAGTTTTTAGAGCATACAATGGAGACACTTTTGATGGGTGTCTTAAAAAAAATAATATATATATATTTTAATAAATTTAAGTAAAACCTTTTGTTAACAACTTTTAAAACATATTACATTTTCAAAAATGTAATACAGTAATTTTTTTTATAAATTAATATTTAATAAATTAATAAATTTGATAAATCAATATTTTTGTTCGGTCCCGAGTTAGACCGATCCAAAATTTAATATAAATCAATAAATTAATAAGATAATATTTTTTTGAAACTTTATGTAAATTATAGTCCTATTTATATCATAAAATAATAAATATCATATAAAATAATTTTATATAATTATATAATAATAATAATATATTAAATATAAGTATATTGTTGTTTTTTACTAAAGTTAAAATATTTTTATCATTTATCTTTAATTTTATAATAAAATTTTTGAAAATATTATAAATTTAAAAGAAAATATTATTTTAATTAATTATTAATGAACAATATATTTTATCAAAAATTGATAAATTAATAACTTTATAGATTAATAAAATATCGAAGTCCCAATATTATTAATTTATAAAGTTTCTACTGTACATGAAAACATATAAATTATAAATATGCAATTTAGAAATTGAAATTTTTCATCGTCCACTCACATCTTACCACGTGTGCGTTCTTAATTACCATGATCCATTTTTTATTGAGTTTTATTGTTAAGAACATTTGTTTAGACCCTTCAAGGTCTCTATTGGGGTTGGTCTAAGATGTGACTTTCAGAGATCTCTGGATCCTGTCAAGGTAAGAGCTCTCTCTGATCATAAAGATCTTGGCATGAGACTCTTTATGCCTTAAGAACTCAACATCTTAGAAAAGAAAACCATTAAGAACAAGAAAACTCCAAACTTGAAAACCTTTTCGACCCCTTCAAATCCTCTCAACCCCAAAACCCGATTAAACTACTCACTACACATTAAGTAAACCAAGCAAAGCATGAAGAATGAAACGACGAACATGAAAATGATAGATTAAGCTTAAACGATTCGATACAAAGCAAGAAAAACTTCAAAATCCAACAATAGCGAAATCGCCTTCGAACAGAGAGAAAAAGATGATAAAAAGATAAAAGTGAAAACGTGTGTTGTAAAGCATGCTCGCCGCCTTGCCAAAACAGGCCAAACACTCGATGGTCCCCCCTTCGCTAGCGGCCAAAAGCGGTTAAAGTACGCTGAGATCGACTTCGGGATCGAGCATCTCACTCGATCATCTTCAGACATCGTGCCTTCAGCTCGATCTTCGTCTCGATCTTCCTCGGTGGATCGAGTGCTTCGTTCGATCTTGGAGTCGATCTTTGGAGGATCGAATGGTGGACTCGATCCGGCTCTCGCTCTGCATGGCGTCATTCACGTCCGTAATCCTTGATCGATCGCTTCACTCGATCTCAGTCTCGATCAATTCCCTTGGGTCGGCTGGGCTACTCGATTTTCTGGTCGATCTCATCTAGATCGTCCAGCCATGCTCGAACCTCCTTTCGATCTCTGGTCCTTAGCAAGCATTCCCGAGTTCTTCAAATCCCACGAACTTCCTCACGAGCCTCAACACGTCCACGAACCCTCCAAGGCTCCAAAGTAGCCGAAAACAACCTGTTTGTGATGCAAAATGCAAGAAATATGCATATGCTGGTGCAAGAACACTCTAGGACCTAAAGTGATGCAAACTAACCTAAAATGCAATGTATATGCGTGAGAAACTAACTTATGTGTATGCAAAATGCATGGAATATGCAACTATATCAACTCCCCCAAACTTACCTTTTGCTTGCCCTCAAGCAAACAAAACTAAAGAAGAGAGAGAGGTTTTAAAACAAACGGGGGTATAAGCTTCTTGCAAAGGTGCTTTTCGAATGAAACAATCTCATTGTCCTAGTTACCAGTTCTAAAATGCAATACACACACTCATACTCCAAAGAACTTAGCCATACTCATTGCACAAAGAATTTCAAATCATGACTCTCTTATTCCAAACAATCAAAGAAACTCATCCTTTAACATTCATTAATGACCGAACACATTTGGCTAAGGGTAAACGCTATGAGCATAGAATGATCTCATTTTTAAAGAGGGTTTATTTTAAGCAAAGGGTTTCTCTCGAAAATGGTAAAAACTTTATGCATAATGCTAAAGATAAAAGAAATTGATGCATACATGATCAGATTCTCATCTACCCATGTAAACTAACAATGATCCTAAAAACCCCTCTCATTTATTTTCTTTTAAGCTCACTCACCACTTAGAGTCTACCCTTTTTCCCAAAGCAAAAGCTTAGCAATCCCCAAATCAAAATAGGAAACATTTTAACTCTTTTAGGCTAGTGAAAAAGTTTTTAAAAATATTAAGCTCCTTATTTTTTTTTTCTTATTGATAGCTCTCTTATTTTTTTTTTTTTTTTTTTTTTTTTTTCTTTCTTTTTCTTTTCTTTTTATGTTGGCACTTAGACTCTTTTACATATATTTATTATAATTATTTTTTTTTTTTTAAATTTTGAGAGAGCCATCTTCTGAAATTATTGGAGCATTATACTTTTTAAACACAAAACCTTTCACTTAAAACATTTTTCTTACTTCAAAAACCAAACTCTTTTGAAACCGAAAGCATATAAACAAGAAAGAAACCCCAATGATCCCCCAAACTTATCCTAAGCCTACATCTAGTTTCAAAATGCAAAGCTAGCGAACATATGAGAACCTAATCATGTCGCCTAAACGTAACACTTTATGCTAAGTTCAAACCGGAAGAGGCCTCACAATGATGTCACACACGAAAATTTGGCTTCAAAGAAAGGTAAGGCTCAAGGTGGGAGTTCTACTTAGGCTCACAAAGAGTGGTAAAAGGAAGAAGAGAGCCTGGATATTTTAAAATCCATGTGTTCAATTTCAAATGCATAAGAATGATATTTATAAATTCAAGTTAAGGTTTTCACTTAATAGGACAAGTTTCAAATCATGAGAGTGCAATTCAAGTCACGAAAATCAAAACTAGTGATCCAAGCATGGTAAGAACTTACTTTCAAAGTATGAGCAAAGCATTAGAGATTTACCAACTAGGAGATTGAAACCATTCATAAGCTTAAAACACCTTTTTAAGAAAACTTTAACCCCTTATGCAAATGTGAAAAACCTAGATGCTTAAAAATTCTAGACTCAATCCTAAAATGCTTAACAAGATGAATGCAACTACATGAATTTTTTGAAATTTTATATAAAAAAATTTTACCAATTTTTTTCCTTTTCTTTTCTATGCCTTAGAGACTCAAGTTATGCAAAGATAAAATAAGATCAAAATAAACAAGTCATACCACACACATACTCCCCCAAACTTGAATGACACCGTCCCGGTGGCAAACACGTTCGAGAGAGCTCAAAACACAAAGCAAAACCAAGAAAACATGAATGGTATATACAGTGGAAGGTGGTTGTTACCTCGGGTCTAGTCTCGGCTGGAACTTGAGGGTGTTCCAGAGGAGCTAGATACTACGGCCTTGCCTTTGGAGCTTGGCTCTTGAAGAGAGAGGCGCGTCGGTTGAATGTTGCTGCCTTGAGTCTCACGGATGACAACTCCACCGGTTGAAAGCCTCCTCTTCTCGGTTTGTTGAACCTCCTCACTTGCAGCTTGCTTAGGCGAGCCTCCTTGAAGCGATTTGACCTTCTTGGCAAGTTTCTTGAGCATTTTGCCTTGCCATTTATTGATTTTCCTTTGCATCTCCACAACAGATGCTAGGAACTTCTCCGTCTTGGTTCTCGGCTCGAAATCGATCTTGGGAAGGGTGTAAGCCTCGGGCATCTCATCTTCCGTGGCAGGGGACTCAGACCTTGGACGTGGAGCAATCGCTGGGGCAGGCGTTCCTCCTAGAGGAGCAAAGCATTCCTCTACGGATGGCAAGAACTCGATGTTCCCAACACCAAGCAGCTCGGTCTCGTCTTTGTTTGGTAGGATGCACACTCTCTTCTCATTGTCCTCGTCGATGAAAAGATAAGCATATAACCCTTCTGCTGGTGTCCGTCCCAAGCTGTCGGTATTTCTCATGTAGATCTCATCCATGAAAGCTCTAGCCGGGACGGGTGTGAAGTGGTGTATTGGTACGCCGGCTTGCACGAACAGAGGTGTGAGGAAGCCGCCGATGAATGAAGAGCTTGCCTTGCACCGCATCAGCAAGTACGCACCCGTAGTTCACGTCATCACCGAGTTCATCCTCCATAGGCTCGTCATTCTCCGCCGGATCACACAACAAATGCTTCACGCCTTGGAACAAGAAGCGAAGCTCGGTCTTCGTGACCGTGGGAGCAACTGACTGTCCGCTATATGTGTTGGCGATCAGCTTCAAGGTGTACCTCAGTACCGGGTTTCTCACTCTCTTGATTTTGGCGGTGTTGGTCTTATAGTCATCGTTGCTGATCAGGTCCCAAAAATCGTTTGCGCGCGTGAAGGAGGGGAACTCGATCTTGGTGGCGGCTGCGTTGAGACCATATGCTTGACATAGCTCGAGGATTGAGAGGCTGAAAGCTTGACGTCCGACCTTGACAGAGAGACGGCCTTGTGAAGGAACAGGGACGCTAAGGTTCTCGTAACCAAACTCTCCTGGCTCCTTAGTCAGTGCCAGCTTCAAATGATCTTCCTGAGCCAACTCTTCCAGCAACTCATCCGCTAAAGCATCCAACGTCTCAATATAGAAAGCTTGCCCTTCTATCGTAGGCTTCTTCAAAACCTCATTGATATCGAAGTCTAGCCTTATATCTTTACCCAAGTGCAAGGCAATCTTCCCGTTCTTGACGTCTATTATAGCTCCGGCGGTGGCTAAGAAAGGTCTACCGAGAATGAGTGGATCCTTTTGTTCTTCATCCAGTTCCAACACAACGAAGTCTGTAGGCACGTTTACTCCACTGATCTTCACTGGCAAGTCCTCAAGCAAACCCACGGGTAACCTTACACTTCTGTCAGCTAGTACCAACGAGATTCTGCAATCCTTGAAACGGGTAAAGCCAACTTCTTTGCCACAGAATGAGGCATCAGATTTATACTAGCTCCGAGATCACAAAGGCAACTCTTGAACTCCAAAGGACCTAAAGCGCAAGGTATAGTGAAGGTTCTAGGGTCTCCCAACTTCTTAGGGACTATCTCCTTATGTATCACATCACCACACTCCTCACTTAGAACAAGCACTTCCTTGCTTTCCTTATTCTTCTTCACGAGAGTGTCTTTGAAGAATTTGGCACATTTAGGCATCATTGCAAGGCAGTCCACGAGAGGTAGCTTGATCTCTACGTCCTTAAGATGCTTCTCAAACAAGACTCTATGCTTCTCTATGAGTTGCTTCTTGAAACGGCCAGGAGAAGGTAGCTTAGGTACATACGGTGGAGGTACATAAGCATCCTTCTCCTTAGTAGTTTGCTCCATTTTCTTCTCAACAACCGCTTTGTCACCTCTTCTCGGCCCTTGAATCCATACATTGTAAAAGTTTATCTCATCATCAGCTGAAAGCTTACCCTCCCCCTCTTGAATTACAACGTCCTCGTTGGTCTTTGGAGTAACCGTAGGTGCTAGCTCTTTTCCACTCCTTAGCATAATGTCATTGGCGTATTCCTTGGTATTTTGCTCACACTTACCCGGTAAGCTATTCTGACCACTTGAGCTTGCCTTTCCCTTCTCAAGTTGCTTGATTTTGTTATTCAAGGTTGTAATCTGAGTAGAGAAATCCGTGAGAGACGAGTCTAAGCGAGTATTCATCTTGGCAAAATTCTGGTTTGTAGAGGCTTGCCCTTGAATCAATTGTTGAAACATAGCTTGGACAGGATCAACTTGTTGTTGCATCGGTTGTTGCTGCTGAGGTACAAAGCCCGGAGGGTACATTGGCGTATAACCTTTGTTTCCTTGCTGTTGTCCTTGGAAGTTTTTCTGCCCTTGCCCTTGGAAGCCACCACTCGGCTGAAAACCTTTGTTGTAAGGTACGAAAGGCTTTGCTTGCCGAGCAGGGTACACTTGATCCTTAGGGTTTGCGACATTGGTGCTACGGTATGAGAGATTGTTGTTCTGGTTGTAGCCTTGTGAATAGCCTTGAGGTTTGTAGTTGTTTTGACCCGCCACCCAATTGGCTTCTTCGTGGCTCAACTCAAGCTCCTCTTGGCTATCATCCGCTTCACCAACAAAGTGAACATGCTTCTGATTTGCCAAAACCAACTTGTCAATCTTCTCATGCAATGATTTCAACTCTTTCTTGTGAGACTCTAGCTCAGAACCTCTCGGTGCACGGTCATAATCCTCAGCATAGTTGCCGTCACTTAGCTAAGTTCTCAATCAGCTCCATGCCTTCTTCTACCTCTTGACCAAGGAAGTTGCCCTTACTAGCCGTGTCAAGCAACAAGCAAATCTTTGGTGAAGCTCCTCTGTAGATAGTGCTTAGAAGAGTCTCTTCGCTGAAGCCGTGGTGAGGACATTGGATAGTATAGTCCTTGAACCGTTCCATGGCTTCATTGAAAGTCTCATTGTTCTTTGCGTGAAGCCGCTGATCTTGCTTCTTAGCCTTGCCGTTCTGGTGTTAGAGAAAAACTTTGAAGGAAAGCCTTCTTACACTCAGCCCAAGATGTAATGGTGCCTTGTGGAATTGTCTTCTCCCAATGTCTAGCCTTGTCTCCAAGAGAAAAATGGAAAGAGACGCAGCTTGAAAGCATCTTCGGATATGCCGTTTATCTTGATCATCCCACATACTTGTTCGAAGTTATCAAGGTGTTCCAAGGGATCTTCCATTGCTAGCCCATGAAACTTATTGTTTTGCACCATTGAGATGAAACCCGGCTTAATCTCGAAGTTCTTGTTCTGTACAGGAGGAGGAGTGATCCCAAACCTATTGTGATGAGTATTGGGAGCATCTCCGGCTCCTATGATCCTTGGGGGTCTAGCCGCGTGTTGGGGGTTTCCATTGCCCCTTCCCACTGCCCCGTGAGCTGGAGGAGGTCCCTCCGGATGCTCGTGCTCGGCTATAGCTTCAAAGTCAACCAAACCGTGCTGAACAATCTCCTCAAAACCTCTAGCTTGTTCTCGTACTCTTCTTTGCCGTGAATGACCAAGTTGATGAATGTTGTCCAAGGGTTGAAATAGATTGTTGTCTCCCCTTGAACGAAGATTCATGTACCTGAAAGACACACGTTTGAGAGTAGAGAAATTAGTAACTTAAACAAAGTAAAGGCTTAGTCTTTACTAAACCCCAAATCTCAATGCTTTCTAACACTCCTAGAATGGCAACGGCGCCATTTGATAACAAGATTTTGCAGAGTGTATGCAATGATGTATCAAAGGTCAAATGCAACACTTAGTTGTAGTAAAGTATGCAAGCGAGTATCAATCCAATCCTAGGATCTAGAAAGATCAGTGAGAATGCAATGATCAAGTAAAGCTAGGCAAATGATGAATGATTTTGTAAAATTCCTAAAAACTAAATGCGACGACTAAATGCAAGGCAAAACTATTTTAAAATTACTAAGAAAAAGTGAACTACCACGACGAACAAACATAATGATTAAAATGCAAAGCTATGAATTTATAAAAATCGACTAGTGGATCGACCACATGATCGACCACTAGATCGAGCAGTTTGGATCGATCTTGTCTAAAAGTTCAAGCGCAATGAAACTAATGACCAGGATGCAATAGGTAACAAGCGAATAACTAGAAAAGATGTAAGAATACTAAGAAAGAGGGTCTAGGGTTGAGATTCACGTTCAGGGGTTTCAAAGGTTAAAACTTGGTTTGAAAACTCTAGATCTACTCACTTTGTGAGGTTCTCTAAGCCTTGAAAACAAAACAAGACCCATCCATGGCGTGTGGTATGGATCACTTTCTCATTCTCTCCTCTAGACCCATGGCGTTTGGCGGAAAAAGAGATTGAGAGGCAAGGAAAACGGATTTCAAACACGCGGCTTAACTAGTCCTCTAAACTACCATGGCGTTTGGGAAAGAGCAACTAGCCTCTAAGATGTGACTTTTGGAGATCTCTGGATCCTGTCAAGGTAAGAGCTCTCTCTGATGATAAAGATCTTGGCGTGAGACTCTTTATGCCTTAAGAACTCAACATCTTAGAAAAGAAAGCCATTAAGAACAAGAAAACTCCAAACTTGAAAACCTTTTCGACCCCTTCAAATCCTCTCAACCCCAAAATCCGATTAAACTACTCACTACACATTAAGTAAACCAAGCAAAGCATGAAGAATGAAACGACGAACATGAAAACGATAGATTAAGCTTAAACGATTCGATACAAAGCAAGAAAAACTTCAAAATCCAACAATGGCGAAATCGCCTTCGAACAGAGAGAAAAAGATGATAAAAAGATAAAAGTGAAAACGTGTGTTGTAAAGCACGCTCGCCGCCTTGCCAAAACAGGCCAAACACTCGATGGTTCCCCCTTCGCTAGCGGCCAAAAGCGGTTAAAGTACGCTGAGATCGACTTCGGGATCGAGCATCTCACTCGATCATCTTCAGACATCGTGCCTTCAGCTCGATCTTCGTCTCGATCTTCCTCGGTGGATCGGGTGCTTCGTTCGATCTTGGAGTCGATCTTTGGAGGATCGAATGGTGGACTCGATCTGGCTCTCGCTCTGCATGGTGTCATTCGCGTCCGTACTCCTTGATCGATCGCTTCACTCGATCTCAGTCTCGATCAATTCCCTTGGATCGGCTGGGCTACTCAATTTTCTGGTCAATCTCATCTAGATCGACTGGCCATGCTCGAACCTCCTTTCGTTCTCTGGTCCTTAGCAAGCATTCCTGAGTTCTTCAAGTCCCACGAACTTCCTCACGAGCCTCAACACGTCCATTAACCCTCCAAG
Organism: Thlaspi arvense; assembly: GCA_911865555.2. NCBI lineage: Eukaryota > Viridiplantae > Streptophyta > Magnoliopsida > Brassicales > Brassicaceae > Thlaspi > Thlaspi arvense. Next base: position 46,006,125 of record OU466862.2, on the reverse strand, counting down.
GCTCCAAAGTAGCCGAAAACAACCTGTTTGTGATGCAAAATGCAAGAAATATGCATATGCTGGTGCAAGAACACTCTAGGACCTAAAGTGATGCAAACTAACCTAAAATGCAATGTATATGCGTGAGAAACTAACTTATGTGTATGCAAAATGCATGGAATATGCAGCTATATCAGTGCCTTTGAATTATTTCCACCTTTTGCTTTTGATTGTTCGAGTTGAACTTTTACCTAGTCATTTGTTGACTTAAGAGAGCTGGACCGAGATTGTTAAGCTTGCAGCCTGATTCGTTGGGTTGTAAGCTCGCCAGATCGGATGAAATGATCTAGTAGTGGAGTGCGATCTATTCCTTCTTTGAAATGCGGCTAAGTGTTTTAGCTAGACTTTGGACTTAGTTGATTTCCTTAGGAAAGAAGGAAGGTCGAACTGCATCGCGATGAAGTTTTCATATTCGAGGTAAGGTTTTTCTAAGCTGTTTGGTAACTTAGGGAAACAAACTAGGATTACCGAGCTCGAAGCTCAGTTTGCTAGTCGTGAGCTGGAAGCTCAGTTTGCTAGTCGTGAGCTGGAAGCTCAGTTTGCTATTCGTGAGCTCGGAGCTCAGTTTGCTAGTCGTGAGCTCGATGCTCGAGCCGTTAGCTTCGAGTTTGTTGCTCGATTAATTAGACCGGACATAACGATTAGGTCGTGGAATACGACCCGTTTATTCTGAAAAAAAGTGGCTAAGTTTTTAGCTCGACTTTTTTTAGGAAGGTCGAACTGCTTCGCGATGAAGTTTCAGCGTCCGAGGTGGAGTTTGCTTTCCTTTGAACAAAGAGTTTCTCAGTTTTGACTTTGAGATGGAGAAGGGGGTTCGATTTTACTCTTAGTTTCCAGACATAGAGCTTAGTCGTTCCTGGCGAATTGCGAGCCGTGTTAGAACTTGATGATTAAAGGTCCGGAGCTTGGCTATGCTTGAAGTCGAGTTGTAAATCTGGCCGCACCTGTGAAGTGAAGAAGGGGATCTGGATTTACTCTTGTCATCCAGAGATAGAGCTCGGCGTACCAGGCGAACTGTTCGAGGTCCGAAGCTTGACTATGCTTGGAATTGAGTTGTAACCTCGATCGCGCCTGTTGAGGTGGAGTCGAGCTCCTGACCTAGTTAGTTTGCGAAATGAGAAACGTGTACCTTGTGTTTTTTGGAAAGACAACTAGGATAGGTGGCTCCCCCTCCCCCCCCCGAAGAAGTGAGCTAAGCGTGGGCTGTAGCTCGCTTGTAGACGAGGTGTGGGAGGGTGGGTGACCTTGACTTCATGATCGAGCTACGGAGCTCGAGTTTGACAATGGATGCATTGTGTTTTGGCTTATAATTGTATGGCGAGGGTGGTCCAAACTGTTTTAGCTCGTGATCTCGGTTTGGACAATTATAATTGTTGCTCTTGAGGTTCATTACGTTCCAAGGTCTTATCTCGGGCACCGCAAACTACTTTGGTGATGCGGTAGGGACCTTCCCAGTTGGTTCCTGGTTTCCCAGCACCGGGCTCTTTGGTGTAGTCTTGTACCTTTTGCAGGACCAAGTCTCCTATGTTGAATCTCCGGTGTTTGACCTTGGAGTTGTAGTAGCGAGCTGCAGCCTGCTGGTAATTTTGGATCCTGATCAGTGCTTGATCTCGACGTTCGTCGATCAGATCGAGCTGGTCCCTTAAGATCTGCTCATTTAGTTCGGTGTTCATCGGGCACAGCGTCCGACGAAGGCTGGAACTGCAGTCTTGGTTGGGATCACAGCTTCCAGCCCGTAGGATAGTGAGAACGGTGTTTCGCTGGTTGCTTTATGGGGTGTGGTTCGACAAGTCCAGAGGATGGTCGAGATGTGTCCGGACAACCTCTTTTTTTGGCATTGAGCCGTCTCTTGAGATTGCTCAAGATGGTTTTGTTTGTTGCTTCGGCTTGCCCATTTCCTTGGGGATAACGAGGTGTGGAGTAGGAAATTTTTATCTTCCACTCCGCGCAGAAGTTTTTAAAATTTCGCGAGATGAACTGCGAACCGTTATCCATCACGATTTCATAAGGAAGTCCGTGACGGCAAATCACGTTTTTCCAGATGAAGCCGCGTACCTGGAGCTCGGTTGTTTTTCTGATAAGCTTTAGCTTTTATCCACTTAGTGAAATAGTCGGTGAGCACCAGCAGGTACCTTAATTGCTTTGGTCCCGAGGGAACCATGGGTCCTACTATGTCCATTGACCATATCATGAATGGATAGGGTGCAGAGATCGACGACAGTCTTTCTGCTGGACAATGTATGATCGGGGCATGCTTTTGACATTTGTCGCAGCTTTTGGATAGTCTTTGGCAGTCCGCTATCATGGTCAGCCAGAAATAGCCAAGTTTTTTAATTCGAATAATGAGCACTCGACCTCGAGCGTGACTTCCGCAGGGGCCTTGATGAGTGTCGGACATTACAGTGTAGGCTTCCTCACCGTGTACGCACTTAAGGTAAGGTTCGAATAGACCTCGCTTATATAGCTTGTCATTGAATAACACACTGTAGCGGGCGCTTTTGTTCTTGAGCTTTCAAGCTTCCCACTTGTCAGGGGGGAGCTATTCCGTTTATGATGTTCTCGAGGATGGGTACCCTCCAGTCCGCTCTGGCAACGAACTCGTCCTTGAAGGTCAATTCGTCTGTGAGTGTAGTCGGTACTGTGTGGATTGTTGATTCCTGAGTACTTTGTGAGGAGGTCGGGTTAGACTCCGCATCCTCTGGTGTAGAGTTAGCCGGCTCATCTTTGTCGGGATGGCTAGCTGTGTTAGAAGGTCCCGGTTCTTCAGATTGTTACGTTTGCGACCGGGTTGATGGTCGTGTAGTGATTGCGTTCACAGTCAGAGTTTTGAGTGCTAGGTCTATGCTAGGTTTCTCAATGCCTTCGACTGGGATTATTTGCTTTATTGCTGGGTCCGAGGTGGAAGCTAGAGCTGCCAAAGCGTCTGCTGCCGTGTTTTCTCCTCAGGGTATATGGACGAGCTCGAAACAAGTGAACGGTTCTGCGAGGCTGACAACTATAGCCAAGTAGGCTTTCATACGTTCTTCTCTTGTTTCGTACTCGCCGCTGTAATGGCCGGTTACGGGTTTCAAGTCACTGTGGGCTTTGATCTCGCTCACACTGACGCCGATCGCGAGCCAGAGCCCGACTATTAGCGCTTCGTACTCGGACTCGTTGTTAGACGAGGTGAATCCGAGACGGAAAGATTATTCCATCACTTCTCCGGTTGGGGAAGTGAGCTGGACCCCGACTCCGGAGCCCTGTTTTGAAGATGCTCTGTCGACGTAGAGGGTCCAAGTTTTGGAAGATGGGTTTTCGGAGCTGGCTTCTGGAGCTAGCTCGACCATAAAGTCTGCCAGGACCTGGGCCTTGGCACATGTCCTGGTTCGATATTCGATGTCGTACTCGCTGAGCTCGATGGCCCATTTCGCGATGCGTCCCGACTGGCTGGGACTGTCGAGTATGGTTCGCAATGGTTGCGAGGTCATTACCACGATTGAGTGCGACTGAAAGTAAGATCGGAGCTTGCGAGCTGACATTACTACAGCTAGTGCTAGTTTTTCCATAGCTGGGTACCTAGTCTCGGCATCGATAAGCATTTTGCTTACGTAAAAGATTGGTTTTTGCTTGTTGAGTTCCTCCCGGATCAGCACGCCGCTTACTGCAGCCGGAGAGACCGCTGTATAAAGGTATAAGGGTTCTCCTTCGATTGGTCTAGCTAGGATGAGGGGGCTTGGTGAGATAGGTTTTGAGTTGGGTTAATGCCTCCTCGCATTTCTCGTCCCACTGGAATTTTTTGTTTCTTTTGAGGAGCTGGTAGAATGGGAGACATTTATCGGTTGACCGCGAGATGAACCGGTTGAGGGCTGCAACTCGACCGGTCAGACGTTGTACTTCCCGAGTTGTCCTGGGAGATGACATTTCGAGGAAAGCCGAGATTTGTTTCGGGTTCGCTTCGATTCCTCGTTCGGTGACTAGGTAACCGAGGAATTTGCCTGAGGCGACTCCGAAGGTACATTTAGCTGGGTTGAGCTTCATCTCGTATTGGTTAAAAATTTTGAAGCATTCCTTGAGTGGTGCGACGTGGTCAGTGTCTCTCGCAGACTTGACCAGCATGTCGTCTATGTAGACTTCCATGGTTTTACCGAACTGGTTAGCAAACATTTTGTTTAACAGCCTTTGATAGGTTGCTCCTGCATTTTTCAGGCCGAAGGGCATTACTTTGTAGCAGTAGGTACCTCAATCGGTAATGAAGGCTGTTTTTTCTTGCTCTTTCGGATTCATCTTGATCTGATTGTAACCGGAGAAGGCGTCCATGAAGGACAAGAGTTGATGGCCAGCTGTGGCCTCGACTAAGCGGTCAATGTGTGGAAGTGGGAAGCTGTCTTTTGGACATGCTTTATTTAGGTCGGTGAAATCGATGCAGACTCTCCACTTTCCATTTTTTCTTTTTGACAACCACGGGGTTTGCCAACCAGTCGGAGTATTTTACCTCTCTGATCGATCCCACTTTGAGCAGTCGGTCTACCTCGTCGTTGACTGCCTTAGCTCGATCTGGACCGAGCTTGCGGCGTTTCTGTCTGACGGGTTTGATAGTTGTGTCGATGTTGAGTTCGTGTGCGGCGACCTCTGTATCGATGCCCGGCATGTCCGCGGTGGACCATGCGAAGGTGCTTAGGTTTTCTTTTAGAAAATCTATTAGTTCAGTGCGAATTGTTTTTCGCCAGGTCGACCCGATTCCAATGCACCTTTCGAGGTTAGAGTCGTCTATGCATACTTGCTCGATTAGTTCTGTTCGAGGTTTGCATACAGAGGGATCTTTGTTGTGTTTGAGTTGTCGGACAGCGAGCTCCTCCTCTTTCAGTAATTGCTATACGGGAGCTTTCTCAGCTCGCAAGAAACTACCCATATAGCAATCCCTTGAGGCTCGTTGGGAGCCGCGTATCGATTTGGTTCCCCAAGGGGTTGGGAATTTGACACATTGGTGGTATGTAGAAGTCACAGCTTTCATTGCGTAGAGCCAAGGTCTGCCGAGAAAAAGGCGTTAAAGGGAGCTGGGCGATCTACGACTACGAAGTCAATTGTTTTTATAACCTCGCCGGCCTTAACTGGGAGCTGGATGGTTCCCAACGAATAGGTGGTTTCTCCTGCGAAGCCGGTGAGTGGAGTTCGATCGTTCGACATCATGGATGTTTAGTATCCCATGCGTCTAAAAGTGTCGAAGAACAACACGTCTACCGAGCTTCCGGTATCAATCATGACTCTTGTGAGGTCGAATCCGCCTACATCAATTTGTATGACGAGTGCATCGTCATGTGGTTTATCTAGAGTCAGTGTTTCGCTTTCTAGAATGCTGATTTGGTGGTCGGGTCCGTCCAAGGGTAGGTTTACCGTGGCGGACTCTACCTTGCGTTGATATGCCTTGATGGAGTTGATTGAGTCTCGGCACATCTTCGAGCCTCCACAGATGAAGTCGATTCGCTTCATCACGGGTAGCTCCCCCTCCCCCCCGAACGAGTGAGCGATGCATGAGCTAGAGCTCGCTTGGGTTCGAGGAGTCGAGAGTTGGGTATTGCTCGGTTTTCACGAGCTTCCGAGCAGTTTGAGCACGTGTCTCCCTGCGACCTGGTGGAGTTTGGTGGAGCTAGAGCTCGATGATTTCCTAGGTGCGGCTGGGGCGGGTGATTACTGATTTCATTGATCCACCACAAAGGTTCAACTCTTTGAAAATGAGGTCGATCCTTTTCCTTGCTGATGGAGGGGAGTCGGGGGTTTGGAATTCGACTTCGACTTCTCGATCTCGTTTTTGAGGTGCTTTGTTGGTGTCTGCTTCCTTGTTTCGGGTCGAGGTCTTTTTGGGGTTTTTGCTTTTTCCCTCGGCCTTCTCGGCTTTTTCCTTGGCGAGCTTTTTTGCCAGGATCCTAGCTCGAGTTCGACATTCTTCGGTGGAATGTCCGTTCTTTTTGTGGTGCTCGCAGTATTTGCTTTGGTCGAAGCTCGACTCCTTTTCAGGAGACGAGCTCTCTATGGCATATGAATGCTGACCTTTGCCCTGCGGCTCCCTTTTGGGGGGTGTAACGTTAGCTTTCTTCGACCCTGAGGGTGCGAGGTGGAGCTGTGAGTTACGGTATTTTGCTTCGCAGGCGGCCGTTTCGTCTTCGAAGTTAGCATATATGGAAGCGCGATGGAGCGCATCATCGAGTGAGTCCGTAGGTCGGAGCATGAGCTCTGCCTTGAACCTCGACTGGTACCAAAGGTTGGTTCGCAGGGCGAGCAGGGCTACTGCTTCGTTAGGGTTAGCGATTTTCGCTTTGATCGCTTTGAATTTAGCGATGTATGATCGAAGTGGTTCATCTGGAGCTTGGACTAGTTTCCAGAGGTCAGCTTCGGTTTCTCATTTTTCGATGAATATAGAATATTGCTTGAGGAAAGCTACTGCGAGCTCGTTGAAATTCGAGATCAAATTTTTTTCCAGCATCGCAAACCATTCCTGAGCTGGTCCGACAAGAATTTCGGCAAAGAGCATGCAGTATCCTGCTTCTTTCTCCTTTGGGGAGAAGTTAGCTCGGATAGCTGCGAGGTTGAAGAGTCGGATGTGAGCTTTTGGGTCGCTGTTTCCAGCGTACTCTGGGACACTTACTTTGGTAGTGTCTCGGAGGTATGTGTGCATGATCGAGTAGGTGAACGGAGTTCGTTGGGTCTCGCGAATTACTCGATCGATGTCGAGAGCTGAGCTCGTGGCTTGATGGAACATGGAGTTCATCTGCCGAATAGCGTAGTCGGTCTGGTTCTGGAATCTTTCGAAAGATTTGCAGTCGACTAGGTTTATTGGGCCGACGCCAAGGTGGTTAGCTCGAGTCGGATCATTTGGAATATGAGTTCCGAGTTGTTGGTGAACGAATCCTACGGGTTGTTCGCGGATTCCGTTTGGAGGTCCCGATCTCGAGATCATATTCGGTAGTTGGCCGAGCTGGGGTGGCGTTTGCGTGCTCGAGGCGAATGCCGAGGATCCAAGCCATCTCTGTCGAGGTGGCTCGGTTCCAGGTGGTCTGAAAGGTGGAGATGGATAACTCGTGTTGGGACGAGGTCCCATTTCGGGTATTCCTGGTATCGGCACAAGTGGAGACGGGTATCTCATCGCGGGACGAGGTCCCATCTCTGGTATTCCTGGAGCCGGAATATCCGTGGCGATTGGTGTCTGGTTCGCAGCGGGGGTGAAGTTCGGTGGACCTGGAGCACGCAGAGGTGTCACGTACAGTCCGGGTGGATTATCCGGAGCAGGGATCGATGAAAAGTCGAGCTGAGTCCGTGGAGGTGGACTTGCAGCGGATCGAGCTGCGGCTTGACGTCGTTCCTGCCTTTCTAATCTGATCTCCTGATCTCGTTGTCGATCGATCAGATGTGTGAGCATTTGGAGTATCTCTGCTGATTCCGCCGTGCTCCTAGAAGCTGTGGGTATCGGCAGGGAAACAGGAGCTGCTCGGCTCTGTGATGCCGAAGCTATAGGTGGATTCTCATATCGCACCCATGTTCGAGAGGGAGGTCTCTCGACTGTTTGTAAACTGGTTATTCGTTGTACCCGGTGGGGTGATGAGGTTGATCACGGTCGGTTCCACACGGTTGGGAACATTAGAGTTCGTGCAGGTGGTGTCGATGAGGGTCGTAACCCTGGGTTTGTTTCTGCCGGCTGTCTGGTTGACGTTACCGGTCGGAGTTACTTGATCTGGAGAGATCGGGATCGGTGAGACGTTTCCCGAGGTTTGTTGAGTTGAATCCATTTCGGTTTCAGCTGGCTTAGGATCTGCTCTTGAGTAAGAGAAATCTATAAATCTTTCCCCACAGACGGCGCCAAAAACGTGGATACCGAAATCCACACTCAGAAATTTATGTGTTTTGTAAGGAAATAAACTTAGAAGAATTGAGGGCTAGATTCTCTCGAACAGATTGACAATATAAGCTAGCATTAACTGAAATAAGGACTTGGTATTAATCGGTTCAATGAAACGGTTACAAAAGATTTTTAGTGTAGAAGATGAACTCAAAGAGCTCTGATAGCAGTTACAGAGTTTCTAAGTGTAAAAGTGTGTAAGAAGATCAAGCCGAAGGTCTCCTGGCGAAGTGAGAGATCTTCTAAAACTTGGCAGCTTTGTGTCCTTTATATAGCTTGTTTCGTCGAGCTTCAACCTCTAGCGCGTATTTCGGCCACGTGCAGCAGCTTCAGCTGGAAATCTCGGCCACGTGCAGCAGCTTTCAGCCAGAAATCTCGACCACGTACAGCAGCTTCTTCCGGAAATCTCGGGCTCGCTTGAACTTGTGAGAATATGCTCAGGCTTGGTCTGGATTCTTTCTTATTCTTCAGGACGAGGTCGAGCTGGAGCTCATCCATATGGACCAAGTCAAGCGGAACACTGATTGTCAAGTTTGGACCATTGTGAGTGATTGGACCTGGGCCGTATGGCTGAGGCCTAGTCAACTGAACTTAGTTTTAGGATATTATTATTGGGCTTAAGTGGGCCAGATTTGGGACGACAAATTCTACTCCAACACACCCATTAGGCATATACAACCCAAACAGGATTTTAGAGAAAATAAATCACTATTTCCTAGTCATTTTATTCTATGTTCAGAAATAATGATAGCAAATATAACAGAAAAAAAAACATGAAAAAATCCAAAAAAAATGAAAGTTGCGCAAATAAGTCCATTAACACCTGTATGTTTTTTGTGTATGATATTTTTTTTTGTAGAGTAGGAAAAAAGAAGTCCTTAATACTACTCAATATCCTAAAGCAATATAAGAGCGTGTTGGGTTAACAAATTATTTATGCAAAGTCAACGATGCACTTTGGACACAAAGTGGATCCAACAATCAAAGCAGAAATTTTTCGCACATTGATAATTGTGAATGTCGGTGGAAAGGAAACATACTTGAAGATACAAAAAAAAGTCTAGGTGGATTTAAATAAAACGAAGAGTTTTAATTTTCTTTTTGATAGACAATAAAAATGGGTTAATAACTGAACATCTAGGATATTGTTCAAATTGGTTAAAGAGGTGTTTATTAAGTCAGTAGACGATTCTGATACCAACATACACTATATCATATGTTTTCGGTAGCCAAAAATGGTAATTTTAAAACTCACTCACTAGCACAGTTCCACAGTTCTAATGGTTCTAATGGATCACTAACAGACAATTATGTGACATGCATTGGTTAGCTTTGGCAGAAACTAATAAACATAAGTCAGAAGGAGAACTTGGCTTTCAGATCATAGAGGACACAACACGGCTTTACTTTCCAATCAAAACTGTGGCGCCTTTTGATTACCTGAGCTCCCTATTTGCTAAGGTTTTGTGAATGCCACTAATATGGATTTTATACACTTGTTCTCTCCATCATTTGGTTTGAGAGTATTACATCTGCTCGAAATAGGGTATAAAAAGTACTTATCGAACAAATTTGATCCGTAACTTCTATATTTTAATGGAACATTTCACCCTAGTGGCATCATGCAGAGGGTACAACTGCTACCCCAATTTAAATGTCAATAAACTGAATGATCCTATAACATCAACATGGAATTTACCCATACTTGAACATTTAATTACTTAAAAACATACCATTGATCACTGTTATCCCAAATCTACTAGGGAAATTAGACCAGACTCATTGTGTTCAAGCTTTACCAAAATAGAGAAAATACACGGTGAACTATGGTTATAATATTACGTAAGAATTTTTCATCGGATGGCACTACTCCTTAACACTTAGATGAAGCATTTTATATGGAAAGCCTATTGAGCTGTAATGGTCTTGCACCGCTTACACAGCTTAGCAAAAACAGTAAACCAAATGAATGATCAGATTTCTTACTACATTTAGAGGAATACAAAAGAAGAAAGAAGGAATGTGAGTTTTTTTTAATCTCGCATATCATATGCACATAGAACACAAAAAGTACATAGAACACAAAAGTAGACAAGTTGGCACGAAGTGCTCGAGACTACCTCTATCTAGTTTGTATTACTAGACCAATTTTGTAGTTGACCAGTTGATCAATTTGTTAAGTTTTTGAATGAAAAAACTGTGGGGGTACTGTAGGTGTTTATTTGTAAAATAATAAACATATTGTCTTGATTATGTAAATTTTGTTAGAGTTTACATAATTATATAAACACCTCATCACTTACGTGTGTGTCGGTTACGAAAAGTCATGTCCAGTTTGTGGAAAGCACCGATTGAGATATGAAAAGCTTCGCTTGGATCAATATATATATAAGTATATATATATATATACATATAAAGACATCACCACGACATAGGAGAGGAGAATAGAGACGAAAGTTAGAGAGAAAACAATACAGTGACGAAGAAGAGAGATTGGAATTGATTCTAATCTTCTTCTTCTTTGAACCGGTTTCTGAGAATCTCAAAGTAGAGTTTGCAAGTCTGTAAGGTGTCAATTCAGAGTTCGATAGTTGTATCCTGCCAGATAGAAGCCCACTGAAGCTACATACACCACTTTAGGAGTGAAATTCTGTCTTAGGAGATTGCTTTCTGGCAAGCCTCTGTGAAACGTTTTCTCTGTTTCAACAAGCAAAAATAAAAAAATTATCAAGTTAGTTTTTTATTTGTAATATATTATACTTATATTATTATTCAATTAATAAAGTAAAAACGTATAGGTTTACATTGTGGTTAATCTGCATATGTAATATTCAAACAACAATCTAAGACATAATTTTTTTATTCTTCGTTGTTTGAAATTGATAGATGGATCAATTGGCTGGAAATGTGAAAAACCATATCGAGAAGCCTTTGTTTTATGAGGCGTGGATTTCAAAAAGATGGCAGCAAAAGATGCTGTTCTATCTCACAACATCGAATCTGGCACAATGCTTGACTTCAGACGGACCAGAATTACCTGTTGGAAGCAACATTCCTGATGCGGTCATCAAAGTATCCGAGGCATGGATACAAAACGAGTTTCTGTGTAAGAATTACATTCTTAATACCTTGGACGATTCTCTCTATGATGTTTATCAAATATTCATATCTCTGAAAGAGTTATGGGAATCATTGGAGAAGAAGTACAAGTCCAAAGTCCCAAGCGCCAAAGAAATTCATCGTGGAAAAATTTCTGAATTTTAAGATGAACGATGCAATCTCTATGGTGAAACAAGTGGAAGAAATTCAAGTGATTGATCACGAATTGAAAGATGAAGGTATGAAGCTGAATGAAACTTTCCTAGTTGCATCCATTATTGAAAAATTGCCTTTAACTTGGAAAGATTTCAAGACCCACCTGAAGGCATATCCATGAAGATATGAGTCTCGAACAGTCAATTCTGAAGCTTTGTGTTGAAGAAGAAAAACCGTAAGAACGAGAAATCTGAATTCTCTTCTATGGAAGCAAGGGCCAACATAGTTGAGGGAAACAACGTCAAAGTTAAGGGCTGGAAGAAATAACAAGAAGCCTAAGAAATCTCTCATGTCGCCAAAAGGGATCTATCTTCAAAAAAAAGCCACAAGGTGCATGTTGGGTGTGTGGAAAGGCTGGGACATAGGGCCATGGACTGCCACCATAAAAACTGAAGAGAAATTGGGTGGAGACACTAACAACATTCAACCTTGCCGAAAAATCAGTTTGTTGCGCACGGTTGTTTCTGAGACAAATATGATGACAAACTCCAATGATTGGTGGATTGACATTGGGGCAACGAAACTTGGTATGCTCTGATTTTGAGTATGTTTTCAACATATGAGCAAGGGTCTTGTGGAGAAAAGCTTTATATGGGAAAACGAGAGCACCGCAGCATTGATGGGAAAGGGGAAAGTGGTTTTTAAAACTCACTTCTGGGAAGGAGCTTGCACTCTCAAAACGTGCTCCATGTCCAACTGTAGATTCGAAAGAATCTGATTTCGGGTTCACTTCTTAGCAACTAAGGCTTTAGATTGTACTTGAATCTGATTAAAATTGTCCTCATCTAAAGGTGGGATGTATGTAGGAAAAGGCTATTTGTGTGATTGTCTGTTTAAACTGAATGTCGTGTACAAATCATAATAAAATTGCAGACGCATAGCTCTGCTGTCTAATTATTTGATTGACTCACGTAACTTATGTGAATTATAGCATGCCCGAATGGCTGACATGTCAATTATCATTCTTTACGTAGAATGATGAATACTAAGATTGTGCCAAAAACACACAATCTTTTTCACTGTGGAAAAATCAAATGACATACTTGGATGATACATAGTGATTTATGTGATTTTCAATCAACTCTAAGTCGTGTAAGAAGATTATTATTATTTCTTTCATAGATAACTATATAGTAAGTTTTGCTATATTTATTTAATTGGTACGAAAGATAAAGGCTTTGAATATGTTTAAGAAATTCAAAGCAGAAGTTGAAAAATCAATTAAATAAGAATAAAAAATCTCAGATCAGATCGTGGTTAGAGAATACACTTCACAATAAATTCTCAGATTTTTTTTTCTCAATATGAGATCATTCATCAAACTACAGCACCTTATACTCAATGCAAAACGGATTGTGCTGAAAGGAAAAAAATAGAACGCTTAAAAGAGATGATGAATCTATGTTAAAACAACTCTGGTGAACCACCTAACAATTATGGGTGTGAATAAATTCTTACGGCTAATTCAATTTTGTATAAAATCCTTATAAGAAGAGTGATAAAACTCCATATGAGATGTGGAAAGATAAGGACCCCTTACGTATAAAAAATATGAAAGTGTGGGGTTTTTCTCGCAAAAGGTTCAACTACCTTTACCAAAAGAGAACTGTTATCAGACCTGAAAATGGTGGATTGCGTTTACATCGGTCCTGTGGAGAACAATGCAGCTTCATAGACTTTCTAGTTCATAAGTCTAAAAATGCTGAAGTAAGGTAAATACAATGATTGAAATCTAATGAGGCCGAGTTCTTTGAGGAAATTTTTCCGTACAAAGAGCCCAAGAGAAACAAGTACTAATCACGAGTATGTAAAGAGGATGAAAATGCTTCAAAGGTTCACGAAAGAAGAAAAACAAACCAAGGAAGAAGTAGAAGAGCAAGAAGATGCTAAAGAGATTTGGTACAGACTTTATGACGTATTTAAGTGAATACAAACCCCAAACGTATAAGGCTACAACTAATTCTTTTGGAAAGCACCATATTGGAAAGAGGCAATTCAAGGTGAAGTGGAATCCATTTTGAGTAACATACATAGGGAATTGGTTGATTTACCACATGGTATATATAAAATATAATTGGAATCACAAAATGGATTTTCACAAAGAAGTTACGACCGGATGGTACTATTGAGAAATACAAAGCTAGAATAGTGGCGAAAGGATTTCGTCAAAAGAAAGTCTTGATCATTCTTTGATACTTATTCTCCAGTGACCTATTAGAATCACTTCAATCAGATTGCTCATAGCAATTTCGGCCCTATATGATCTAGAAATTCATCAAATGGATGTTAAAACGGCAATTCTTAAAAGGTGAAACTAGATGAAAAATATATAATATAGAACAACCCGAAGGATTTATAGGACAAAGGGAAAGAGAAGAAAGTTGTATAAGCTATTAAATCCTTGTTAGGGGCTAAGCAAGCACCAAAACAATGCCATGAGAAGTTCGACAAAACATCAATGAGGTCGTTACAGTTTTAAAATATATGATGAATGTGACAAGTGTGTGTACATTAAGCAAACAAAATTGATCCCATGATGCATTGTATGGCTATATGTGGATGAATATGTTGATTAATAGGGAACAAGTAAAGACCTTATCAATACCACAAAGAAGATGTTAAGTGAAAATTTTGAAATGAAAGGGACAGTGGGATTGGCTGGTGATAAATCTGGTTATTAGATTAAACGAGAGCCTAATGGGTATTCACTTACTCAATCCCTTTATGTGAAGAGAGTTCTAAAGAAATTGGTTCCACTTTGATTGATAGGCCAGCAAGCAGTCACTCTGTCGATTCCGAATGTAGGCTTTCAAAGAATGCATGTGAAACATTGTGTCACAGTAAGAATACACACAAATTGTTGGGGAGCCATATGTACATTACAAATTGTACGAAAACCAGATTTGGCTTACTCTTTGAGTTCGATCAAGTCGACATTCAAGTAATCCAATGGAGATCATCTGGAATGCTTTGATTAGTAGAGTATAAAGATTACTTAAAGCATACAATATAATTATGGTCTATATTTCACAAAAATTTTCTCCTGTGTTGGAAGAATCTATAGTGATGCCAATGGATCTCGGCATAGTACAGGATACTAAATCCACAAGGGGTTATGTTTTTGACTACTGCGTGGTGGTGAGTATCTTTGAAACTCATCTAACCAAACATGTATTGCACGTTCTGGACAATGGAATCTGAATTTACGCATTAGATAAAGCCTGGGAAAGAAGCTGAAATAGCTTAGAAATTTTATAGAAGATAGGCCAAAGCCGAGCTGCACTATGTATTCATTGTGATAGTATGCTGCCTTAAATAGGGAAAAAAATAAAATTTACAATGGTAAGTCAGGAATATTCGCCACGGAGCACAGCCAACACAAACACGACTAATGCTGCGACCATAGAGGTGATAGCATTGGATTATAATAGAACTTAGAAGGAAAAACTGGTGATCCACTGTCGCACTAACGGGACCTAACACGAAAGAGCAAGCTGTCATCGTTCAGACGTGTATTCAAGGGGATGGGTTTAAAGCCAACATCAATGGTCACAACACTTGGTGGAAACCTTACCTAGCAACACATGGAGATCCCAGTGAATATAAGGTTTCAAGAGGAAATATATAAGATAATCGACGTACCTCAATGGGAGGAAACAAACATTTCTATACATTCTATGAAGTATAAATGTAGATATGCCATTGCACATTTAAGGGATGAATATCTATTCCTTAATAATGTTACACTATTACTTCTAAAGTGGGAATAATGGGACTCACATTACTCTTAATAACGTCACACCTATGAGTACAATAATATGGCTAGATTCTCTAGGAGCTCTCAAATTAGGATTATGTTCAGGACCGAAATGAACTTAACCCGTATAAAACTTGAAATCAGCTGATGAAGTATATGTGTTTCACTTATTGTTTTCGGTTTATTATCAAACGTGTTCAGTTTTCAAGACTATAGTTCACTACCCACAAGTAAATCCGATAAGTGCTTACTAGTGAAGGTTTAAGTCCAAAAGACACCTTCACCGATGCATATTGATTCTATTTTCTTGAAAAAATTTTGTTCTTATTTTCTATTCAAGTGTGGGGTATTGCTAAGTTTGAATGAAAAATATGGGGTATTGCTGGTGTTTATTTGTAAATAATAAACATATTGTTTTGATTATGTAAATATTATTAGAGTTTACATAATTATATATAAACACTTCATCACTTACATGTGTATCGGTTACGAAAAGTCATGTCTGGTGGTGGAAAGCACCGATTGAGATATGAAAAGCTTCGCTTGGATCAATATATATACAGACATCAGCACGACATAGGAGAGGAGAAGAGAGACGAAAGTTAGAGAGAAAACAATACAGTGACGAAGAAGAGAGAGATTGGAATTGATTCTAATCGTCTTCTTCTTCTTTGAATCAGTTTCTGAAAATCTCAAAGTAGAGTTTGCAAGGGTCTCTGTAAGGTGTCAATTCAGAGATCGATAGTTGTATCCTGCAAGATAGAAGCCTACTGAAGCTACATACACCACCGTAGGGGTGAAATTCTGTCTTAGGAGATTGCTTTTGCAAGCCTTGTCAAAACGTTTCTCTGTTTCAACAAGCAAAAAAGAAAAAAAATCATCAAGTTAGTTTTTTGTTTGTAATCTATTGTACTTATATTATTATCCAATTAATAAAGTAAACGTATTGGTTTACATTGTGATTGATATGCGTCTGTAACATTCAAACAACACAATTGACCAAAAAAAACTGACGTTTTTAAATTGTTTCCCTTCACAATAAAACTCTTACTTTGAGGAACATTGACAATATCTGCAGTTTAAATGGTAATGTCTTTAGGGCTCACCTACTATGCCATAGACTGGCCTTGAAAGATCTATATTGTAGTGACTATTGTAATAAAAATGGGTTATGACGGTCATTGGGCGACTTATCCTGCTTTGGTTCTTGCTATAGTGTCCTGTTTACGGTATTGCCTATTAAATTTTTTATCTTCTCAAGTGTGATCAGAAATAATATATATGACTAACATGATAACTTATGTTACATAACCATCTTATGAACTTCAACCAAGATATATTCCTTTACCCACAATTTATGTCTTTCACAGAATATTAAAAAAAAATCATATGTTTATGATTAAAAAAATAGCTTCAAAATATTTATGACATAATAAGAAATATTTCAAAATTCTCGTGCAAATCAAATACAAAACATAATTTTAATCTAAATTATTAATATTAAAACCTAACAACCATGTAGGATTCAATTTTTATTTAAAACCAATTTACACAATAACTAATAGATAGGAAAAAAACTTTAGTCACAAAAAAAAAAAGAAGAATCTCATTTTTTGAGAATGAAAAATTCAAATTTTTTCTTTAATCTTTTTTTTTGGTTTTTGATTTTGACACAAGAAAATCTAATGCCATAAATGGAAAATAGATATAAATAATATAGACAGAAAAACTTATTTCAATTATTTTTTTTTTCTGTCAACAGCTTCATATTCTTAGAACGGTTCCAGAAACCAAGGCGGTAAAATTGAATTTACATAATCTAGATGGTAAAAACATGTCTGATCACTATGTATTAACTTGTCCGCATTGGTGTTATACGCGCGTGAGATTTGAAATATCGAGAAAGAAGCAAACTCTCTTATGCTGGTCTCATATTCTTCTAAGTGTAATGAGAATGCTGGCCACTCTGTTAGGTTAGATACAATTTTCACCAAATCGGAACAGTCAGTGAAAAAGGTCATCTCCAATCTCCTATCATCAAGAATGCAATGCATTACCCGAATCAATACTTCTAATCTAGATTGTAAAGGCAATATACACTCAAACCTTCTAATTCGGAATCAAAACTTGCAGAATATTTGGATGAGAGTTTATTCATATATGATATAAAAAAATTTTATTAAAAAATGAGATTTATTTAGTTTTAACTTAACCAATCAAAACATTTCGTTTATTTTAGGAAATTTGTCATGTCACATTTATGAGGTGGCATTGTTTTGCACTAACTTTTGCTAAGGTAACACATCAGATTTTTCCATTAAACATGTTTCTCAAATAATAGTTAAGATGATTTGAAAAAGTACTTGGAAATTCAATATAATTAGAAATATTTTTAAGCTACAGATTCAAGAATACTTTGTGTGATTTATGTTCTTTTGGTAGAGTTTTGTAGTTAATAAAATCTAAATATCAAAGTTTTTTTAAAAAGAATCATCACGATAACCATACTAAATCATCTAAAACTCTTGAAAACTTAAATCATTCATAATCTTTTCTAATATTTGGTTCAATACATTTCCATTTTTGGACGTGAAGGTAAAATGGATATAAATTTTTGGTGATGTATGATTAGCTAAGTGAAGTTGCCACCAGCAACACGGCCGAGGAATTTGGAGATGCTAATGAGTGAGATAAATACTTTGGTGTTGTTATACCTAAGAGAATAACTCTGTATGACCAAGTTTGTCTATAATAATAATCTTTGGACCGACACCTTAGAACCAGAGACAAAAATATAAGCCAGAAGTCAGCTTGTCCAAAAGTCTGTAACAATGTAAAATCTTCTCCTATTCCTGGAATTCTTCTCTTCTCCAATGGTATTTCATTCATCTCAATTAAATGTTTAATCTCACTCTTATCCACATTAGAATTTCCTTCTTCATGCTTCATTAGGAATAGCCATGATTACACAATAACTATTTCTAATGAAGCATGAAGAAGGAAATTCTAATGTGGATGAGAGTGAGATTAAACATTTAATTGAGATGAATGAAATACCATTGGAGAAGAGAAGAATTCCAGGAATAGGAGAAGATTTTACATTGTTACAGACTTTTGGACAAGCTGACTTCTGGCTTATATTTTTGTCTCTGGTTCTAAGGTGTCGGTCCAAAGATTATTATTATAGACAAACTTGGTCATACAGAGTTATTCTCTTAGGTATAACAACACCAAAGTATTTATCTCACTCATTAGCATCTCCAAATTCCTCGGCCGTGTTGCTGGTGGCAACTTCACTTAGCTAATCATACATCACCAAAAATTTATATCCATTTTACCTTCACGTCCAAAAATGGAAATGTATTGAACCAAATATTAGAAAGGATTATGAATGATTTAAGTTTTCAAGAGTTTTAGATGATTTAGTATGGTTATCGTGATGATTCTTTTTAAAAAAACTTTGATATTTAGATTTTATTAACTACAAAACTCTACCAAAAGAACATAAATCACACAAAGTATTCTTGAATCTGTAGCTTAAAAATATTTCTAATTATATTGAATTTCCAAGTACTTTTTCAAATCATCTTAACTATTATTTGAGAAACATGTTTAATGGAAAAATCTGATGTGTTACCTTAGCAAAAGTTAGTGCAAAACAATGCCACCTCATAAATGTGACATGACAAATTTCCTAAAATAAACGAAATGTTTTGATTGGTTAAGTTAAAACTAAATAAATCTCATTTTTAAATAAATTTTTTTTATATCATATATGAATAAATTATCATTATATAGCAAGAATTCAAAATTAAAATGAAACAAAATAAAAATAAACAGATAGAAAAATATATTATAAGTATCCTTTTAGCTAAGTTTTTGTTTATTATAATATTGTATATATGAATAAAAAGTAAAAGTAAAAGTAAAAATGAATCTTTACGACTTTGGTTTTATGTAAAAATCACATGCTATATTTTTGTTTAAAGTATCTTCAGTCCACATTTATTTTAAATCTTCTAATTAAGGGGGAAAAGAAGGGTTTTCTGCTAAAAACCCCTCAAACTAAATTAATTTTGCAAGAATAATCCTCACCCTAAATTAATGCAAGTCAATTCATTTAACTACAGAGTCACCCTATTATCGACGTTCACATTCTATGGTCTGTTTAATTTTTTTAACAGAATTCGAAGCGACGTTTTTTCGATTTCAAAAAATAAATTCCAAAATTCACAATCTGAGATATATACTTTACCAACTATGCCAATAGAATAACTTAGTAGGTTACAAAATCAAATCACTTATATGACAAGCAGCTTCGTACTTAACTTTGGTCGATCTTCACAACCTGAGATTCTAACCATTTTCCTTTTTTGGTGATATATTCTTAATTTTCTTAGCCTCTTAATGTTATCACATTGCCAGAAATTAGATTCAAACCATTTCCACATTGCCAAGGAATTCACAAATCACCAAGGCACCAATTAAAATAAACTCAGAAAATACAAAAGATAAATCTAGCTTCTTGTGAACATCTATGGTCACTGATTTCGTTTTGTAACCTTGACTTGTCCTAATTTAGAGGGAGAATTGTGAATTTGATTATAGGAAAAGAAGAATATGTGGGAAAATTGTGAATCTGACTATAGGAGACGGACAAGTAGACAACGACGCACAATATCAACGTGATTCCCACCACCGACCACCCATTGATCTACAAAATTAAGAGGTTAATAATCACAGACTTGGGTTGGGGCTATGATATTACCTTTGACAATCTTTCCACATTAATTGTCGGGTGAAGAAGAAGAAGAATGAGGTCGGGTCTAAGAAAAAGGGAAGAAGATAACAGCAAGAATAAAACAACTAAAAAAATATATATATAGTTAATATAAATGTTTTGATTTCGTAACATACCAATAAACTCCGTTGGCATAGTTGGTAAATTTTGTCACTGGTTATTGACATGGGTTCGAGTACTAGGTTCTGAGTTTTTAAAATTAAAACGATGTCGTTTGGAATTCTGTTAAAAAATTAACAGAATATAAAATCCCGACGTCGATGATATACCAAAGGGCTATATTGTCCCGACGCCCATGATATACCAAAGAGCTATATTGCGAGTGACTTTGTAGTTAAATGGATTGATATGCATTTATTTGGAGTGGGAATTATTTTTGGCAGAAAATTCAAAAAGGAAAGGTTGTTATTTTTTCCTCCAATTATAGAGGAAAAAGTAACAATTTTTTTCCAGTAAATTAGAAATAGGTTGGAGAGAAGTTCACTTATGTTTTAAAGGAAAAAAATAGAAAAATATATTTGGAGATGATCTTAATGTTTAATATATTATTGAATGTTAAGAAAAAAAAGTATGAGTTAAAGAAGACAAAAAAATAGATAAGAATAATTTTGATATATTTTATTTTTTTATTTAAAATATTTAAAAATATTATCTTACACATATTAAGTTTTTAATGCATATATTTTTTCTAACATATTAAAACATTATTTCATGAATCAAGTTTTGTATATATTGTGATCCATTATATTTTTTATTAACAAATATATTAAAGTTAGGAACAGATCAATTCTTAATTTTTAATAATAATTAAATATTAAATATATTATTTTACACCTCAAACCATACACATATAAGTTTAGAACTGATTGGTTTAAACGATTGGGTTATAGAGAGTTTGTGGAAGCGAGCGATTGCGGATTATAAAAAAAATTTGATGAAGAGATAGACTGAGAGCTATCGGAGAATTTTATAAAATATGATTTCACAAATTTTATAATAAATTTTTATTATATTTTTATTGAAAAACTATATATCATCAATCGCTGAAAAATAAAAAACTTTGATTAAATACAAAACGATAGAAATGGTTTTCGTGATTGTTGTTAAACGCCAATAACTATATTGTCTAAAAATATAACGTTTGCAGAAAATTGCAGAAAAAACTTACCAACATACAAATATTATAATTCACTTATCTCTAACTGATAATACATGCATAAATATACTTTTATTATTTAAAAAAAAAATCAACCAAATATTATAAAAATATATATTACAAAACATATACTTTGCTATTTTCTTTTAACACGTAAAAGTCATACTTCGATTTTCTTACAAATATGCATGTAGATATAAATATTAACTGTGCAAAAGTCAAACTCAAATGCAAATTTGTCGTGCATACATTTTGTTAACCTCGATTACACTTTATTTTTAATTTTAGTTGTTAGACAATTTATATATTTTTAAAAAATCTTTATATGTCCTAAGAGCGGTGAGGTGGTTGGTACGCAATAATGTGCGGGCCAACCATCTATCCGCTCTTAGGATAAATAAATATGGTAGAATTCATTTTGGTTTAATTAGCAATAGATCAAGGAAAAATGTATATTTAAAATATATATATGTTGGAGCTGGATTTGACACCCCAAATCCGGCCCACTCAAGCCCGACGGGCAGGTCTGTACTAAGCCGAAGTGGCTGGGCTTCAACCCTGCGTCCCAAGCCCATTCACCTTTCAACAATCCAATCCTAAGCAACAAGACGTTCCGATCGGCGAGGTCGAGCTCCAGCTCGACTAAGTCCCGAGAAACAAGGAAAAGTCCGAGCCAAGTCAGAGAATATTCCCGCCAGTTCAAACGAGTCCGAAGATCGCAGAGGAAGTTGCTGCACATGGCGAGATATCCGGCTGAGGCTGCTGCACGTGGCCGAGATACGCACTGTAGCTCGAAACTCGACGAGGCAAGCTATATAAAGGAGGGGAATGGCTTAGTTCGGGGGACTTTCAGCTTGATCTTCTTACACACTTTTTACACTCAGAAACTCTGTAACTGCTCTCACAGCTCTTTGAGTTCATCTTCTACACTAAAATCTTTTGTAACCGTTTCATTCAACCGATTAATATCAAGTCCTTATTTTAGTTAGTGCTAGCTTATATTGTTAATCTGTTCGAGAGAATCAAGCCCTCAATTCTTCTAAGTTTCTTTCTTTACAAAACACATAAATTTTTTAGTGTGGAATTCTGCATCCACATTTTGGCGCCGTCTGTGAGAAAAGATCTATAGATTTCTCTTACTCAAGAGCAGATCCTAAGCCAGCTGAAACCGAAATGGATTCAACTCAACAAACCTCGGGAAACATCTCACCGATCCCGATTTCTCCGGATCAAGTAACTCCGACTAGCAACGTCAACCAGACAGCCGGCGGAAACGAACCCAGGGTTACGACCCTCGTCGACACCACCGGCACGAACTCTAATGTTCCCAACCGTGTGGAACCGATCGTGATCAACCTCGTCACCCCACCGGGTACAACGATTAACCAGTCACAAAAAGTCAAGAGACCCTCTCGAACCTGGGTGTGATCTGAGAATCCACCTACAGCTTCGGCATCACAGAGCCGAACAGCTCCTGTTTCCCTGCCGATACCCGCAGCTTCTAGGAGCACGTCGGAGTCAGCGGAGATACTCCAAATGCTCACACATCTGATCGATCGACAACGAGATCAGGAGATCAGATTAGAAAGGCAGGAACAACGTCAATCCGCAGCTCGATCCGCTGCGAGTCCACCTCCACGGACTCAGCTCGACTTTTCATCGATCCCTGCTCCGAGTAATCCACCCGGACCATATGTGACACCTCTGCGTGCTCCAGGTCCACCGAACATCGCCTACGCGGTGAACCAGACACCAATCGCCACAGATATTCCGGCTCCAGGAATACCAGAGATGGGACCTCGTCCCGCGATGAGATATCCGTCTCCACCTGTGCCGACACCAGGAATACCCGAAATGGGACCTCGTCCCAACACGAGATATCCATCTCCACCTTTAAGACCACCTGGAACCGAGACACCTCGACAGAGATGGCTTGGATCCTCGGAATTCGCCTCGAGCTCGCAAACACCACCCCAGCTCGGCCAACTACCGAACACGATCTCGAGCTTGGGACCTCCGAACGGAATCCGCGAACAACCCGTAGGAATCGTTCACCAACAACTCGGAACTCATATTCCGAATGATCCAACTCGAGCTAACCACCTCGGCGTCGGCCCAAGAAACCTAGTCGACTACGAATCTTTCGAAAGATTCTAGAACCAGACTGACTACGCTATTCGGCAAATGAACTCCATGTTCCATCAAGCCACGAGCTCAGCTCCCGACATCGATCGAGTAATTTGCGAGACCCAACGAACTCCGTTCACCTACTCGATGATGCATACATACCTCCGAGACAGTACCAAAGTAAGAGTCCCAGAGTACACTGGAAACAGCGACCCAAAAGCTCACATCCGACTCTTCAACCTCGCAGCTATCCGAGCTAACTTCTCCCCAGAGGAGAAAGAAGCAGGATACTGCAGGCTCTTTGCCAAAAATCTAGTCGGACCAGCTCAGGAATGGTTCGCGATGCTGGAAGAAAATTTGATCTCGAATTTCAACGAGCTCGCAGTAGCTTTCCTCAAGCAATATTTGATATTCATTGAAAAACGAGCAACCGAAGCCGACCTCTGGAAACTAGTCCAAGCTCGAGATGAACCACTTTGATCATACATCGCCAAATTCAAAGCGATCAAAGCGAAAATCGCTAACCCTAACGAAGCAGTAGCCCTGCTCACCCTACGAACCAACCTTTGGTACCAGTCGAGGTTCAAGGCAGAGCTCACGCTCCGACCTACGGACTCACTCGATGACGCACTCCATCGCGCTTCCATATACGCTAACTTCAAAGATGAAACGGCCGCCTGCAAAGCAAAATGCCGTAACTCACAGCTCCACCTCGCACCCTCAGGGTCGAAGAAAGCTAACGTTACACCCACCAAAAGGGAGCCGCAGGGCAAAGGTCAGCATTCATATGCCATAGAGAGCTCGTCTCCTGAAAAGGAGTCGAGCTTCGACCAAAGCAAATACTGCGAGCACCACAGAAAGAACGGACATTCCACCGAGGAATGTCAAACTCGGGCTAGGATCCTGGCAAAAAAGCTCGCAAAGGAAAAAGCCGAGAAGGCCGAGGGAAAAAGCAAAAAACCCAAAAAGACCTGACCTGAAACAGGGAAGCAGACACCGACAAAGCACCTCAAAAACGAGACCGCGAAGGCGAAGTCGAAGTCGAAGTCCAAACCCCCGACTCCCCTCCATCAGCAAGGAAAAGGATCGACCTCATTTTCAGAGAGTTGAACCTTTGTGGTGGATCAATGAAATCAGTAATCACCCCCCCTCCCACCCGCACTACCAAACTCCACCAGGTCGCGGGGGGACACATGCTCAAACTGCTCGGAAGCTCGTTAAAACCGAGCAATACCCAACTCTCGACACCTCGAACCCAAGCGAGCTCTAGCTCACGCATCGCTCACTCGTTCGGGGGGGGGGGGGGGGGGGGGGGGGGGGGGGGGGGGGGGGGGAGGGGGGGGAGCTACCCGCGATGAAGCGAATCGACTTCATCTGTGGAGGCTCGAAGATGTGCCGAGACTCAGTCAACTCAATCAAGGCATATCAACGCAAGGTAGAGTCCGCCACGGTAAACCTACCCTTGGACGGACCCGACCACCAAATCAGCTTTCTAGAAAGCGAACGCTGACTCTAGATAACCACATGATGATGCACTCGTTATACAAATCGTTGTAGGCGGATTCGACCTCACAAGAGTCATGATTGATACCGGAAGCTCGGTAGACGTGTTGTTATTCGACGCTTTTAGACGCATGGGATACCAAACATCCATGCTATCGAACGATCGAACTCCACTCATCGGCTTCGCAGGAGAAACCACCTATTCGTTGGGAACCATCCAGCTCCCAGTTAAGGCCGGCGGGGTTATAAAAACAATTGACTTCGTAGTCGTAGATCGCTCAGCTCCGTTTAACGCCATTCTCGGCAGACCTTGGCTCTATGCAATGAAAGCTGTGGCTTCTACATACCACTAATGTGTCAAATTCCCAACCCCTTAGGGAACCAAATCGATACGCGGCTCCCAACGAGCCTCAAGGGATTTCTATATGGGTAGTTTCTTGCGAGCTGAGAAAGCTCCCGTATAGCAATTACTGAAAGAAGAGGAGCTCGCTGTCCGACAACTCAAACACAACAAAGGTCCCTCTAGATGCGAATCTCGAACATAACTAATCGAGCAAGTACGCATAGATGACTCTAACCCCAAAAGGTGCGTTGGAATCAGGGTCGACCTGGCGAAAACAATTCGCACCGAACTAATAGATTTTCTAAAAGAAAACCTAAGCACCTTCGCATGGTCCACTGCGGACATGCCAGGCATCGATACAGAGGTCACCGTGCACGAACTCAACATCGACCCAACTATCAAACCCGTCAGACAGAAACGCCGCAAACTCGGTCCAGATCGAGCTAAGGCAGTCAACGACAAGGTAGACCGACTGCTCAAAGTGGGATCAATCAGAGAGGTAAAATACCCCGACTGGTTGGCAAACCCCATGGTCGTCAAAAAGAAAAATGGAAAGTGGAGAGTCTGCGTCGATTTCACCGACCTAAACAATGCATGTCCAAAAGACAGCTTCCCACTTCCACACATTGACCGCCTGGTCGAGGCCACAGCTTGCCATCAACTCTTGTCCTTCATGGACGCCTTCTCCGGCTACAATCAGATCAAGATGAATCCGGAAGACCAAGAAAAAATGGCCTTCATCACCGATCGAGGTACCTACTACTACAAAGTAATGCCATTCGTTCTGAAAAACGCAGGAGCGACCTATCAAAGGCTAGTGAACAAAATGTTTGCTAACCAGCTAGGTAAAACCATGGAAGTCTACATAGACGACATGCTGGTCAAGTCCGCAAGAGATACAGACCACGTCGCACAACTCAGGGAATGCTTCAAAATCTTAAACCAATATGAGATGAAGCTCAACCCAGCTAAATGTACCTTCGAAGTCGCCTCAGGCGAATTCCTCGATTACCTAGTAACCGAACAAGGAATCAAAGCGAAGCCGAAACAAATTTCGGCTTTCCTTGAAATGTCATCTCCCAAAACAACTCGGGAAGTGTAACGTTTGACCGGCCGAGTTGCAGCCCTCAACCGGTTCATCTCGCGGTCAACCGACAAGTGTCTCCCATTCTACCAGCTCCACAAAGGAAACAAAAAATTCCAGTGGGACGAAAAATGCAAAGAGGCACTAATCCAACTCAAAACCTACCTCACCGAGCCCTCCATCCTAGTTAAACCCATCGAAGGAGAACCCTTATACCTTTATACAGCGGTCTCTCCAGCAGCAGTGAGAGGTGTCCTAGTTTGGGAGGAACTCAACGAGCAAAAACCAATTTTTTATGTAAGCAAAACGCTTATCGATGCCGAGACTAGGTATCCAGCCATGGAAAAAACTAGCACTAGCTGTAGTAATGTCGGCTCGCAAGCTCCGACCTTACTTCCAGTCGCACTCAATCGTGGTAATGACCTCGCAACCATTGCGAACTATACTCAACAGTCCCAGCAAGTCGGGATGCCTCGCAAAATGGGCCATCGAGCTCAGCGAGTACGACATCGAATATCGAACCAGGACATGTGCTAAGGCCCAAGTCCTGGCAGACTTTATGGTCGAGCTAGCTCCAGAAGCCAGCTCTGAAAACCCATCCTCCAAAACTTGGACCCTCTACATCGATGGAGCATCCTCTAAACAAGGCTCCGGACTCGGGGTCCAGCTCACCTCCCCAACCGGAGAAGTCATGGAACAATCTTTTCGTCTCGGATTCACCTCGTCCAACAACGAATCCGAGTACGAAGCACTAATAGCCGGACTCCGGCTTGCAATCGGCGTCGGTGCGAGCGAGATCAAAGCTCACAGCGACTCGAGACTCGTAACCGGCCATTATAGCGGCGAATACGAAACAAGAGAAGAACGCATGGAAGCCTACTTGACTATAATTTGCAGCCTTGCAGAACAGTTCACTCGTTTCGAGCTCGTCCATATACCCCGAGGAGAAAACACGGCAGCAGACGCTTTGGCAGCTCTAGCTTCCACCTCGGACCCAGAAATAAAGCGAATAATCCCAGTCGAAGACATCGAGAAACCTAGCATAGACCTAGCACTCAAAACTCCGACTGTGAACGCAAATACCACGCGACCATCAACCCGGTCGCAAATGCAACAATCCTAAGACCCGGGACCTTCAAACATAGCTGGCCATCCCGATGAGGATGAGCCGGCTAACCCTACACCAGAGGACGCGGAGTCGAACCCGACCTCCTCACAAAAGACTCAGGAATCAACAATCCACACAATACCGACTGCATTCGCAAACGAATCAACCTTCAAAGACGAGTTCGCCGCCAGAGCGGACTGGAGGATACCCATCCTCGAGTACATCATTAACGGGATAGCTCCTCCCGAAAAATGGGAAGCTCGAAAGCTCAAGGTCAAAAGTGCCCACTACAGCGTGTTATTCATTGACAAGCTATACAAACGAGGTCTATCCGAACCTTACCTTAAATGCGTACACGGCGAGGAAGCCTACACCGTAATGTCCGACACTCGTCAAGGCCCCTGCGGAAGTCACGCTGGAGGTCGAGTGCTCGTCATTCGAATAAAAAAACTTGGCTATTTCTGGCCAGCTACGATAGCGGATTGCCAAAGACTATCCAAAAGCTCTGACAAATGTCAAAGGCATGCCCCGATCATATATTGTCCAGCCGAAAGGCTGTCGTCGATCTCCGCACCCTATCCATTCATGAGATGGTCAATGGACATAGTAGGACCCATGGTCCCCTCGGGATCAAAGCAATTCAGGTACCTGCTGGTGCTCACCGACTATTTCACTAAGTGGATAGAAGCTAAAGCTTATCAGCAAACGACCGAGCTCCAAGTGCGCGACTTCATTTGGAAAAACGTGATTTGCCGTCACGGACTTCCCTACGAAATCGTGACAGACAACGGTTCGCAGTTTATCTCGCAAAAAATTTCAAAGACTTCTGCGCGAAGTGGAAGATAAAAATCTCCTACTCCACACCTCGTTATCCCCAAGGAAACGGGTAAGCCGAAGCAACGAACAAAACCATCTTGAGCAACCTCAAGAGAAGTCTCGACGCCAAAAAAAGAGAGATGGTCCGAACACATATCGGCCATCCTCTGGGCTTGTCGAACCACACCCCATGAAGCAACCAGCGAAACACCGTTCTCTCACTATCTTATGGGCTGGAAGCTGTGATCCCAAACCAAAACTGCAGTTCCCAGCCTTCGTCGGACTCTGTGCCCGACGAACACCGAACTAAACGAGCAGCTCTTAAGGGACCAGCTCGATCTGATCGACGAACATCGAGATCAAGCACTGATCAGGATCCAAAACTACCAGCAGGCCGCAGCTCGCTACTACAACTCTAAAGTTAAACACCGAAGATTCAACGTAGGAGACTTGGTCCTGCGCAAGGTACAAGACTACACCAGAGAGCCCGGTGGTGGGAAACTAGGAACCAACTGGGAAGGTCCCTATCGCATCACCGAGGTAGTTAGCGACAGCGACTACAAGCCACGAAAGTACGAAACGGGGTGCCCGAGATAAGACCTTGGAACGTAATGAACCTCAAGAGGTATTATCGTTAAAGCACTTTAAACAATCGATCTACGTCATGGCTTGAACTCCTTACGGGGTACGTAGGCAGCTCGACCCATGAGTTCAGCCACCATTTTTTTTATCAAACTTTTATTCCACAGCATGACAGCAAATAGGCGAGCTATACGCGACGACCCTACGTTGTATCATCTCCTTTATTTATTTATTTTTTAATTCGGAATAACAATTATTTTTTTACCTCTGCAACAATTATATTTTTCAAAACCGAGATCACGAACCAAAACAGTTCGGACCACCCTCGTCATACATCTATAAGCTGAAAAACATTAAAACAAAACCGAGCTCCATAGCTCGTCTTCGAGGTCAAAACATAGCCCGCCCACCCACACCTCGTTCAAGCAAGCTCTAGCTCACGCATCGCTCACATCGTTCAGAGGGGGGGGGGGGGTGAAGTCCTATTTCACCGACCTCGAAGCCCAAGCACTCTCAACCTCCCACACCTCGACATAAGCGAGCTACATTACACATGTACCTCACTCCTTCGGGGGGGAGGGGGAGCCACCTATCCTAGATGCCTTCCCAAGCAGCACAAGGTACACACTTCTCATTTCGCAAAACAACTAAGTTCGAAGTTTTACTCCACTTCACAGGTGCGGCCAGATTTACAATTCGACTTCAACCATAGGCGGAGCTCCGGACCTCGAATCCATGAGCCCAACGCAGCTCGCAGTTCGACAGGCATGACCGAGCCCTATGTTTGGAACTCATAACAAAATCGAACCCCCTTCTTCATCTCAAAGCCGAAACTGAGAAATCCCTAGCTCAAAAGAAAGCAAACTCCACTTCGAACACCGGAAATTCATCACGAAGCAGTTCGATCCACATTCTAAAAACTAAAGAAAAATCGAGCTAAAAAACTTAGCCATTTTTCTCAGAATAAACAGATCGCCATTCGCGACCTAATCGTTTTATCTAAGCCCGATAAATCGAACAACGAACTCGAAGCTATCAGCTCGAGCGTCGAACTCACGACTAGCGACCTAAGCCTCGAGCTTGACAATCCTAGTCTGTTTCCCTAAGTTACTAAATGACTTAGCAAATATCCTACTCGAACATAAATGCGAGAGACGAAAATTAAACAAAGTCTAAGGCACGAGGCCCGATTGCATTAAAAGTAAAGCCCTTTCGGGTACGGACGAGTTCAAAAATTAAGGATAAAAGTCCTCCCGGGCACCAAAACAAGCGTAAAACCCCCGCCGGGCAACCAAGTTCGAA
Source organism: Thlaspi arvense (assembly GCA_911865555.2). NCBI lineage: Eukaryota > Viridiplantae > Streptophyta > Magnoliopsida > Brassicales > Brassicaceae > Thlaspi > Thlaspi arvense. The sequence continues at coordinate 45,976,325 of OU466862.2, read as the reverse complement.
AAATAAACTTAAAAAAGATGAAGGGAAAGAGAAAGGAGCCACGACCAGCTGTCGAGCTAGCAACCCACCTTCTCGTCGTCGTCCTCCCTCCTCGCCTCGTCGTTTCCTCCTCCTTCCACATTCGTACAAAACTGATTAAGGCCAGCAGGCGCACCTGAAACCGGGTCGACGTCCATAGCCACCGAGCCCTCGGAGATCACGGGGAGATTCAGCCTGCTGATCGAGAAATCTGAGACCTGGGCAGCCTTAAAGACCGCTTCCAGGTCCTCCTCTTCTTTGGTCCTCCTCTTCTTTGGTTACCCTCTCCAGCTCCTCCTCGATAGTGGTGGCCTTCGCAGCGAGCTGCTCGAGCATCTCCTTGTTGGCAATGCATTCCTGGAGATCGGACTCAGCCACGCCCTCGGCCTTCTTCCTCTCCCACTTCAGCTTGAAGCCCTCGACCACCTCCATGAGCCTCCGAGACATATCCTTCTGGACCTCGCGGTTCGCCTTGCGGACATCGCTCTCGCGCTCGCGGATCAAACATAGATTCTCCTCCTTATAGATCGCGTCCTCCTGTTAGCTCGCTCTGCTGCGGCTTGAGCCTCGAAGATCTGGTTGGTGGCAACCTTGAACTTCTCTCCCTTGTCAACCAACTCCGGTCTCGAGGTCGGTGATGTGAGCTTGCTGGCCCTTGAACTGCCTGAGGAGTTTAGTCTGGCGAGCGACCTGCGCATTCGCGGCCTCTAAGTCGGACTTCAGCTTGCCGACTACCTCCTTTATTTCCTTGATCTCGTCCGGATGTGGAACGTCTCGCAGCCTTTGCTCAAGACGAGCATATAGCCGATTCCCAGCCTTTGCAGCCTGCGAACATCGAGAACCAAAGCGTTAAGATAAACAACACTTAACCAATTTTACACAAGTAAAAGGGTATTCCCGTACCTTCCCCTAGGCCACCGCCATCTCAACGTAGAGCTCCCTCTCAGTCATTTTCTTGAGAGCTGGAAGTTGGCACCCAGCAGGCTTGAAATGATGCCACATGGCCGCCATGCCCTCGGAGTCATCCGTGATCGGATGATCCTTGGTGTGCTCAAATTTCCAGTGGAAAGGCCGACTGCCCGTCGAACCACCACTCCCGTTAGACGCCGACGGGCGCGGCTCAGCAGCACGACTTCCCCTGACGTCTCTTGGCCTCTTGGAGGCAGGCCGGGAAGCGTGCTCGGGCTCCTGGTCATCAGCGAGCTGCACAGTCTTACCCGAGCTCACGGAAATCGCCCCCACTAATCTGGGGGGAGGATCGGGCTGAGGGTTCATCATCTGCTCAACCTCCTCGTCGTGGAGGTGAGGTGCAGAAGCAGAAGCCATGGCCAACGCGGCCTCAAGGGCCTCCTTGACACTCCCAGAGCGTACCCTGGAGCTGCTGGGACCAGCCGGGGCTTTCCCGGCTCTTTGACAGAAGGTTGGTTTGCGAGACTTTGCTGAACTTATACTTGCTGAACTAGAAAAAGGTAAAATAGAACGAAGAGGAAGAACTCCGGCCGCCAGCAAAATAAACCACCTTGCGTCAGAATATTATGATCCAACAAGCAAGGTCGAGATACAAGTTCATAGAAAACTAGAGCTGGGACGGGGGAGGTGAGAACTTGTCGGACTCGTTCTCGTGTGAACGTGCTCCAGATAACTTCTCCTCGTCTGAACAACTTTAGCCAGTGCTCGATATCGGGATCCTTGGGTGCTCTGGACAGTTGACCTGATGAACAAAACCAAGTAAAATGTCAGAAAACTCGACGAGCATACCAAAGCGAACATAGCTAACGAGCACTCGAGCCTAGCTAAACAACCGTTGCCCGCGAACTTGACTGGCAGCCGAGAAAAGTCGAAGTCCCCAACGGACACCTCGTTGATCCAGAACTTAAACCCGGTCTTCTCCCAACCAGAGTCCTTCTCTGGACTCTCCTCGATAAACCACCGGTTCGCCCTCGGGGACGCCATAGAAAGTCCCAGGGCGGCGGACATTGTACTTGACGGAGAAGAACACCCTCAAATCCGAGTAACGGAAGATGACGTTGTCCTCTTTGGCCTGCACGGCACATCCGATGATGGTCCGAACCAAAGTCGGGCACATCTGCGGGAAAGCCAGCCACAAGTCCGCCAACACCTCGAGGACAAATCGAGGGATCGGAAAGAAAAGTCCGCAGTCCCGGAAGTATATTGCATAAGTGCAACAAAATCCCGGCTCAACCCTCGCCGGAATCTCCGTCGGCGCCAGGATCGCCAGCTCCACCCCCTCGGGGATTTCACATTCCCGATGAAAATCGTCGAGAGTTTGTTGGCCGTTGATCTTAGAGGGACATGGGACTACAGCGGCCCTCCCGGAGTTTTTTCTCTCAATTTTCACGATGGCTGACATCAAAAAAAAAAGAAGGGGGGAGAGAATAAAGATGTTAAAACCTAGAAAAACTCGTAGACAAAGATCGAAGTTCTTTCAGAAAACAAAAAAAAAAAACCCTAGCAAACGATTTCTAAGAAAGAAGGCGATGAACGGAAGTTGCAGAAAATAAAAAGAAAGGGAGAGAAGGAGTTATCTTTAATCGACGAACTGATGCGGTTAAAGAAGAAGTGGGAACGTGGACTTTATATCTAAGTAATAATTTGCTCACCTCGAAGATCGCGGAGAATCTTTCCACGCGCCGATCTCGACCGTTCGATCTCTCGATCTCAACCATCGAATATTCGACCTCGAGGATACGACGCGCTGCAGAAAGCCCGTGTAGTCGAGGCCGTCACCGAATCTCAGCACGAATCTCCTCGAGAGATACACTTCGCCCGGGGAAGCTCGACCGCCGAAACAGAAAAGTAAATGATGATCTTTACTTCAAATTTCGACCGTCCACCTGGACGAGTTAAAGATATTTTCACCTCAACACGCCAAGCTGCAGTCTCGAGGTCGAATCTCGACCACACGATCGATGAACTGTTCGGCTTTCCAAGATCCAAACCGTCAATCTCAAATGATTATCTGACTCCGTAACGTCAGCGTAATCAAACATAGAATCTTTCACGAGTCCCATCTTGCCGTCCATTAAAGCTCGAGCTCACTCTCGTTAATGGGCTGGGGGCAATTGTTGGAGCTGGATTTGGCACCCCAAATCCGGCCCACTCAAGCCCAACGGGCAGATCCGAACTAAGCCAAAAAAGGCTGGGCTTCAACCTTGCGGCCCAGGCCCATCCATCCTTCAACAACCCGATCCTGAGCAATAAGACATTCCATTCAACGAGGTCGAGCTCCAGCTCGACAAAATCCCGAGAAACAAGGAAGAATCCGAGCCAAGTCAGAGTATATTCTCGCCAGTTCAAACGAGTCTGAAGATCGCGGAGGAAGTTGCTGCACGTGGCGAGATATCCGGCTGAAGCTGCTGCACGTGGCCGAGATACGCGCTGGAGCTCGAAGCTCGACGAGGCAAGCTATATAAAGAAGGAGAAGGGCTTAGTTCGAGGGACCTTCGGCTTGATCTTCTTACACACTTTTACACTTAGAAACTCTATAACTGCTATCAGAGCTCTTTGAGTTCATCTTCTACACTAAAATCTTTTGTAACCGTTTCATTCAACCGATTAATACCAAGTCCTTATTTCAGTTAATGCTAGCTTATATTGTCAATCTGTTCGAGAGAATCTTACCCTCAATTCTTCTAAGTTTCTTTCCTTACAAAACACATAAATTTCTGAATGTGGATTTCGGTATCCACATTTGGGTAGTGTCTTGCGAGCTGAGAAAGCTCCCGTATAGCAATTACTGAAAGAGGAGGAGATCGCTGTCCGACAACTCAAACACAACAAATATCCCTCTGTATGCGAACCTCGAACAGAACTAATCGAGCAAGTATGCATAGACGACTCTAACCCCGAAAGGTGCGTTGGAATCGGGGTCGACCTGGCGAAAACAATTCCCACTGAACTAATAGATTTTCTAAAAGAACACCTAAGCACCTTCGCATGGTCCCACTGCGGACATGCCGGGGATCGATACAGAGGTCGCCGCGCACGAACTAAACATCGACCCAACTATCAAACCCGTCAGGCAGAAACGCCGTAAGTTCGGTCCAGATCGAGCAAAGGCAGTCAACGACGAGGTACACCGACTGCTCATAGTGGGATCGATCAGAGAGGTAAAATACCCCGACTGGTTGGTAAACCCCATGGTCGTCAAAAAGAAAATGGAAAATGGAGAGTCTGCGTCGATTTCACCGAGCTAAACAAAGCATGTCCAAAAGACAGCTTCCCCACTTCCACACATTGACCGCCTGGTCGAGGCCACAGCTGGCCATCAACTCCTGTCCTTCATGGACGCCTTCTCTGGCCACAATCAGATCAAGATGAATCCGGAAGACCAAGAAAAAAATGGTCCTCATCACCCATCGAGGTACCTATTGCTACAAAGTAATGCCAAAGCGAAGTCGAAGTCGAACTCCAAACCCCTGACTCTCCTCCATCAGCGAGGAAAAGGATCGACCTGATTTTCAGAGAGTTAAACCTTTGTGGTGGATCAATGAAATCAGTGTAATCACCCCACTCCCCCCCGCCCGCACCTAGGAAACCATCGAGCTCCTGCTCAACCAGGCTCCATAAGGTCGCGGGGGGACACGTGCTAAAACTACTCAGAAGCTCGTCAAAATCGAGCATCACCCAACTCTCAACACCCTCGAACTCAAGCAAGCTATAGCTCATGCATCGCTTACTCTTTTGGGGGGGGGGGGGGGGGGGGGGGGGGGGGGGGGGGGGGGGGGGGGGGGGGGGGGGGGGGGGGGGGGGGGGGGGGGGGGGTGGGGGGGGGGGGGGGGGGGGGGGGGGGGGGGTGGGAGTGGGGGGGGGGGGGGGGGGGGGGTAGCTACCCACAATAGGAAGCGAATCGACTTCATATGCGGATTGCGACTTCAGCACTTCCGGCTCGAAGATTGTGCCGAGACTCTCAATCAACTCGATCAAGGCATCACCAACGCAAAGGTCGAGTCCGCCACCGTAATAACCCACCCACGTGGACAACCCGACCACCAAATAAGCTTTCTAGAAAGTGAAACCTCTGTCTTTAGACAAACCACATGATGACGCACTTGTCATCCAGATCGCTGTAGTCGGTTTCGACCTCACAAGGGGTCATGATCGATTACCTGGGAGTTCGGGTAGAAAACGTACTGTTTGATATGATCCCAGCTAATGAATCGATTCCTTTCAAGCTAAATCACGAACAGTACTGACGTGTGATGGTGGAATGATCCGAACGGTGGTGAAGAGGTTGTTTTCAATTGAAGGGGAGGAAAAAGTGGCGGGAAAAGAGTGAAGATGGATTGTACCAAAGAGAGATGGAAGGCTTTTGATAACAAAACTACTTAGATATGTCAGCAAGGATATGATGCACCTAGGGTTCTAAGTAGTGATTTCCTCAAGGATATGACGCACCAAGAGAGATGATCTATTTTGCAAAAGAAAATGTTATTCAAAGATAGATGAAACATCAAAAACAATTAACACACGGTTCTTAAGGAGAGAAGAGAGAGGAAGGAGAACAGACAAACAAGAGATCAATAAGTTAGTCTTGGGACAAACCCCCTTGACTAACCATGCATGAATCTGTTCAAAATAACACAAACTACAAGGTAAAGGAAAGAAACAACTAAAAACAATTTAAAAATGAAACCTAGAGCACATCCAAGCCACGGATAGTAGAAAGAAGTGGGCTTGGAACAAGGCTAAGCTTAATGGGCAATGACAATGTGGGAACACTTGCCTCGTTAAAAAACCTTAGTGAGAAAACCCCAATGGGACAAAACTCACTAAGGAAAAATGGAGCACAAAATGTCCCACAAACCCACTAGCTTAGTCCCCCCACAGCTACAATGCAGACCAATGGTGGAACGTGTAGCCCCTCCTTTAGTACTTGATTCATACTTAAACTGATTAAGTAAGAACCTCTAAGGCATTTGAAATGCCTTAGTCTTCTAGCTCGGGTCATTGGACCTCCTTGCAACTTTAAGAACTTTTCAGCCTCCTTTTCTGGTCTGATCTTGTGTTTCACCAACGGCTACATGTGCAATCTTCTATAGTTAGATGTCCCCATGCTCATCTCATCCCCTCCTTCTTGAAAAAAAGGATTTGACCTCAAATTCCGACTGACTCTCCTGCAACATAAGGATGTAAATCAGTAGTAACGTTTTAAAACTTGAGCTAATAGGATACTTACCTTGGAGGTCAAGTTGATAGGTCATTGTGTTGTTGATCTTCTTTGTAACTGTAAAAGGGCCATCAATCCGTGGCATCAACTTGGATTTTCTCTTACTGCTGGGAAAGCGCTCTTTTCTTAGATTGTACCCAAAGCTTGATCACCAGCTTCAAAAACCACCTTTGTCTCTTCTCTCTTTTATCTCCTTTATGTCTATTATTCCGCATGTTTTGGCATAGAGCTTTGGAGTCTTCTCTTCTAAGTTCTTCTTAGCATCCGAATGTATTAGTTTGACCAAGTCGGCTTTTCTCTTTTCCGTTCCCGTCCATACTTATCCTTTCACTCAAAGTTAAAGGCCATTAAATCCAAAGGAGAAGTGGGGCTTATAACCCAATAAACAATCTGAAAAGGTGAATACTTAGAAAGCAGAATGCACAGCCATGGTTATGAGTGCAAACTCCCTATATGCGGCCCAACAATCCTTTCCCAAGACTTAAGGTTCTTTTGTAATCAAAGCTCTCAACAATGTACCTAAAGTCCTATTTACTACATCGTGTCTGACCATCCAGTTTTTATACGATGGACAAGTAGTAGAAACCACATAAGCTTAGTTCCTAGCTTAGACCATAAGGTTTTCCAAAAGAAAGCTAAGGGGAACTCAGTGTCCCTCTATCCGAAAACAATGGATTAGGCATTCCATGAATGCTAACTATCTCTGTCCTTAAAAAAAAGATATGGCTATATGCAAAGCATCATCTTGTTTTTTGACAAGCAATAAAAATGAGCCATCTTATAGACAAATTCTATCCACTACAACAAAAATAGAGTCCGTCACCTTGTCTTTTGTTCTAGGCAAGCCTAAAACAAAGTCCATGGAAATGTCATTCCACGGTGATGAGATGGTATGGGTAAGGGTGAGTACAAACCGTGATTTTGAACCTTGGACTTGGCTATGTTTACAAGTATTGCATCACTCCCACAAATTCTTTTGCAACATCCCGTCTCATGTCCTGGCCAAATAGAAATGAAAACCTTTCAATCACTTTCTAAGATTTTTGCTACGCCACAAGTGACCCAGTTAAATCGCCACCGTGTGCTTCCCCCTGATAAAACAAATCTCTCTATAGAACAATTAGGTACACAAAGACGGTTCTCATAAAAGAGAAACCCATCTTGTTTAAATGAATTTTACCCGAAGGAGATTTGAAACAAGAAGCAACAAAAGATATCTGAAAAATCATCATCATCTTTATATAGCTCTTTAAGCTGATCAACACCTAGCAAAACTTAGCATTCTTTAAAGTAGTGAGAAGAGTGTACCTTTTTTCTTGATAATGCCATCGGCAAACCACATTGTCTTTACCTTTGTTTGTATTTTATTACATATGGGGAAAGGTTTTCTAATAATTTGCACACCCATCTTGCGGTGCCTTTTGTTGAGCTTTTTGTTGCTGACCTTATGAGGTGTTTCGAAAGGGATCTTCATGGTCCGTCTTTTTCACGTGAACTAACAATTCCTTATAGGTCAAGGAGAGGTGAGTTGGGTTGCCATGCCGTTTTGTAAGTTACTCTTCAACACAGGCGTGTACAGAACTCCTTACTAATAGTGTCGGCATATAGTTGGAGGCATGTGGGTGGCTCCTCCAAGCCCCTTCTCTACGGTGCAAAAAATGCTAATGGGTTTGCTTTTCTCTGTCTTCTTTGCATTTAGGACATAGCGCCAATACCTATTCATGATGCATTCACATTCAATCTCCAAAAGTCTTTAAGAAATTAGGCAACTTATGTAAGAAACAGGCGGCGGTGTTAGTCAAGCTTCTCTTTTAGCGGCTTTGGAAAGCCTCCTTCCTGAGCCGGTTTTCCCATTTGAACACCCAACTTCCTTTTTGATGACTTCGGTTGAAGTGGGGCAGCCTCATAGTACTATAAGTCCTCACGAAAAATCTCCTATTAAAAGCCGGCTTAGGCCATGGAACTCCTTACTTCTCCTACGGTCTTTAGGACTTGGCCAGTCCACGGATGGCCTTCACTTTTTCCTTCATCCCACTTTGACTCCTTCTGAGCTTACTACAAAACCAAGAAAAACAGACAAAGACTAGAAGTGCAGAAGATACACTTCTTAAGGTTAGCATATAGTTTTTCTTTTCTGAGCAAATCAAGCACTAGTCTAATGTGTTTCTACATGCTCTTCTAGACCTTTGCTATATAAACAAGGATGTTCATCAAAATAAACCACCACAAAGATGCCTATATGACGCCCTAAGAACATGATTTCATTAAACGCATAAAAGTGCTAGGGGCATTAGTCAATCTGAATGGCATAACCAGCCATTCATATAAACCATGTTTGGTTTTGAATGCGGTTATTTATTCATCCCCTTCTTTCATTCTGATCTGGTGGTAAACCACTTTTTAAATCAATTTTGGAGAAAATGTTAGAACCATGCAGTTCATCTAACATGGCATCTAGCCTAGGGAATGGGATGGCGATACTTCACTGTGATATTGTTGATTGCACGGCATCAACACACATCCTCCAGCTACCGTCTTTCTTTGGAACTAGAAGTACTGGAACCGCACAAGGGCTCATGCTTTCACGGATCTATGTCCCTTGGCCATCAGTTCCATCCACCTGCTTCTGTAGTTTCTTTGGTCTCCATGGGGGTTGGTACGGTAGGCGGGACGGTTTGGCAATGATGCCACCGGGAATGAAGGTCTATTTGGTGTTCTATACCCCGAATGGGAGGTAGTCCAGTTGGTGTCTCTTCTGGAAAGACGTCTTCATAATCTGCAAAAGAGCTTGCATTTCACTCGGATACACCGGTGTAAGATCAGCCATGGTGGTTTAATGTTTCCTTATAAACAAAATAACAGCATAGGTGTTTCGGAGTATAAAGCTTTCTTAACCTGTCCAGCCTTAGCAAAGAAGTTTAAATGTTTGGCTGACCTCAAGGTGTGTTTCTGGTCGTTGTAGACTTCTTGAGGAGTCATGGGAATCAAAGTATTCTTTTTACCCTTAAACTCAAAGGAGTGCCGGTTGGAGAATCCATCATGTATCACCCCGGCGGTCAGATTGCCACGGCCTCCCTAGCAGGATATTGACTTGCTTCCATAGGTAGCACATCACAAAAGTATCTCATCTTTATACTCACCTATGGCCAGTGGTACTAAGACTTGTTCGGTGACCTTCATTTCTCCTTTATCGTTCAACCAATGTAGCTTATACGGGCTGGGGTGAGGAGTAGCTTGCAAACTCAACTTCTTAACCATGATACTGCTTGCCACATTAGCGCAACTCCCACCGTCTGATGATCAAACTGCAAACCTTTCCCTGAACCAAACAACGGGTGTGTGAAACAGGTTCTCACGCGTGATCTTGTTCCTCTGGCTTGCTTTGCATGGTCAATGTCCCTTCTTGCTACAAGCAACTCCCTTGTACTGGCAATAACTCATGTTCCTCCTCTGTTCCCTCTTGTTGCTCATCCTCTGATTCTATGTCACCGTTTTCTAGTAACACCATAACACGTTTATTGATGCCACTCATTGGCGTAATGTCCACGGCCTTGGCATTTAAAAACCATTTTACATCACGAGCCTTGGTATTAGCCTCTTAGGTTTTCCATATGGTTGACAGTTTCGGGTTTGGAACTGATCGGCTTGTCCTCTCTCGGCTGATTCTGCGGGGGTATCCTGACCGGTACGAGTTTTTCTGTCGTCCCGCGGATAAACTGTCTGATGTTTGGTCCGGTACTAGAACCCGAAACGGTACGACCCCCTTTCTCTTGACTTGCTGCTCAAACAACACTGCTTTTGTGAAGCATTTCCCCGTCTAAGTCGACATAGTGTTTGTAGTCTCTAGGCGGGGTCCTGAATCTCTCGGTTAAAGCCTCCGAGGAACCTAGCCATCGTAGCTTCCCTGTCCTCCAAGATATCTGCACGAAGCATGAGTGTTTCCATTTCCTGAAAAATATTCCTCCACAGAACCGGTTGCCTTGCGTCAATCTCTGAAGCCTCAGATGTAGCTCGGCGATGGTAATGGCTCGGAACAAACCGTTTTCCTCATTAAGTTTCTCATCTCGTTCCAAGTGGTAACAGGATACTCTTGGTTTCTCCTTCTGGTTGTGACGAGTTGATCCCACCAGCTTAGGGCATAGTCGTAGAAACTTTGTGGCCGCCACTTTAACACGGTTCTCCTCAGTGTAATGCTGAACGTTGAATACCAATTCTATCTTCTTTTCCCACTTCAAGGTAGGCATCCGGATCACACTTGCCGTGAAAAAGGGGGAATCTTCAACTTTTAGACTGGCCAAGTTGTCTTGCATACGTTCTCTGCCTTGTCTAGAGCTTCTCTACGGCCACTTTTAGAGGAGCTACTGCTTTTGTAGTATTGATCAGTCTGATGTCCACTAGCCTGTTCCTTCTTGTTTCATCTTCTCTCGCGGTTTCTTTGCCTTGACGTCTCTCTGTCATCGTCTTGTCTGATCTTTTCTACCTCGATTTGTAACATTTTTTTCATCTCAGGCCGTGAGAGCCCTCGACCAAAATCCTCTGAGCACGTACGGCTAAAGGTTCCGGGTCATCTGTCCCCGGTCCATTGCTCCTGCCTCCTGAAACAAATATTCTCTCGCCCCTAGGTACAGTAGTTTTTCTCTTGCACGGTCCGTAGATCTAGAATTCCTTCATATTAAAAAGCTAATACTATTTCTGTGTTTTAAACAAAATTTTGGGAAATATCAAAGAGATCATAAACCGTGATGAACAAAATTGCGTTTAAAAAAATAATTTCGACAGTAGATTGAAAACGGCGTCAAAAATATTGCAAAACGATGAAAATGAGCATCGGATGCAGAAAACATTAGCCTTTGGGGGTCGGTTGCTGCTGATACCACTTGATATGATCCCGGCTACACAGATCGATCACTTGTCATAAGTCTAAATTCATGAACTACTTGACGTGTGATGGTGGAATGATTCTCTTCCCCGTAACGGTGGTGAGAGGTGTTGTTCCCATTGAAGGGGAAAAGTGGGGACAAGAAGTGGAATCTGCGTTATTGTAACAAGAGAGTTGTGCGGGCTCTTGCTAAAAAACTACAGAATCACAAAGTAGATGACTCTACCTAGGGTTCTATTATGTAGGATTTCGTCAAAGGATATGATCGCCCACCCAAGAGAGACCCGCATCTATTTGGCTCAAGAGACTTTTATTCACAAAAGATAGATGAAGACAGTCCAATTACACCCCTAACCACAATGGGTCTTAAGGAAGAGAAGATGAGAGCTTGAAATGCGAGACCTGGTACAACAATAGAGCAATAAGTTAGTCTCTGGGACACACCAACCTTGAGCTAACCATAGCAGGACTCTGTTTCATAATAAACACAACACTACAAGGGAAAGAAAGAACTTAAAAAACAATAAAAATGAACCTAGACACATCAAAGCCACGGATGGTAGAAAGGAAGTGGGCTTGGAACAAGGCTAAGCTTAAGTTGGGCAATGAAACAATGTGGGGAACAAACTTGTACCCTGCTTAACAACAACCTGATCGATAGGAGGAAACCCCCATGGGGAAACACGTCACTACAGGAAACCATAAAAGACTGCATCAAATGTCCCACAAAACCCACTAGCTTGAGTCCCCGTCTGGGGACAGCTCCGACCAATGTGGGACCGTAGTAGCCGTCCTAGTGTCCGTTGATTTCATACTTTAAACTAATGATTAAGTAGCAACACTCTAAGGGCATTTTGAAATGCCGTTAGTACTTAGCTCGGGTCTGGGTTGGTGGACCTCGCTTGACACTGTAAGGAATTCTTCATAGCCTGTATTCTGGTCTTGAGTGTCGTTGTTTTCCCAATTGCTACATGCTCCATGTCTATTCTAGTGTTTAGAATGTCCCATATGCTCATAATCATTTGTTCTTCGATGCTGTTTTTTAGACGTCCAATGAGATACCTAAACATCCATGCATGTCAAAACGGAATCCAACTCGCACTCACCCAACTACTCTCCCACTCACACGTCTTTCGTAGGAGGAAACGACCTACTCGTTAGGAAAAACATCCAGCTTCCAGTTAGGGCCTGCAGAGTCATAAAAAACAATTTGGACGTGTCATTGGTTTTCGTGGAGTCGCCCATCCTCTAGTTTAATCCGCCACCCATACTCAGCACAGACGTTGGCTCCTACGCGATGAAAAGTTAGAGCTTTCCACATACCGCACAAGATGGTGTCAATGTGTCCCAACCTCTTGGGGAACCAAAATTGATACACCGGCCCCCGCACGAGCCTCACAGTGGATTCGTACACATAGGCTAGCTTTTGGTACCGCCGAGAAGGAAAAAAGCTGCCCATATATGCAATTACTTGATAAGAGGAGGAAGCTCGCAGTCTGACAACTCAAACACAACAAAGACCCCTTTGTATGCGAAACCATCGAACAGAACTAATCGAGCAAGTATGCATAGACGAGACCAACCCTGAAAGGTGCGTTGGAATCGGGGTCTACCTTGCGAAAACAATCCGCGTCGAGCTAATAAGTTTTCAAAAAGAAACATAAGCACTTTCGCATGGTCCACTGCGGACATGCGTGCATCGATACAGAGGTCGCCGCACACGAACTCAACATCGACCCAACCATCAAACCCGTCAGACAGAAACACCGCAAGCTCGGCCCAGATCGAGCTAAAAGCAGTCAACGACGAGGGTAAGACCGACTACTCAAAGTGGGATCAATCAGAGAGGTGAAATACCCCGACTGGTTGGCAAACCCCATGGTCGTCAAAAAGAAAAATGGAAAGTGGAGAGTCTGTGTCGACTTCACCGACCTAAACAAAGCATGTCCAAAAGACAGCTTCCCACTTCCACACAATCGACCGCGCTGGTCGAGGCCACAGCTGGCCACCAACTTTTGTCCTTCATGGATGCCTTCTCCAGATACAATCAGATCAAAATGAATCCGGAAGACCAAGAAAAAACAGCCTTCATTACAGATCGAGGTACCTACTGCTATAAAGTAATGCCCTTCGGCTTGAAGAACGCAGGAGCGACCTATCAAAGGCTAGTGAACAAAATGTTCGCTAACCAGCTCGGTAAAACCAAGAATAGGAGAAGATTTTACATTGTTACAGACTTTTGGACAAGCTGACTTCTTGCTTATATTCATGTCTCTGGTTCTAAGGTGTCGGTCCAAGGATTATTGTTATAGACAAACTTGGTCAGATGAAGTTATTCTCTTAGGTATAACAACGCTAAAGTATTTATCTCACTCTCCAGATTCCTCGGCAGTGTTGCTGGTGGCAACTTCTCATAGTTAATCATACGTCACCAAAAACTTCATATTCATTTTACTTTCACGTCCAAAACGGAAATGTATTGAACCAAATATTAGAATGGGTTTTGAATGATTTCAGTTTTCAAGAGTTTTAGATAATTTGGTGTGGCTTTCGTGATGTTATTTTTTTTATAAAAAAATTGACATTTAGATTTTTATATTTATTAACTACAAAACTCTACCAAAATAACATAAATCACACAAAGTATTCTTGAAATCTGTAGCTTAAAAATATTTCTAATTATATTGCATTTGTAAGTACCTTTTCAAATCATTACTAGTACAACAATACTAGATTTTATTTTTATTTTTTAAAATTTTTTATTTGAATATATGAATTGTTATTTTCATATAAATAATTTTTCAATTTTACATTCAATACGCCCCCAAAATTGTTCCGGTAAAACTTAAATTTTAATCTCTTTGGTTCCTGTTAACAAGAAAGCTCACGCTTCCAAGAACTTTGATGTGGTTTAAGAGATATTGTCTTTAGGGCTCATATAATTAAATCATCTTAAATTCCACATTTAATACAACTCCAAAACGTTTTCTTAAAGCTGATATTTCTAATCAAAAATAGCAATGGAGTAAGAGGTCAGGAATGCGTTTTTTTTATTATGCATTTAGAAAAAGTTGCAGGGCCACATGAGATGTCTGTTCTATTTTTTCGGTAATCTTGGGCATAGAATACAAAGGATGTCGTTCAGATATTTAAAACTTTACTTCGAGAACTTTTGACCATATAAAAAACATAAAAAAATATATGTGTGAAGAGACCAAAAAGATGATGAAGTTGCACCTAATCAGTTTATAGAACATGGGAGGTGAGGGGTACAAGTTTAAAGTCTTGTGTCAATGACTCCGACGAGGCTTACCTCGAAGAAAGTCCTCATCAGCGGATAACCCAGTGGGCATATACAATCCAAATGGGGGATTAGACAAGATGACCCATTATCTCTTAATCTTTATTTTATGTTCAAAAATACTGCACGCAAATTTAAGGAAAACAAAACAAAACAAAATTCCTCATAAAAATGAAATTTGCACGGGAGAGTCCACCGACATTCCATATGCATTTTGTGGATGATATTTTGTTTATTTTATTATAAGGTAAGAAATGAGGATTCCCGTATACTACTTAATATCCTAAAGTAATATAAATGCGGGTTAACAAATAATTATGCAAAGTCATCGATACAGTTTGGACATAAAGTCGATCCAGCAATTAGAACTGAAATTATGAATGTCGGCGAAATGGAAACAAACTTGGAGATACTAGAAAGTCTAGGTGAAGCTAAAATGAAGATTTTTAGTTTTCTCCTCGATAAACAACAATAACGGGTTAACAAATAAACATCGAGGATATTCTCCAAAGTTTGTAAAAAGGTGCTTATTAAGTCAGTAGGGACACTGGTACCGACATACACCATACACTATGTTGTGTTCTTGGTTGCCAAAAATTGTAACTTCAACACTTACTAGCACGGTTTCGAAGTTATGGTGGAACACTAACGGTCAATCATGTGGCATGTATTGGTTAGCTTTGCAGAAACTGGACAAACCTAAGTCGGAATGAGGACTTGGCTTTCAGATCATAGAGGAATTCAACACAGCTTTACTTTCCAAGCAACAGTAGCGCCTTATTGATTAGCCGGGTTCCCTATTTGCAAAGGTTTTGCAACAGCCGCTATTTCAGGAACATCACTTCTATGGATCCTATACCCTTGTACTCTCCATCGTTTAGTTTGAAGAGTACTGCATCCACTCCAAATCGGATACAAAAAGTGCTTATAAAACGAGTTGGATCTGTAACTACTATCTATGTATGGAATGATCCATGGATTCAAGCAGTTCGCCTGAGTTAGCATCAAGAAGGTATAACTTTTACCCAAAGTTAAAAGTCAACAAACTGAATTATCCTACAACATCAACATGAAATATACCTGTACTTAAACATTTAATTGTTCCGGAAGACATACAATTGATCAATGGAGTTCCAACTACTAGGGAAATTAGACCAGGTTCATCACGCGATCAAGTTTTGGTTATAATATTACGAAAGAATTTTCATCGAATGGAAATACTCCTCAACACTTTGTCTTGTACATGAGTAACTTGAGGCCCACTAAAGATGAAGCATTTTATTTGAAAAGCCTATCGGGTTGTGTAATGTTCATGCACCACTGACACAACATAGGCATAAACAGTAAAACATAGGAATGATCAGCTTTCTCAATACACTTGAATGAATACTAGAGAAACATGAAAATTTGAGTTTTTTCTCTATCTCGCATATCCTACGTGCATAGAACACAAAGGTAACAAGTTGGCATAGAGTACTTGAGACTACCTATATCATCTTGATTACGTAAACCCAGCTTCCTAATTTATATCACATAACCGTAATAGTAGTTGATTAGTTGAGCAGTTGACCAAAAAAACAAACTGACATTTTTAAATTCTCTTTCGCTTCACAAGAAAACTCTTACTTTGAGGGAGGTTAACAATGTGTGCAGTTTAAGCGGTAATGTCATTAGGACTCTTCTACTATGCCATAGGCTGGCCTTGCAAGTTCTATATTATAGTAACTATTGTACTAAGAATGGGTAATGGCGGTCATTAGGCGACTTCTCCTGCTTTGGTTCTTGCTAGAATTTCCAGATTACGGCATTGCCTATTAAGTCGTTTATGTTCTCAAGTGTAACCAGAAGTAACACATATGACAACTATGCGGGAATGCAAGTTTGCATTGGCTTACTGTGTTATTCGGTCACATGCGGTCTTATGTCTGTGGTAGGTTTAATGGCTACGGTTTTCAGACTTAGTTTTGTTTATAGAATGAGTAAGTTTTACTTCAGGCTTCATCGAGTCTGGAAAACATGAATATAGTGTTGGCCTTTTTCAAAGATGTTACAATATTTGGTCTTTGAAAAACATGTTAGGGGCTTCTACAATATTGGTTGATTGAACTAAAGGGTTGTTTGAAAACTTTTGTTATATAACCATCTTATGAACTTCCACCTAGATATATTCCTTAACACACAATTTATGTCTTTCACGAATAATAAAAAATCAAATGTTTATGATGTAATATAGCTTATAAATGTCTATGATATGATAAAAAAAAAATATCTTCAAAATTTCTCGTGGAAGTCAATTACAAAACCTAATTTTAAACTAAATTTTTAATATTAAGCCCTAACAACCATATAGGATTCAATTTATTATTTAAACCAATATACAAAATAAGTTATATTCCCTCTGTTTCAAAATAATTGTCACTTTGACTTTTTCATACAAATTAAAGAAATTATTAAAAATTCTGTTTTACCCTTTGTTCATACACAAAATAACATTATATTTCTAATTAAAACAATAAAATTCAAAAGTTAAAGCTGAATATTTATTCAAAATTATGCATTGAAAATGTAAAGTGACATTTTTGTGAAACAAAAATAAACTTTAGAATGACAATTATTTTGAAACGGAGTGAGTAGATGGAAACCCAAAATCTAATCAAAATTAAAAAAAAATGAAAAGAAAAGAATCTCCGGTTTTCAGAAAATTAATTATTTCTTTCTTTGAGAATGAAGAATTCACAATTATCTTTGACCTTTTTTGGTTTTTGATTTTGAAACAAGAAAATCTAATGATTAATGACAAAGAGAAATAAATCACCTAGACAGAAAAAACACATTACTCCAATTAGAGTATGGAAATCATTTGTTTAGATATAATTTTGACTAAATACATTTATGAATATAGCAAAAACTATAATTTCGATAGAAAGTTTTTTTTCCCAAATAAATGACACATGACAGCTGTTAATGATCATGTCCAGCCACACAAACAAACACAGCCCTGGCTTGGTGAGACTATATATAAAACGTTATCACTTAAGGTTTTTTATTTAACCTTATAAGCATAATGTTAGCTTAAAAAGAACATAAAAAAAAACTGTATCTGATGAAACTCTAGAAAGCAAAAAGACAATAAAAGAGATTTCTCAATAACTAAGAAAACTAAAAAAAAAAGAAGGAAGGACGTTAATCCTTCTTGCTTTGTGTCTCCGAGCTTTAATGATGCATACGTGAGCACTGATTCCATTAAAACTAAAAGTAACACAAGTTGTCATTAGTTTTAACTGAATAAGTGCTCAAAGAGGAATTAATGCTCGTCGAAGCAACTTAGGGAGAAGGATTTCATCTTTCTGAGTCTTTATTGGTTGTTGATGAATCTTCTTGTTGTCTTTTTGTTCTTTAGAGTTTTCAGCTAATACAGTTTTCTATATTATCTCTGATTTCCCTTCAAATGATAACAATTTTTTTGTTTTCCTGTTACACTCTTTTAAAATGATATAGATCTAACCCCTTGTATTGTCTTTTGTTCCCTAATTCTTCTCCTGCCGCTGGACTTAAAGTTTTGGTATACCTCAAACACCTATCGAACAAAGTGATTCATTTGTCGGAGATACAAAACTCTTCGTTTATTTGTACTAGGTGATGACCCGCGTGTACACACGAATTTTATATATTTGATATTTTTAATGTTTAGATGATATTTTAAATATTTAGTTAATTAGATATTTAACAAATATAAACATAATAATATTGGAAAAATATTCAACTAATAATAAAAAAAAATTATAGAAAAATAATATACACTAACTGTGTTTAAAGAGCATACTAATAACAAATCCCATCATAGGCCAACAAACAAAATCTGGATCCACACCAATTTGTTACAGCGGTGTTTTTAATTCCATCGTTAATGTATGTTGATAATTCAGGAACTCTATCTCTGTTCTTATTTTGTCTTTTGTGTACAAGCTGTAATCCACAAATCTTATTAATGTAACTTGGATTTGTTTCTGTTAAAAGTTTTGGAGAAAGAAAAATTCACTTTTTCTGCAATTATAGAGAGAAAAGAGCTCAAGCATAACGGAAATTTAATCAAACCAAGAAAAACAGAGCTCAAGCAGTTGAATTAAACTAAGAAGAAACAGAGCGCAAGCATAACCGAAATTGAATTAAACCAAGAAGAAACATTGGCTATTTTTGAAATCGTGCTCGTGATGATCTTCAATCGTTTGAGAGAGACATCCAAAGCGAATGGATCGTTAGTCGAATTAGATGGGTCACTAAGAAAGGACCCGGCTCAGTCATGGTTGCTGCAAAAGGTTTTTAATTTCTTCATCTCCACTGAGAAATTCGACGTGAACAGAGCTTGTGGTGAAGATATAGTTACTATTCTTCACTGAATCACATTATTCCTAGTAATATTTCTTGGCCCTATCTTCTTTAATGCCCATCTTTGGATCAGAGACGTGAATGATGTAGTGGATGTACGATTTGGGTGGTTCAAATGGATACAGATGCAGACATCTAACATGAAAACAACCCACACATGTTTCTTCCATATCTGCTTTGCCTTTTGATAATGATGATTATTAATCAATTAGTGTGACCTAAAACTTTAGATTTAAAATATTTTATGATTCGGTAGTGTCACTCCAACCTCGCTCAAACAAGCATACAATATCGTACTAATTATCATATACACAAACTGCGATTTAAAAAGACCAACCCATGGATAATTGTTTTTAAATTTAGTATACTTAACATTGACGTTAACAAAAAAAAAAAAACTATCTTCATTGGCCATTAGTCTCCATGACTCATAACAAAATGACCAACTTTATAAGAGATATTGTGCCATATACATTATTAACCTCGAATGTAGTCCGCATACAGAAATCACTGATTAACCATATGTTCAGTAAAAATAACATAAAAGAAACACATGTCCTACACGCTACAAGGAGCCAATGAACGTTTCGATATTTGCTAGTAAGTTTTACCACGCATAGAGCTTGAGTACGTTTGGATGATTTAGCGAGTGAAGGATCCTGACATGAAAAGAAGGTAATTAAATACCCGAGTGGTCAGTAACCATTCAAACTACAACTTGACCTTTCGGTTCGCAAGCATAAATAGAAACTTAAGAGCACAAATTGACGAATCTAACATGAGTCTGTCACAATCCAGAGATCAACTCCGCATTCAAGCATATCAGCAGAAAAATCTCAGGTAACCCAAGCATGGAATCACAAATTCGGAAAAGGGGAAATCTGGTGATTACCTCTTGAAGAACATTGCTCTTCCGCGACTTGTTGTCAACACTCTTGCAGGCAAAATAATCCATCGTCTTCTCATTCCTTCCTTTGTACACAATCTGCAAATAAATACGAACGTGTTTTAACAAAACACCTTAGAAACAAAGATTCTTGGGGTATGGCGGACTATAATTAGATTAACTAAAATCCAGTACCTACAGAATTATTCGAGTACCTACAGGAATGAAAAAAATCAGAAACACATACAATTCAGAATTATTCCGAGGGCCAAAATATACACACCTCTGATTTAACATTCATTTCAAGATTTTTTCTTTGCCAATATCAGGAAGCCTATAAATCAATATCTCCTGTTTCTCATTGAAAAAGCGAACATCTTCGGCAAGCCCTTCGAGGCTGAAATACATAAGAAAATGGCTTTATGGGATCTAATTCACCAACAAATAATATATATTACCTCGAAAAATTGAATCTAAACAAAATACAACTAAAACCCAGATTGCTGAACTATTGTAAGAACAAAAATATTATTGTAAAACCTAACCTTCATAATTCCACAAAGGCCGAGAAAGTGAATACGGATCGCATGGAAATCCCCCAATTTCTTGCCTAGATTTCATAGAAGGATTATCGAATCACAATGCTCTAACTGATGCGATTGAGAAACACCGGATTTGCTCAATTTGTCTACATCTCCGTCTTCGTCTCTTCTCCGCCAATGATTTCTTTTTCATCAGCAGAATCACCTTTCTCATGGAATTGATCAATTGGATTCTCTATCGAATTAGGATTCACTTCTTCCGTAACAACATGTTTGAGATTGTTGTCGAATAATGGGTTCACAATTTAGTTAAATGGATCGAGTGGAGATCACGATTTAGATTGATTTGGTTCCGATTGAAATAGAAAAGGACAGAAAGTGACATGAGATCCGGTAAGAGACTGGCTGAAGAATATATCGCCCAAGGTAGAACTTGAGAATTAAATAGGAAGCTAAGAATCCGATGAGATTACTTGTGGGAAGAAGTCGTAAAAGAAATAAATGTTGGCGTCGTCAACAAAGTATCAAAAATTGTTGAAGAAGATGAAGATGAAAATTAATTAATTGTTTGACCAAAAAAGAAAACTAATTAGTGAATCATATTATTAATTGGCAAGCAAATTGAGCTGTAGTTAAGAGTTATTATGGTTGATTACTATTTTCCCCTCGTATGAAAATACTTCAATTATTCTTAATGAAAATTAATACTCTAAAATTATGAAAATTATAAAAATCATCAAATAATATCTACCCTATGTCGATAACATGGAAACCCTAATTTCTATTTCTAATTTCCACCCATTCAACATTATAAATACTTATATTTAGAATCCTTAGATCACGCATACTTTCCGTCTTCTCTTAAAAACATTAACACGAGAATCACTTATACAAATTCCTTAGGTCAAGCATACTTTCCATTGCCTTTACTAATTTCTTTGGTAAGTTTTTTTCATTATTTTTTATGATCGATATGTTGATAAGTTGATCCTACACAAGTTATATTAAATCCTCTTTTTGAAGAGGCTAAGGAGTTCAGAGCCAGGTGAGATGATTCTTCGCATATGTTATTTGTTTTTAATAGATAAGTCCAGTTATGACCATTTGTAATTTTATTCTTTGATTTCTGTAGTCTACCTGCCAAGATATCTGCAAGGAAATCAAGGTCTATGGTTGTGGATCCTTAAAGATCGTGCTGTTGTGTTGGAAAGCGAATAAGATATTTGGCTATTTATATTCGTCTTAGGTTTTGATCTATATTAGATTTATAATTACTGTTTCCTTTTGGGAGTTTGTTAGTCAGTGCTTAATCTTTAAAATATTAATTTATAGACCAAATTTGTTCTTCTTCAAAGAGATACTCAAAAGTTGAATATATGATTTGACTAAACCGAGATGATAATCTTTGTGTAGATTCAATATACCAAATTTGTTCTTTTTAAAAGAGATACATTCATCCGTCAATATATACGCCGTCTCATCCGAGATATCAATGTTTATTCGATTATTGATTTTGGATAGGTTTAAAAACTTGATTTAGATCTTCCATTCTTCTAATTCGCACCAACTGGCAGATGAATTAGTCCAAAAGCAATACATGCTTCGTAAAAGTTTGGGTAAATAACACCGTCCACTGTTTAAGGTCGTTGAAACATGTTGTTCCTCTTACAACAGTTAGTAACATTCGAAGATAAAAAATTTCACCACAACATTCTTGCAGTATTGGGAGGCGGACACCAACAGGATTGTAATGAAGTGGCGACGGAGCCATGTCTTAGGTTTCGAATGCCAAACCCAAAATAATGGGAATTATGTGTACAATAGTTGCCTTGCTTCAGGATATACTCTATTGCAATCTATTCAAGACTGAAGTTTAGTTGTTTTTGGTGATCAAGTCTGGATCATATTCATTGAATACTATGGCAGTATGCTCTGTTGGTAGGTGTTTTTTTCCTTAGTATGATGTTGGAGATTATGGATTTATTATTTATGTTTTGGAGACTTTATTTAAGTTAGTACTTATGCTTTCTTCTAACTTCACTTATTACAATTATTTAAGATGTTTACTTATGCTTTCTTCTTACAAGTTAGCGTTTCAACTATCAGTAGTTAATTATACAGAGAGTTATCTATACACAGACAGGTTTCTATAAAGTCAAAGATGGAGCACTAAAGAAATATCCAAAATCTGCAGAATAAATCGAATAATATGATGTGACTTATTGATCTATAATATGCAGAGCATGAATACAAGCAACTGTACAGTAAAAGAAGAAGAGATATTGACAGAGTGATGCTTGCGTTGTAGGATGGGAGTAGAATGGAAAAGATGATCTATCTCCAACAGAGATGCTATCTATATCGAAGCATCACATCCCTATACATTCATATATGACAGTTCTATACATTCAAAGCTTTTGCTATGAAAATAATTCTGAACCACTATAAATATAGAGGCCCCTGTAATATATTAACATACGCGAACAAAGCAATTGTGGAAGAAGAGGTAGAAATTGGCCGGAACGGTGACAAAAGTCTGCTGGAATTTTTTACGGATGGCATCAAGGACGATAGTTTCAATGTTCGGGCATGAGTTATGTTAGAAACCTGTCCAGAGCTGAACAGAGACACATGAATAAAAGATAAGAAGAAGAGAAATGTGGAGAAGATGGTTTGCTCCTTCCATTGCAGATACATACGTGTTTGTTCTCCATTGCTTCCTCTCTCTTTCCTTATCTCTACTTCTCTCCTAAATCTCTCTCTCTCTCTCTCTCTCTCTCTCTCTCTCTCTCTCTCTCTCTCTCTCTCTCTCTCTCTCTCTCTCTCTTTCTCTCTCGTCGGAAAAAATGGTGGACCAGAAAAAGTACGCTCTGTTTCCAGCGACTCCAGATTCAGAGTTCGTGAAGAAAGCATAGAGAGGATACCGCAACGTGATTGTGTCGACGTTCGAAGACGAAGGAGAGCATTGGAAAATGATGGTTTGCTTAGTTTTCTTCTCCATTGCATTAGAAATAAAATCAAATAACTACACTTACCCGCGCATCCGCGCGGACAGTTACCTAGTAAAAATATAATTGAAAAGATATCCAAAATGGCGATTTCTTCTGCGATTTTCTTAATCGTTTTCTCCGTTCGTGATATCGATCTTCCGACCATAGATCCACTATTTCCTGGTCTCCTATGTGTCGGTTTTCTTTACTGGATCATGCGCTGCTTGATTTCCGGTGTTTTACCCCTCTATTACCCCATGATCTCTTCATGCGGAAACCGCCATGGCCAAATCTTTATATAAGCAGTTTCATTTCAATGGCTTCTTCACAATATCCTCTCCGATAAAAAATTAGTCTATTTCTCTCATCGAGTCTCACAGATCTAATCATGAGTGATAATTTCAGGAGTCAAATGCAACAAATCACCCTTGGCAATGACGATCCTCCGGTGGTGCTACCGACTGCTCTCTGTTCACAAGCGACTTCAGTCAATCAATTCTCAGTGGTGGTCTCTCCGGTGAATCTATCGAAGCAAAAGTTGCGGGTTATGATTGACCAACTTCCATGGTTCTGGGGTGTGGAATCGGTTACGGGTCGAATCATTGGCCCCAACAAAATTCAATTTCTTTTCCGTTTAGAGGAAGTTATGCATCTCGTCCTCCGCCGCGCAGCCTGGTATTTTGCCGATTGGATGATTACGGTCCATCGTTGGACTTTAAACCTACCGGAGGAAGAATGCAAGATAATCTCTTTCTGGATCCAAATTAAGGGAATTCCTCTATAATACTTATCACGCCAAATGATTAAGTACATTGGCGAGCAGTTGGCCCCTGTGTTCGAAATTGATTTCGACGAAAACTCTACACGGGTGGACTTCGTTCGAGTTCAACTCCTGTGGAATATCAATCGGCCTTTGCGATTCCAACGTGCGTTCCAATTTGGTAATGAAGAAAATACTATCCTCCATTTCAAGTTTGAAAAACTTCATAACTACTGCAAATCGTGTAGAATGCTCTCTCACGACAAGAAGGATTGTCCTCTGCGTTTCGAAGTGGGTGAGGATGCACCAAATGATGATGACAATGGCGGCGAGGGAGATGATCCAGGTCCAGATTTTAATCCAGTGATGCCCCCTACTGTCAATCCTACGGAGGGACTTGCAGAGAATTTGCCTGCCGAGTCAGACCAGATTCGCCGTCAGACTGCGAATGCTACTCAAACAAATAAGGCTACGGATGTGATTGCTGAAGAGCTTCGCCTGCGTGCTTTGAAAAAGGTTAAAGGAAAGTTTCATAAAGAAGACTTTGCTGATGTCTTCGATGCATATGCGCCTGAAGGTTCAGGATTCAACAAGCGTAAGAGACATATAGTCGAAAATCTCCTTCTTGATCCATTCAGGGGCGATGATCAGCTGGTTCTGAGTCCTTTAAAGAAGAGAGATTGTGGGGATGAATCTGAGGATTCGTGTTCCGTCAACCAGAATATAGACAGAGGTGTGGGGGGCCCGGTACCCTCATTGTTCCCAAGATGAAGATATGCTCCTGGAACTATCAGGGGTTGGGGGTCTAGTTACAGATTCGAGATTGAAGGAATTATGTAGAAAAGTCAGTCCAGATATGTTGTTTTTCGTCGAAACTAAGAATATGTCAGACGTAGTTAGGGATCTTTCAGTTTGTTTAGGTTTTGCTTCAGTATTTTGTGTCCCTCCAATTGGTAGAAGCGGAGGATTAGTGATTATGTGGAAGAAAGATGTTTCTTTTCGTTTTATGTATTCAGATGTCCGTGTCATCGATGTCTTTGTGGAATATAATGGCTTTGATTTCTACTTATCCTGTGTTTATGGGCATCCGATTCATAAATGCAGACATGAACTCTGGGAAATCTTGGAGAGAATAGCACATTCAAGAGATGGTCCATGGTTGTTAATGGGTGACTTCAACGAGATATTATCTAATGATGAGAAGGTTGGTGGACCAGCTAGAGATGAATGGTCATTTAGGGAGTTCAGAAACATGTATAGCTCGTGTGATTTGTCTGATCTAAAATATCGTGGTAATAAGTTTTCATGGGTTGGGAATCGCTACAATCACAAGATTTATGAGTGTTTGGATCGAGTTGCAGTGAATTCGCAATGGCTAGCTTCTTTCCCGGCCTCTGAAGCGGAGTTTTTAGGTCTCTACGGCTCAGATCATCGCCCTGTGGTGGCTCATATTGCTGTTGTGCCGCCTGGAAAACGTCATCAGTTCAGATTTGACTAAAGGCTTTTATCACAACCAGGATTCAATGACTATGTTCTGCGTGGCTGGAATTCTACACAAAATCGTTCACACCATTCTATCATGGATCGGATCAAAGATTGTAGGAAGGCACTATCTCAATGTCGTCATAACTCCAATATGAATTCAGCCCAAAGAATAGAAGATCTTAAGCAGGAGCTTGAATCTGCTATGTTGACTCCAGGGACTCATCATGATCATATTGTTTTGTTACGTACACAACTAGCTGATGCGTATAAAGACGAAGAAACATACTGGTTTTTACAGAGCAGGAACTGTTGGCTTCGTGAAGGAGACAGGAACAATGCTTATTATCAGTCTGTAGCAAAATCCAGATTCTCAAGAAACAGGATTTTCTCAATTTCTGATGATCAGGGACAAGTTTATCGTGGGGATAAGGATATTGGAACCCACGCTGAAAACGTTTTTAGGGGTGTTTACACAAGTAGCCAACGACCGGTCCAATCAACGATCTTTGAAGGTTTTCTTCTAACAGTTACAAATGAGATAAATGCTGCTTTGACACAAGAATTCACGGATTCTGAAATCTTTAAGGCGGTCTGTTCTATTGGTGCTGATAAAGGCCCCGGACCAGATGATTTTACTGCACGATTTTATCAGAGATGCTGGGATATTGTTGGAAGGGATGTTATTGCAGAAGTGCGACAGTTTTTTGAAACCAAAACTATGCTTGCAGGGATGAATCATACAAATATTTGTATGATCTCCAAGATCAATAAACCATCTATTTTATCTAATTACAGGCCAATTGGTTTATGCAACGTCGTATATAAGATCATATCTAAGGTTCTGATGTTTCGTCTTAAAGACTACTTGGATTTGATAATTTCAGAAGCTCAAGCTGCGTTTATTCCTGGTCGGATGGCTTCTGATAATATTTTGGTGGCAAATGAACTAATGTACTCTCTGAAGGCAAGGAAACGAGTTTCTAAGACATACATGGCTATCAAAACCGACATGAGTAAAGCATACGACAGAGTGGAGTGGGATTTTCTTGAGATGACATTAAGAGCTTTCGGTTTCTGTGATTTATGGATAGACTGGATAATGGCAACAATACGACCCGTTAGCTACTCAGTGTTGATTAATGGTAATCCTCAAGGATATATTCTTCCTGAAAGGGGTATTGGACAGGGTGACCCTCTCTCGCCTTATCGCTGTATTCTGTGTGCTGATGTCTTAAGTCATTTGATGCGTCGAGCGGCTGTGTCTGGGCAAATCCGTGGAATCAAAATTGGTAATGGGGTACCTTCGATCACCCATTTGCTTTTCGCAGACGATTCTTTATTCTTCTGCCAAGCGAATAACAGAAACTGTAAAGCTATTCGAGAAATTTTCAAGCTTTATGAGGAACGTTCCGGCCAGATGATAAACCCTAGTAAGTCTACCATAACTTTTGGATCAAAGATACCTGGAGATTTACAATGTCGGCTGAAAGGGATTCTAGGTATTCAAAACCAAGGTGGAGGGAGAAAATATTTAGGAATCCCGGAATTGTTTGGCAGGAAAAATGCAGGGATGTTCAACTACATTATAGAGAATGTAAAGAAACGTACAAGTTCTTGGAGTTCAAAACAGCTTTCACCGGCAGGGAAGGAGGTTCTGCTCAAGTCTGTTGCTATCTCCATGCCTGTACATTCAATGATATGTTTCAAGCTACCAGTCCACGTGATCGATGAAATCACTAGCTTGTTATCACGATTTTGGTGGGAAAAGAATCAAGACAAGAAAGGAATTCCATGGGTGGCCTGGAAAAAGATGCAGCTAACAAAACAAGACGCTGGGATTGGTTTTAAAGATTTGGAACAGTTCAACAATGCCTTACTCGCAAAACAAGCTTGGTGATTGTTGAAACATCCAAACTCCTTGTTTGCATGCCTCTTTAAGGCTAAATATTTCAGAGATATCACTGTTCTGGAGGCTAAAAGACAGCAAGGACAATCATATGGGTGGGCTTCTATTCTCGTGGGACTAAATATTATTAAACAAGGCATTCTCAACATTGTCGGGGATGGCTCTTCCACACTAGTCTTTCAGGATAATTGGATCCCATTGACACCCCCACGTCCGGCTTTAGGGGATCTGACTTCAGACTTGAGAGTTTCTGATCTCATATGTCAATCTGATAATCATAAGAGATGGGATGAAGATAAACTCCTCTTACATCTACAAGAAGAGGATATTAACATTGTCAAGACAATGTACTTAGCTCAATGTTCTGAACCTGATTCACAAATATGGAGTTATGCTAGAGACGGAAATTATTCAGTGAAAACAGGGTATCACTTAGCTCGGGGTATGTTGGAAAATCATGTTGAACCGCCGTATGGAGATCCTGTTCTTAAAGCACGGGTATGGAAATTGGGTATACAACCGAAATTAAAGCATTTCTTGTGGAGGATATTGTCAAAGGCTATTGGTACAACTACAAGGTTGGCAACTAGAGGCATCCATATGGATACAACTTGCCAGCGATGTTGTAACGAAGAGGAATCTATAAACCATCTGTTCTTCACCTGCCCTGTCTCTGTCACATCTTGGAGACTATCAAACGTTGTTTGGCCACCGACTCTTTCGAATGACGTTGAAGCAATTATTACGCACTTCATAGATCTTTCAGAGGATTCGACTACCTCATTACACCGACGTCTACTCCCGTTTTGGTTATTGTGGCGTATCTGGAAATCGAGAAATAATCTTTTGTTCAATCATCAGCCCATTAACAACCAGAAGGATGTGGATATGGCCTTAATAGACGTCATCCAATGGATTGCTGCAACTAAGATCTCTGTTCTTCGACCAGAGAACGGAACTTCAAGCCCAGTTGTTTTATCTAATAGCAGTTGGTAAAGTCCATTATCAAATATTTTTAAATGCAACTTTGATGCAGCTTTTAACACTACTACTCGACAAGTAACGAGAGGTTGGATGGTTCGGGATTCTCAGGGTGTTGCTAAATACTGGGGCGCAGCTGCACTTGGTACTGCTAATTCTTCGTTAGAAGCTGAAGGAAAAGCTCTATTAATGACCATTCTCTGTACCTAATTTCAAGGTTTCCGCAGGATTCAGTTTGAGGGTGATTGCCAATGTCTTATTGCTCACTTACAGGGAATGAAAATTGATTACACCATCCAGAATTTATGCAAGGATATTATCTTCAAGGCTTCTGCGTATCAAGATTATGAATTTCGATTTACAAGAAGATCGAATAACGAGGTCGCCCATACTTTGGCAAGACATGGACTGCCAGATACTTTGTTTTATTCATCTTCTGTTTTTTTTCCATCTTGGTTAACTCCTTCTTTACATAATGACTTTCTTTACATAATGACTATGTACTATCACGCTTAAGTTAATATTAATAATTAGTTTGTGGAAAAAAAAAATTAATTAGTTAAATTATATTTTTTGGCTAAGATGTCAGTTAGAGGAGTGCTAACATGTCATCTCTTTGTGAAACACAAGTGAGTTTTTATAAAATAGATTCTTGTTGTATTTAAACTGGTTTCTTATTTGATATTTAAGTCCATCGCTGAAATGTATAAAAATAAGTATGTAAATATTTGTTTGTATTGACATTAGTGATTTGACAGAGATGTTCCGATATTTCAAAGAGTTAAAGACTTTTCTTCCCTAAGTATAATATTGTAAACAAAGGAAGACAAATTTGGTTAAAGAAAGAATAAAGATAAGGTTTTTTATTGAAAAAGTTTTGAAATCATGAATCTTTATTATTAGTTTTATAGTATAAATTTTAGCAATTATATTTTGAGTTATTTACTTAGACTAACTTTACTAAATAGAGTATTGACTAAATTAACTCCCTCTCATGTCAGTGTAATCAAAATAACCTTAATAAATTTGTAAAAGACCATATGTTCCAAAATAACTATGAAATAATTAAATTGCCATTCTAGAAAAAAACTAAGAAAATAAAATTTAATTAAAATAAATTAGTAAATCATAAATATAAATGTGACATAATAAACTAAAAATTGTTAAATGGATAGTGATTATTCATTTACTTTTGTTTTTATACATTAACATATTAAAAGATAATGCTTATCCATAAGTTTTAGATAATGCTTATCCATATGTTTTGGATAATGCTTATCTATATGTTTTGTCTTTATACATTAGCTTACTTCACTATTAAGTAAGGTTTTTTCCTATAAATAGGTGACTTCATTCTTTGTAAATTCATAAGTTCAGAAGAAGAAATAAATGAAGTTCTTATATTCATCTTTCTCTCTTATTCTCTGAAGTTTAAAAGATCTTAAACTCTTATTTGCTTTTCTATATAAAGCATTAGTTTACAACATGTTATCAGCACGAGCATCTCTTGACTTGTCTATATACTAGAGAGGTAAGATTCATTTATGTTCAATTTATTTTGAATATTATGATTTACGGAAAGATAGGCTCTGTATTGTCCGTTTATATATTATGCCGGGATGGAAGGCACTGCCTCCTCCGAGCTGATCGTTATGGTAGGCGCTGCCTCCACGATCAAATAATTATATCATGCTGGGATGGTAGGCTATGTCTCCTCCGAGCTGATCGTTATGGTAGGCACTGTCTCCACGGTCAAATAATTATATTATTTATTTATTATACCGGGATGGTAGGCTCTGTCTCCTCCGAGCTGATTGTTATGGCAGGCTTTGCCTCCACAATAAAAAAAAATAATCACATGGCAGACTATGTCGCCTCATATCATATTTATTTATTTATTTATTGTGTGAGAGATTAGAATTCCCATCTTTGTTCATTTCTTTATTATGCAATCAACAATTGCATGGTAGGCTCTGCCTCCTCATATTGCTTTTAATTATTGTCTTTTATTATGTCGTTACCATGCTCAATTTTTTATAACTAATTTTTATTCAAATTAAATGGGTTAAGTTTTTGTTATTCAATAATAATGTCAAATTTGTCAAAGCTCGAGTCGCCACCCTTGACTTGTGTGGGCAGAATTATATGTCTTGGGCGGTAGGTGCAAAGTTGCATCTAAAGGGAAATGGTCTCTTGAGCACTATCGATAAGTCGAAAACGACGTCGGATGAGGCTAAGGCAAAAGCCATGATCATTTTACGCCACCATATCCATGATGGTTTAAAAGATGAGTACATCACGAAAGAAGATCTGGCAGATCTTTGGCTATCGCTTAAGAGTCGGTTCGATCACCAGAGGTATGTGATCTTACCGAAAGCGAGGCACGAGTGGTTAAATTTCCGGTTCCAGGATTACAAAAGTGTGAGTGAATTTAATTCCGCGTTGTTCAGAATCACCTCCAGGATGACGTTGTGTGGAGAATATATCAGTGAATACGATATGTTAGAGAAAACTCTCTCCACTTTTCATCCTGGAAATGTATTCCTGCAGCAGCAATACCGGGCAAGAGAATTCACCCAGTACTCGGAGCTGATGCAAATCCTCCTTGTAGCTGAACAAAATAATCAACTCGTGATGTTGAACCATCAGACTCGTCCAACTGGATCTATGCCATTCCCTGAAGCGAATGTTGCGTCATCCAGTCAAAGTGATAAGAAGCCACGACGTGGAAGGGAAAGTGATGATGGTCGGGACGTTAGAAGACAAGGTGACACCCCTTGCTTCAGATGCGGCTTGAAAGGGCATTGGGTACGGACGTGTCATACGCCAAAACATTTCGCCGATCTGTATGCAAAATCACAAAAGGCCAAAGAAAAGGATGCAGAGACCAACTTATCTTAGATGAAGCTGGAACTTCCTTTGATGGCTTGAGTGATGACACTCATCTTGATATTGCTGACTTTCTTGTTGATCCTGACGAATCAACAAAGTCAAAGAAACTCAAATCAATAATAGTGTCTCCTTGATAGAGACATGAATAACAAACTCTTAATCTTGCTTTTAGTATGTATACTATACTATGTTTATGCTACAGGTTTTTGATGTAATATATTAACCTGTTGTTTTTTAAGTTGATGTTCTTTTAAGTATTGCATCACTTATAAGTATTGTGACCCAGAAGATGTCACACTTTGAGTTTCGGGATGGAGATACTTATCTAGCAGACAGTGTTACGACACATACAATACTTAAAGATAAAAAATATTTCTCCTGTCTCAAAATGAAAGTCTCCGCCGGAGGCATGAGTACTATAACTGGTATTGAAAAGATTATACTAGGCTCCGAAAGAGCAAATTTTCCATTGCCAAGGGGTACAGAGTTTGTAGTGCAAGATGCATTATACTCCCCCGAGTCTCAACGGAACTTATTAAGTTTTCGAGATATCCGCAGAAATAGATATCATATTGAGACTATTAATAAGAATGGCTCTGAATATCTTTGTATTACAACGGAGAGTAAACATCAGTTAGAAAAGTTACCAATGATGTCCTCCGGATTATATTTCACAAAGATAACCATGGCTGAATCACATGTTGCGGTGAACCAGAAGTTTACCAGCACCTTTAGAGTATGGCATGAAAGGTTAGGCCATCCTAGTTCAGTCATGATGAGAAGGATTGTGCAAAATTCGAGTGGCCAACCATTGAAAAACCAGAAGATTTTTTAGTCGGGAGAGTTTTCATGTAAGGCATGTTCACAAAGAAAACTCATATGTAGGCCCTCCCCAGCCAAAGATGGGAATGAATCCCCTGTATTCTTAGAGAGAATACATGGTGATATATGTGGGCCGATTGACCCACCGTGCGGGCCATTTAGATATTTCATGGTGTTGATTGACGCATCTAGTAGATGGTCACATGTGTGTCTTTTGACCACAAGAAATATGGATTTCGCAAGATTCATTGCCCAAATAATCAGGTTGAGAGCGCATTTCCCTAATTATGCCATAAAGAAAGTCAGGCTTGATAATGCTGGTGAATTCACTTCAGCGGCCTTTAATGACTATTGTATGTCTTTGGGAATCGATGTTGATCATCTGGTTCCACATGTTCATACACAAAATGGCATGGCTGAGTCATTGATTAAGCGGTTGCAATTAATTGCAAGACCGTTAATCTTAAGAACAAAGCTTCCAATCACTGTATGGGAACATGCTATATTGCATGCTGGGGCTTTGGTCCAGGTAAGACCAAGTGCGTATAATGAATATTCCCCCATACAGTTAGCATTTGGCTAGAAGCCAGATGTATCCCATCTTCGTGTGTTTGGGTGTGCTGTCTATGTCCTTATTGCGCCACCTCAAAGAATAAAATTGGGACCACAAAGAAGATTGGGAATATATATCGGGTATTCGTCACCAAGTATAATTAGGTATCTTGAGCCGGTGACTGGTGATATGTTCACGGCACGGTTTGCCGATTGCCACTTTGATGAAAGTGAATTCCCTGCGTTAGGGGGAGGATTGAGAGAATCACCAAATGATATCACATGGTGTACAAAAACTTTGGCTTATCTTGATCTTCCTACAAACCAACGCGAGGTGGAAGTTCAGAAAATTATACATATACAAAGATTGGCAAACAAGTTACCTGATGCATTCACTGATACAAGAAGGGTGACAAAGTCCTATATCCCCGCTGCTAATTGCTGCATTAAAGATAAATGTTCCTGAAGAACATATTGATGTAAATAGAGAAAATGAACCGGTTCAGCTAAAGCGCGGGAGGCCAGTAGGATCAAAAGATAAAAATCCCCGAAAAAGAAAGAAATTGGAAGCAAAGGTTCTGGAAGAACCAAATAAAGCCAAATGTCCTGAAGACATTTGTGAAAAGGTTCTAGAAGAATCAGGTAAAGAGGTTTGTCCTGAAGACGAATCTGAAGCAGAAAAAATATGAGATTTCCATCTCCTTCGCCCAAAGTGGAAAATTATAGGCTAGAAGTGAAATAGAAGATAATGATGGAATGTTTCCTTTTTCTGTTTCCAAAGAGATTGATCATGAAAATGATGATCAAGATCCAAGTTCCATGTCAGAGTGCTAAAGAAGGCCTGACTGGGATAAATGGCAAGTTTCCATGAGAGATGAGATATTCTCCCTTAATAAACGGAACGTATTCGGACCGATAATTATTACACCTGAAGACGTAATACCGGTCGGATACAAATGGGTCTTTGTAAGAAAGAGAAATGAGAAAAATGAGGTCACAAGGTATAAAGCTCGCCTTGTGGCACAAGGATTTTTTCAAAGACCGGGAATAGATTATGAAGAGACATATTCCCTGGTCATGGATGCAATCACATTCAGGTACATAATGGGCCTAGCGGCCTCTAATAATTTAGAGATGTACTTGATAGATGTTGTGACTGCATACCTATATAGTTCACTTGATAGTGAAATATACATGAAAATCCCTGAAGGATTTAAGATCTCTCAAGGATCAAAGATGCCTAAATCATCTGAAGAGCTATGTTCGGTCAAACTACAGCACTCACTTTACGGATTAAAGCAATCCAGACGCATGTGGTATAATCGCTTAAGTGAGTATTTGTTGAGTAAAGGTTACGTCAACAATACGATATGCCCTTGTGTGTTTATTAAGAAATCCGCATCAGGATTTGTGATCATTGCTGTATATGTTGATGACCTGAACATGATTGGAATTCAAAAGGAGATTGATGATGCTAGAGCTCATATGAAAGATGAGTTCGAAATGAAAGATCTTGGAAAGACAAAATTTTGTCTAGGGCTCCAGATATAGCATTTCCAAGATGGAATATTTGTGCATCAATCAAATTACACCAGAAGGGTGTTGAAACGCTTTAGTATGGATAAAGCGACTCCTTTGAGTACTCCTATGGTCAATAAACCACTTGATGTTGACAAGGATCCATTTCGACCTTGTGAAGATAACAGAGAAATATTAGGTCCTGAAGTGTCTTATATGAGCGCTATCGGCGCCCTTATGTATCTTGCAAATTGTACTAGACCAGATATAGCTTTTGCTACTAACTTACTTGCAAGGTATAGTTCATCACCGACGCGCCGGCATTGGAATGAAATAAAGCATATATTCCGTTATCTTCAAGGTTCGATTGAATTTGGATTATATTATTCTAGAAACACCGAGGTTGGTCTAGTTGGTTTTGCAGATGCAGGATATCTGTCTGGTCCGCATAAAGCTAGATCGCAAACTGGATATGTTTTCACATTTGGTGGAACTGCGATCTCCTGGCGATCACAAAAGCAAACTTTGGTCGCGACTTCTTCAAATTATGCAGAGATTATTGCGCTTCATGAAGCATGCAGAGAATGTGTATGGCTTAGATCAATAGCTCATCACATACAAGAAGCAAGCGGAATAATCACAGAAAATGAACCAAAGGTGTTTGAAGATAATGCTGCTTGTGTCGCTCAAATTAAAGAAGGTTATATCAAGAGCGATAGAACGAAACATATCCCTCCAAGATTCTTC
This sequence comes from Thlaspi arvense, assembly GCA_911865555.2. Lineage (NCBI taxonomy): Eukaryota > Viridiplantae > Streptophyta > Magnoliopsida > Brassicales > Brassicaceae > Thlaspi > Thlaspi arvense. Next base: position 45,941,470 of record OU466862.2, on the reverse strand, counting down.
TCCTATACTCAAGAGCTCGAGAAGAATAAAGTAGTGGATATTCAGTATGTTCGTTCAAGTGACAACGCAGCTGATCTCTTCACAAAAGCGCTTCGTACTTCAACATTCAAGAAACATATTCATAGTATTGGAATGCGGCATCTACAAGATTTGTGAAGAGAGGATGAGATCCATCTTTTCCAGGGGGAATTTGCTATTGATGTACTCTATTTCTCTTTATCATGGTTTTTATCCTATTGGGTTTTTCCATGGAAAGGTTTTTAATGAGGAAGCATGCAACTTCACAGTGATGATACTCAGACGTCATTTCGAGGGAGCGTTACTGCACTCTTTTTCATGTCATGGGTTTTATCCCAAAAGGGTTTTACCATAATAATGTTTTTAACGAGGCAGTACGTAATACATCATTAGTAATGGATAATCAAGGGGGAGTGTTAAATAGATAGTGATTATCCATTTACTTTTGTCTTTATACATTAACATATTAAAGGATAATTCTTATCCATAAGTTTTAGATAATGCTTATCCATATGTTTTGGATAATGCTTATCTATATGTTTTGTCTTTATACATTAGCTTACTTCACTATGAAGTAAGGTTTTTCCTGTAAATAGGTGACTTCATTCTTTGTAAATTCATAAGTTCAGAAGAAGAAATAAATGAAGTTCTTATGTTTATCTTTCTCTCTTTCTCTCTGAAGTTTTAAAGATCTTAATCACTTCTTTGCTTTTCTATATAAAACATTAGTTTACAACAAAAATGATTTTAATCTCTTTTCTCTCTCCGTCCTCTCTCTTTTCTTTCTCTCCTTCTCTTTAACAATCCCAGATCTGGTTTTTCCGGGGACGACGGTGTTGAGCTTCTCTACGGATCGGCTCCCTCATCTTCTCCTCTGTTTGTTAGCTTCTTCTTCAGGGGAATTCATTATGGAGGCTACAAGGAGTGTGGTCCTCGAGTTCTTTGGTGGCCGGTGTTGTCAGATAGATTAGCGGCTGCTTGTAATTATTTTTATTTATAGGATTTTTCCTTATTATTTTTTGAGCTTTTGTTTTGGGTTAAATATTTCTTTTATTTCTAAGTGTTTTCTTTTTTAGATAACCTCATACGGCCGCCGTGGCCGCTTCTCTGGCGAAAAAACAGTCAGCGGTTCAGCAACACCTGAATAATTAAAAAATATAAAAACTTTATTTTTTGTATTTTTAGGACTGAAATGTATTATTTTATAATAGATCTATAGATTTGAAGTATAAACAATAATAAAAATGTAAACAAATTGATGGATTATGTGAAAATTTTCGGGGGCGGCCGCTAAGAAGAGTTGCATAACTCGAAAACCCTAGAAGGAAGATGATGACAAAATTACAATTATGACATTTATTAAACAAAAATACAAAAAATAAACAAAATTATACTTAGTAAGTGGCGAACCTGAGCTACTAAAGTTGAAGGAGACCATACTTCTCATAAGACCATGCTTACATATTGAGCTCTTGCACATAAACATATATATATATATATATATTTACTATTAATTCAAAACTCTATTTGCTAGCTAAATATGTTTAATTGGTAAAAGTACAAAAATTCAAAACTGCCAACATAATTCCAATACCACATTTTAAGTCTACCACTACGCAATCATGATCTGTTAAAAAGTCAACTATCTACCAGCACATAATAATTCTACCATTACACAATCACGATTTGAATGCTCTTCACCGTCTAATACCACATAACAAGTCTACCATTACACAATCACGATCAGTTCAAAAGTCAACTATCTACTAGCACAAAATAAGTCTACCATTACGCAATCACGATAAATTTACCAATGATGTTGTTCTAGTAATTATAAAAAATATAACTCTACCACTACAAAAATGAAGTAAATCTACCACAACAATGAACTAAATCTACCACTACAACAAACTCTACCATCAATGAAATAACTCTACCATCAAGTAAACAGCACCATTTTCAGAAAATACAAACTAACTCTACCAAGATGACCAAAACATCTACCACCACTACAATTAAATCAACCAAACGCAAAATAAATCTACCAAGTTACCAACAAATCTACTGTCATTCAAAGTCAATGAATGGAAAAAGTTAACCAATCATCATGGATTTCCCTCAGCGAAAGGTCGAAAATAAAAAAATCTACCACAACTTATTTTTAAGTCTACCATTTTTGAAACAACTCTACTGCTCCCGAAAAATCTAGTGCGTCATAAGTACTTCATCGTCAACGACAAGTCTACCAAACAGAACAAATCTACCAAAAAAAAAGTCTACCAGACCAGAACTAGATAAGTCTACTGTCGAACAACTCGCTTACATGGCAAAAGAAAAGTAATGGCATAATCTTAAATACCGTTTTTGTTATCAAAAGCAAAAATGGCATAATAGATACGCTAAGTTAGTTCAATAATAAAAAAAAATTTCAGTTGTTCTAGTTCAAACCCCTTTTTAAAAATGTATTATAGTAATCCTCCCTTATATTTTTAATCTTAAACATTTTTCCCACTAAAGTTTTTACATGAATTATTAATAAAAAAACAAGGAAAATTACTTAAAAATAGCACAAATATTACTGTGTATCACTAGATTAACATCTAACAAAAAATATTTACTAGAATAACACATATTTTAGGCAAAAAAAAAACATGATATCCAATAGTAATTACGTTTATGCCATTTCAGTTTTCATATTTTCAACTTTTTCAGTCAACGCCTTCACCATCTTCACAATTCCAATGTTTGCCTTCTCAGTTTCAGATGTAACTCTAATGTTGCCACTGTTTTGGCCAACGTTTGTCTTGTTCCTCTCGACATAACACTCATCAGATACCTACATAATTATCAATCATAATAATCGAGTAACTTTGCTAACAAAGATGTCAAATTAAAAAGAATAATACGAGATTGTACTCACCTCAGCTGTGGCTGCTTCAGCAAAATGTATTTTAGTAGTATTCTTTATTTGTGATGATTGTTGAGGTACATGACGCTTCTTGCTAACTGAAGCTTCAATGACATTCCAGGCATTTGTATTCAAGCGATTCTCACGTATATCTTCAATAAGGTTATTGACCTTCACATCCTAGTTATCTTCATCCCATGATTTATATATATCATCATCTTTCAACAAAATGCCTTACACGAATCTAAAAAAATGAAGTGAGATTTCAGTGAATTTAATACCTTATTGTCATGAGTTTTCTTCTGATTTGTGATGAATTCTTCAAAATTGATTCTTGGGCGAGATCCAGCATAGGAAAGCAGAGTTACTTCAGCATGAATACGTTTCTTCCCATAACGTTCAACTAATCCAAGAATGGATTCGTAATGCCCATATAAGAAGAACGTGGACACATCCTTGAATTGTACTTGACTTCTTGATGCCATAAGTTGAAATCTTAATAGACTGAACAAAATTATTAAAACCAACTCTTCCCCAAGGATACCTTTCAAAAGCTTCATGATCAAAAACTCTTTTCGTGAACTCTAGAGAAATCCTACTAGAAGGTGAGATCCCAAGGATTCCAATCAAAATTATACACAACCATCCTACCATTTCCCTCTTCCCAAAACTCAAGTCTTTACATATGTCCAAGACCACTTGCAACTCATCCAAAGAAGGTCCAACCAATGTAGAAACATTCATTTCTCCCCAAAATGGTTTATGATCAGCATCCCATCTGTCATTCACTTTAAAAAGAGCACAATTCAAGCTTGTAATCTCCTCAAACTCATACAAAGAAAATCGGATAGGCTGACCATAAATTAATGACCATATTTCATAAAGGTTCTCAATAGCCAACTGATGTTGAAGCAAGTACTCCACAGTCTTGGACGACCATATGTAAGCAACATCTCTAAGCTTCACAATAACTCCAACAGAAGAAGCCTTCAACGCATTCCACACATAAATTCCAACTCCTTCATATACCATTTGAAAATTGGACAAATAACAGTTGTGGTCTAAACTTCTTAGCTGATTGGAAGCTTTTCTCTCTTCACATAGCTTTGGAGGATATTTGTTTTTCGCATTTGATGAAGCCATATCTACAAAAACAGAAAGATCATATTAATGTGTGACAAACGCACATAAGATTTTTGACAAGCAATCTTTTTCTTCTCTACGAATTGATCAAGCAAAGATTTTCTAGAAAATTGCTAGTTCTACCAATCAAAAAGATAGAAGAAATTTAGACAAATCAATAAACCCATATATTGTTGCAAGAAAGATCTTTACATGGTTTTAAATCAATAGAAGAAGATGAGAAACCAAACAAAATCTGTGTGAATTCATTTTGATTGTTATCTCCTACTGTCGTTTACTAAGGTAGCCTTATCAACAGACCTATAACTAAACAAATATCAAAAGAGCAAAACCAGAAAAAAATGAATCACATTGAACTTTAGGGAAAATTGAAGTTCACAGTTCAAGGAAAAAAATAAATTCAAGTTCAGGGGAAATTCAAGTTCACAGTTAGTGGGAATCACAATCACCTAAAGAATCACGAATTGAAACAGGATGTAGCTTTGAAACCAAAAAGAGGGTCAAAAATTCCACTCGAAATTATTCTAGCGATAGGGAATTTACCTGAACAAATGGAAGACAGGAAAGACAGCAGAAAGTTTCGCCAGGCGGAGACGACGAGATGACAGCAAGAGCGAGACCACCGGAAATTTCTGAATCGACAAAAAGGTAAAGGCGGATATGCCGAGAAAATTCCAGAGAATCAGAATTTTTCTCTCTCGATGGGTGAGAAATTTCGATTCCTAGAACCAGAGACGAGGAAGGAAAAGCATGGACTCGCTGACAATAGAGAATTTCAATTTCCGTGTGAGATTCGTCGGTGGCGAGAGAAGGTTGAAGGGATTCATCGGCGGCGAGAGACTCAAAACCCCGATTTTGCATATATGTGTATTATTTTTTGTTTTAAATTTTGTTTAATTATATTTTTTTTATATTTTGAATTTTTTAGTTTAAATTAACACTGAAATGGCATACATATAATTACTAAAAATACTACTGGATATCATGTCTGTTTGCCTAAAATATGTGTTATTCTAATAAGTACTTTTTGTTAGATGTTATTATAATAATACACAGTCATTTTTGTGCTATTTTAAGTAATTTCCCAAATAAGTATGTAAGCATTTATTTGTATTGTCATTAGTGATTTGGCTTTGACAGACATGTTTGGATATTTCAAAGAGTTAAACATTTTTCTACGAAAAGTATAATATTTTAAACAAAAGAAAACAGGTTTGGTTAAAAAAAAAAAAGTTAAGCTTTCTAATTGAAAACGCTTTGAAATCATGAATCTTTATTATTAGTTTTATAGTATAAATTTCAGCAATATATTTTTAATCTTAAACATTTTTCCCACTAAATATTTTACATATATTATTAATAAAAAAAACAATTGAATCAGTTATTAGACTTTTTTTTTAACACTAATTTATTAATCTATTGCAAATTATGAGAACTGTTACATCGATGATTCTACAACGGTCAATTCTAACGTCTTATGAAGATCTATGCCTAACGGTTCTACTTGCACCCTGCATCCTGCACCATGCTTACCATCATCATATGAAGATCTACACTTGACGATTCTACTTGCACCATGCTGAAGATCTCTTGTAAGTTTGTCTCCATTAATTTGCATCATTCTTTCATTAATCTGCATAATTAAGAATAAATCACGCTCTCTGTGATTTGAAACTTAAACCTCCTGATGTAGAAACAAAAATTACTAGTTGCAAAACAATCTTTTGAAGATTCGTTTAATAGAATAAGATCGCACATATCTTCTGGCTCATATTTTTTGAAAAAGCATTAAAAATAGAGAAGAAAAATCATTATTTCTTCTATTAATTTAGATTTTTTAAATATTTCATTACTGTTTTTTATTAAAGAGCAGTTTCCATTGGTTAAGTATTCAGATATCTATTTGAGTTTGGATCAACTCTTTTGAATTTTAAGTCTTTTGGTACTACTGGTAAAAAATCCATAAAGGGTATGCTTATTTTGAGGTTGAATTTGGGGCTGTTAATCTATACTAAATAAAAGGATTTCTTTGGGGCTCCTTAGGCCATCCACATCAGCTTCTAAAACCTTTCTAAAATGGTGCCACCTCAGCATTACAAATTATAAATTACAAATAAGTGAATAATAATATAACATGATCTAAGATATTAGAATCCATTTTAGGTTCCGCCAATAAAAAAATTCACATTGATAGCTAACATTAAAACCCTATCAACAAGTGTTTAATGTTAATTACTGCTTCTTCTTTCGTAACTGCAGTAAAGTGGAGAGTCCTCAACTTTAAAACTCTACTATGTATTGCATTCCAATTCATCTGAAAAACGTACAAAATATAAAATTGGTTTATAGGCTTCAGAGATAGTTTAGAGAATCTAAAAAGTAGATCTAAAAGGTGAATCTATATATTCTTTCAATTTTTGTAAGCATTTCCTTTCCAATCCTTTTCATATTTTAAAATACTGGTGGAGATTTCTGTTTCATGATAAGATAAAAGTTTGTAGATTAAAGAAAGGAAATCAGCAAAATAAACGCTGGAGAAAACAAACAAAAAGTAGTGAGTAGCATAAACCCGCTGGTCTGTGAGTCAGCCAGGCCCTCTTGTCAGGCCTCCATTTGTTGATTTTAGACCAGTTTTCCGGACATGCCTCCATTCGCATAAACCCGCTGGTCTGTGAGTCAGCCAGGCCCTTTTGCCAGGCCTCCATTTGCACAAACCCGCCGGCCTGTGAGTCTGTCAGACTATCTTTCCAGGCACCCATTCGCACAAACCCGCTTCTCTGTGAGGCTGCCAGGCCCCCTTACGAGACCTTCATTCTAAAGTGACAAAAACGTGGGAAAAAATTTATGGGCTTGTTTTGCAAGGAAAACAAGCTTTTTGAAGATGTTTACAGCCCAAAAGGAGTAGTTAAAGAGTCATTTTCGTCCAAGTCAAGATTGCATTCATTTCAGTCTTAGTTTCTATTTTTAAAGCAGAATTAAGTACTTTTTGTTTTTCTGTGTTTTCTACATTTATTAGGAGTCTAAGAGATGAATTTGAGTTGTATTTCCTCTATATAATGAGGCTTATTATCAATGGAAGAGGAAGAGAATTGTTAAGGAATTTAGAGTATTTTTTATGACCCCTTTTTATTTATTGATCATTTTACCTTTATCCTTTGATTTTGGGAGAGTCATTGGTGGTGGTTTCGAGCGTCTTTATCATTTAGCCGTGGCGACTTTATCTATGTGTGGTTCTAGCTCAATGGATTTCTTTATCAGCTTTGGTGTTTCGGCTTTACGAGTTGTGGTGATCCCCATCATCCTATCTACCTAGTTACATCCATTTTACGTTTTCTGTCACTTCACTTTAACCGCTTCCTGCATAAAGCATCATTGTTACATGCTTTTACAAAGGTAACTTCTGGCTTATATTCATCTCTCTGGTTCTAAGGTGTCGTTTCGAGCATTAGTGTTATAGACAAACTTGGTCAGATAATTTTATTCTCTTGGGTATAACAACACAAAAATATTCATCTCATTCATTAATATCTCCAAATTCTTCGGCTATGTTGCTGATGGAAACTTCGTAGATGACACACGCCTACAAGCTAGTAACCGTGTATGGTGATGGGATTGGGCCGCTGGTTGTTCAACTCTTTCGGCTTGCAATCAATGGATGGGCTATGGAAGAAAGTGGATCGAGATGAGGATCAAACAAAGAGCTGTACAACTCTATTTGCAAGATCTAAGTTGTGAGATGAATAGAATGATGGATCGATAGTCGCCACAAGGATTTATGGTGATAAACCTTGATAAGACAAAGAACTCTTCAAGCAATGAATCACACAAAGCTTTTAGAGAACAAGGGATTGGTACTTAGCCAAGAAGTTCGTTTCTTTATTGATATGTTGAAAAGATACACGGCTGTGAGGGGACTTTATAAACAGTCCGAACAGCTTTGCCCTTATAGGGGACTTGAAACAGATTACAAAACCCTTAGGTTAAACTACTTAGCTAACAATGCCTTAAAACGAAATTGTAAATAAAATGTGGCCAACATGCCTTATTCTAATGTTTAAATGAAATAAAAGCTGAACCAAAACAACCAAAGAAGAGCTTTATTAGTTGAATAAACCATATTGAAATAAGAACTCGGACTTACCTCGGTTTAGGTGGTTTAGAAGCATTTTCACTTAAGTAGCGTAATGCTAAATAAGGAAACTCCTTTGCTAGCATGAATCATTGGCCATCTGTGTGTATAAGCTATGCTTTTGATGTGAGGACGTTTGATGATGTTTAAACCGTCTTCTTGCTCGTTGGGAAGGTCTTCCTTGTTTTGGGAGTCTTCTTGCTCGTTGGGAATGCCTTCCTTGTTTAGGGAGTCTTCTTGCTTGTTGGGAATGCCTTCCTCGTTTAGACGTGCCCTCACCATTGCTGCTTCTTTGGCGATGCTCAGTTGGCTAAGTTGAGTAGTGACATCTTCTAAGTGTTGGGAAGTGATCAGCGTCTCTACTGCTTGGTTGAAGCTATCAGCTAAGTCTTTAGTTCCTGATCTTGTTCTTGGAGCTTGCCTCATTGTTGGAACATCAGCCTCCGCTTCTAAGTTTGTATCATCCTCTCCCCCTTGGAAAGGTTCTGTCCTCAGAACTGATTCCCCTACATCAAACGGTAACAAGTCATATACATTGAAAGTGTTTGAAATGTTAAACTCACCTGGAAGCTCGATCTGATATGCATTGTCATTGATCCTTTTAAGGACTTTGAACGGGTCATCTCCACGCGGTAAGAGCTTAGACTTCCTTTGAACTGGAAACCTCTCGGTTCTCATGTGCAGCCAAACCCAATCGCCAGGCTCAAAGGTAACTTCCCGGCGTCCTTTGTCAGCATTCTTCTTGTAATGCTCGTTCCTCTTCTCTATGTTCTCCTTGACCTTCTTGAACATAGTCTTCATCAGCTCGGCCTTGCTAACTCCATCTTGACTCACTTATTGCACCGGTGGTAAAGGAGTAAGATCTAAAGGAGCAATGAGTCTAAAACCATAGACAATCTCAAAGGGTGAAAGCTTAATAGCCGAGTGGGGTACTCTATTGTAAGCAAACTCAATGAAAGGTAAACAGTCTAGCCAATTCTTTAAATTTTTACCAACCGTAGCCCTTAAGAGGGTGGAGAGTGTACGGTTGACTGCTTCAGTCTGTCCATCGGTTTGTGGGTGGCAAGTTTTTGAGAATAGAAGCTTAGTTCCAAGCTTTCTCCAAACGGTTCTCCAAAAATGGCTCAAGAACTTGGTGTCTCGGTCAGAAACAATGGTTCTTGGAAGGCCATGAATCCTCACCACCTCTTTAAAGAACAAATCAGCAATCTGAGTAGCGTCATTAGTCTTGGCACATGGAATGAAATGCGCCATTTTGGAGAAACGGTCCACCACTACAAAGATTGAATCCTTGTTTCTGATCTTGGGTAAGCCTAAAACAAAATCCATAGAAATGTCTACCCATGGTAGGTCAGGTATAGGTAAAGGAATGTATAACCCGTGGGGATGCAACCTGGATTTTGCTTTCAAGCAAGTGATGCACTTGGAGCAGAATCTCTCAACGTCACGTCTAAGATGAGGCCAAAAGAAATGCTCCTTGACAATGCTAAGCGTTTTGTCCATCCCAAAATGTCCCATGAGGCCTCCACCTTGTGCCTTCCTTATGATGAGTTCTCTAACTGAGCTTTGAGGTAAGCATAGCCGGCGGTCCTTGAATAGAAAGTCATTATGCCTGTAATAAGAACCAAAAACTCCTCGGCTACATTGGTTATAAAGCTCTTTGAAGTCAGGATCCTCTCCATAGAGTTGCTTAAGATGCTCAAATCCCATGATCTTAGCCTCCATTGTTGAGATGAGGGCATGTCTCCTTGATAAAGCATCCGCTACAACATTCTCCTTTCCCTTCTTGTATTTGATTACATAGGGAAATGTCTCTACGAACTCAAGCCATCTAGCATGCCTCTTTTTCAAAGTAGTTTGTCCTCTCAAGTACTTGAGGGTCTCATGATCTGTATGAATAACAAACTCTTTAGATAAAAGGTAATGCTGCCAAGTTTCAAGAGACCTTACTAAAGCATATAGTTCTTTGTCATATGTAGGGTAGTTAAGAGCGGCTCCATTGAGTTTTTCACTGAAGAAAGCCACGGGTCTCCCTCCTTGAATAAGAACAGCTCCAATTCCTGTACCTGAGGCATCACATTCAACTTCAAACATTTGGTTAAAGTTAGGTAATGCCAAAACAGGCGCATGTGTAAGGCTATCCTTAAGCCTTTGAAACGATAGCTCCTGCTCTTTGCCCCATGAGAATGCAACATTCTTTTTGATCACTGAGGTTAAAGGGGCGGCAATGGTGCTAAAATCTTTCACAAATCTCCTATAAAAGCTCGCCAAGCCGTGGAAGCTCCTAACATGCCCAATGGTAGATGGAGTTGGCCATTCCTGAATCGCCTTAATCTTCTCCTCATCCACTTTAAACCCCTGTGAACTTACTACAAAACCTAAAAACACTAACTGATCAGTGAAAAAGGTACATTTCTTTAGGTTTGCATATAAGCCCTCTAACCTTAACGTTTCTAGCACCTGCTCAATGTGTTTAAGATGATCATCTAAGCTAGAACTATAGATCAGAATGTCATCAAAATACACAACTAATGACTTACAGATGTATGCTCGTAGTACATGATTCATGAGCCTCATGAATGTACTCGGTGCATTGGTGAGACCGAAGGGCATGACCAGCCATTCATATAAACCTCTCTTAGTTTTGAATGCTGTCTTCCACTCGTCGCCCTCTTTCATTTTGACTTGGTGGTAGCCGTTCTTGAGATCAACCTTTGAAAAGATAGTAGCTCCACTCAACTCATCTAACATGTCGTCTAACCGGGGAATGGGGTGCATATACTTGATGGTGATGTTGCTTATAGCTCGGCAGTCTACGCACATCCTCCATGATCCGTCCTTCTTTGGCACTAACAAGACCGGTACATCGCAAGGACTCAAACTCTCTCGGATGTAACCTTTGGACATAAGGTCTTGAACTTGTGCTTTTAACTCCTGTGCTTCCTCCGGGTTAACTCTGTAAGCTCGCCGGTTGGGTAAAGGTGCTCCAGGTATAAGGCCTATCTGGTGCTCAATGCCTCGGATGGGTGGTAATCCGGCGGGTATCTCATCAGGGAAGACATCTTTGAACTTTTCCAAAAGCTCATTCATCTCGGCGGGTAAAGCATTCTCCTCTTGACCTGACAATAACCCTTCTCTAAAGATCATGAGTAGTACCTGCGTTTTAGAATCTAAAGCCTTTAAAACATTACTAGGAGTAACGTAGAGGCTAGTCTTACTTACCTTAGCTCCTTTGTCCATAGCCTTTTGGAGGTTAAAGACTTCTTGGGGTGTAAGTGGAGAAAGGTTGTGCTTCTTCTTGTTGTGAGAGAAGCTGTAAAATTTGGTACGGCCATTGTGTATCGTCTCCTTGTCAAACTACCATGGTCTACCGAGTAAAATGTGGCCTGCTTGCATAGGAACGACATCACATAGAACTTGATATTTATACTTGCCAATGCTAAATGGTACTAGTACTTGCTCTCCGATTTTCAGCTCAGTCTCGCCATTCAGCCATTTGAGTCGATAGGGCCTTGGGTGCTTTGTCTTCTTGAGACCTAGCTTATCTACAAGATACTTACTAGCCACATTAGTACAAGAACCACCATCTATGATTAAGCTACATACCTTGGTGTTCACGGTACAGCGTGTATGGAAGATGTTCTCTCTTTGAATGGTTTCTGGATCAAACATGGCGCTGAGAACTCTCCGGGTCACTAGCAACTCTCCCTCGTCAGGAAAATCAGTCACTTCTTCCTCTGAATCATCAAACTTGGCCTCGGCTTCATCTTGTGATTCATACTCGCCATCTTCTTTGAGTAACATCACCCGTTGATTTGGACATTGTCTAGCGTAATGGCCTCTTCCTTGGCACTTGAAGCATGTAACATCTCTAGCTCGCTGGTTTTGGGGTTTGCTTGATTCGCCAATAGCTGCCTTAGATGTCTCTACCACCGGTTTCTTGAACTTTGAAGCTGCTTCTGGTGCTTTGCCTTTATCAATGACTCTCGGCTGTGAACTCCAAGTGGGCTTAGCTCTAGCTGTAGAGGCTGACTTCCTCTTCACGTGCTGCTCGGCTTGTACAGCCAAGTGTAGGAGCTCATCAAGGTCTCGGTAAGTAGTCCTCTCCACCTTTCTTGCTATCCGATCGTGTAACCCAACAATGAATTGGGCCATGAGTGTTTCCTCCGTCTCGTTGGTCTCCAAGCGATTCTTGAGTAGCTCGAACTCCTCAAAATACTCCTCGACTGATCTAGTGCCTTGTGTAATCTTTCTGAACTTTTTCTGTAGCTCACGGTGATAGTAGGAAGGAACATATCTCTTCCTTAAGTGATATCTCATTTCCGTCCAAGTGGTGATTTGGTCATGTCTATGCCTCCTCCTCTCCGAAACTTCTCTGTCCCACCAGGAAAGAGCATTCTCGGTGAGCTGTGCAGCAGCTAGGGAGACCTTCTTGGCGTCATTGTACTGGTAGTAGTCAAAGATATACTCCATTCTTCTCTCCTAGTCCACATATGCCTCGGGGTTGACTCGTCCCGCGAAGGTGGGAGCGGTAAGCTTGATATCCTTCCCTCTTAGCCACGATTGATCGTCTCCTCGGTCTCTTCCTCTCCTATGGCGGTCATGGTGCCTCCTTTGTCTCGGGTCTAGATCATCTTCCTCCAAACTTGGCATGTCGTCGTCAGTTTCACTTTCTCCTTGCGGTACGGGAGTCCTCTCGTGGTTTCTAGGACCATTAGGGGCTCCAGCAGGGGTCGGTGCTGGCATTCGCTGCTCTAGTTGAGTCATCCTAGCACTGATGTCTTGAATAGACTCGAGCATCTATCTCATAACGTCAGCTTGATCTGCTTCTCCCATAGTATTCCTACAAAACTCTCAAAGATCAAGTGTTGAATGGGTTCTTAAAGTATATAACTAAATATGCCAACAATAGCTTATAAACTATAGTTTTGATACTCAGCTATATTTAAACCGTTCTACACAAGTAATAAAGCCACACAGTATGAATATGCAAGCAAGATGTCGTTGAAACACAATGGGCAAGCAATACTCGATATATGACTATTATGGAAAGTATTCTTTAAAACCGAATATGCAACTTTAAAGAGCTGAATAATTTTTATGATTTTTTTTTTTTGTAAAAATGAATCAAACATGAAAAAAATGCAATAATGAAAAAAACTTCTTTCGGGGTTTTAGGGTTTTGAAAATCGAATCAAAACAGTAAGAACAATGAAACCTTTTATGTTTTTTTTTTTTTTTTTTTGAAAAGATGAAGGAAACTAATAAACTAAACGAAAACTAGGAAGAATAGATGCAAAAAGGGATAGAGTACACCTGTTTATGGAGCCTTTCCGCTCTGATACCAGATGACACACGCCTACAAGCTAGTAACCGTGTATGGTGATGGGATTGGGCCGCTGGTTGTTCAACTCTTTCGGCTTGCAATCAATGGATGGGCTATGGAAGGAAGTGGATCGAGATGAGGATCAAACAAAGAGCTGTACAACTCTATTTGCAAGATCTAAGTTGTGAGATGAATAGAATGATGGATCGATAGTCGCCACAAGGCTTTATGGTGATAAACCTTGATAAGACAAAAAACTCTTCAAGCAATGAATCACACAAAGCTTTTAGAGAACAAGGGATTGGTACTTAGCCAAGAAGTTCGTTTCTTTATTGATATGTTGAAAAGATACACGGCTGTGAAGGGACTTTGTAAACAGTCCGAACAGCTTTGCCCTTCTAGGGGACTTGAAACAGATTACAAAACTCTTAGGTTAAACTACTTGGCTAACAATGCCTTAAAATGAAAATATAAGTAAAATGTGGCCAACATGCCTTATTCTAATGTTTAAATGAAATAAAAGCTGAACCAAAACAACCAAAGAAGAGTTTTATTAGTTGAATAAACCATATTGAAATAAGAACTCGGACTTACCTCGGTTTAGGTGGTTTAGAAGCATTTTCACTTAAGTAGCGTAATGCTAAATAAGGAAACTCCTTTGCTAGCATGAATCATTGGCCATCCGTGTGTATAAGCTATGCTTTTGATGTGAGGACGTTTGATGATGTTTAAACCGTCTTCTTGCTCGTTGGGAAGGTCTTCCTTGTTTTGGGAGTCTTCTTGCTCGTTGGGAATGCCTTTCTTGTTTAGGAAGTCTTCTTGCTTGTTGGGAATGCCTTCCTCGTTTAGACGTGCCCTCACCATTGCTGCTTCTTTGGCGATGCTCAGTTGACTAAGTTGAGTAGTGACATCTTCTAAGTGTTGGGAAGTGATCAGCGTCTCTACTGCTTGGTTGAAGCTATCAGCTAAGTCTTTAGTTCCTGATCTTGTTTTTGGAGCTTGCCTCATTGTAGGAACATCAGCCTCCGCTTCTAAGTTTGTATCAGTAGAGCTTATCATAAGTCACCAAAACTTTATTTACATTTCACTTTCACATCCAAAACGGAAATGTATTGGACCAAATATTAGGAAGGATTTTGAAAGATTTGAGTTTTAGATAACTTGGTATGATTTTTGTAATGATTTTTTTAGAAAAATTCTGATATTTAGATTTTTATATTTATTAACTACAAAACTCTTCCAAAAGAACTAAAATGGCACAAAACATCCTCAAATTCATTGGATAAGATTATTTTTAATTATATTAGATTTTCAAATCATAACTAGGTCAATAATACTATATTTTAGAAAAAAATCATAAGTTAAATTTTATATCTACTTTTAATACACCGCAGAAATTGTTTCACTAAAACTGACATATTTAATCTCTTTCTTCTTGTTAACAAAAAAGATCTTGCTTCCAAAAACATTGACAATGACTGTGGTTCCGGCGATATTATATAATCAAATCATTTTAAATACCATATTTAATACAACTACTAACTGTTCTCTTGAAACGGATATTTTTAACCACATTGGCAATGGAAGAAGAGGTCAAGATGAGATGAATGTTCTATTTTTTTTAGCAATT
The DNA here is from genome assembly GCA_911865555.2 of Thlaspi arvense. NCBI lineage: Eukaryota > Viridiplantae > Streptophyta > Magnoliopsida > Brassicales > Brassicaceae > Thlaspi > Thlaspi arvense. The sequence goes on along the minus strand of OU466862.2, from coordinate 45,926,316 downwards.
ATGACATATAATAAAAGGGGATGTGGTTCAGATGTTTAAATTTTTTTAATTTCCGGAAGTTTTGACCATATGAAAAAAATGAAAATATCTGTCTTTATTCATAAATGGAGAGACTCAAAAGATGATGAAATTGCGCCCAATCAGTTTATGTAATTATGTGGAGAACCAAGATTAAAGTCTTGTGTCAATGACTCCCATAACTGTTACCTCGACGAAAGTCCTCATCAACTTACAACTCATTAAATTCAAAAAAAAAAAAAAACTTACAACTCATTAGGCATATACAACCCAAAAAGGTTTTAGACAAGATGGTCAACTATCTCCTAATCATTTTATTCTATGTTCAGAAATACTGATAGCAATTTTAAAGAAAACAAAATAAAAAAATAATCCTTGCAAGAATGAAAGTTACCCGAGCGAATCTATTGGTACCCATATGTTTTTTGTGGATGATAGTCTATTTTTTTGCAAGGCAAGAAATAAAGTGTCCCTAATACTATTCAATAATATTTTAAAGCAATATGAGGTCATGTGGGGCTAACAAATTAATTATGCAAAGTCAACGTTGCAGTTTGGGCATAAAAAGGTGTTTATTAAGTCAGTAGCGATACTGATACCCACATACATTATGTCATGTTTTCGGTAGCAAAAAAAATAGAAGGTTAATTTCATTTAATTTTCTTAAATACCATGTCATAAGATGGTATTTGGATCTGTTATTTTTTAACTACAAAATATCTTACAAATCATTCCAAATTCTTTTTGATATATTTTATTATTGAAATCTTCTTTTTCTAATAAACTGAAATTTTAAAGAATTTTTGTAATTTAGCAATCCAATAACCTGAAAATTTGAGTAACTTGTATAAATACTAGCTCCAATAAGAAAAGATTTGGAAAAAAAAATTCTCCCAAATCATTAACCCAATATATCTCCCTTGAAATGGTTCCGAAAACCAGGCCGGTGAAGATGAATTTACATAATCTAGATGGTAAGAGCATATCCGAGCACTTCGTGCTAACTTGTCCGCCTTCGTGTTATGTGCGCGTGCGATTTGAAATATCGAAAAAGAAGCAAACTACCTTATGCTGGTCTTGTATTCCTCCAAGTGTAATGAGAATGCCAGCCACTCTGTTAGGTTAGACAAATTTTTCACCAAATCGGAACAATCTGTAAGAAAGATCATCTCCAGTCTCCTGTCATCAAGAATGCAATACATTGGCCTGATCAAAACTTCTAATTCGGAGTGTAAATGCAATATACTCCGGCACATATTCCTTGCACACCAATCCATTTCTTTGACAGAACCATCCCAATCCTGCAGTTGGACTGGATTGTTTCCAGGACCCATATGTTTGACATGTCAAAACACCTATAAAGTCAACCTCTTCATTTCTTATGACTGAAGCTATCTCTGGTGTATCCGTCTTTTTTTTGTCCCAAGCATTTTCTTCAGCTATTGCTAATCGTACAACCTCTATCTCTAGTTAATCGTTCTCGAACTCTATCTCTCAGTTTTTGGGATCAGATCCCATATACAAAGACATATAAATTGTATTCCCCTCAACCCGTGCCTCGATATCCGTAAGTCTAAAACTCAAAAATAAAAATTTAACTTCAAATGTTTCGTTAAAGAATAAAGTCAGACTGATATCTGCATTATACACCTTTTTAGCATGCAGTTAGTATAAATTTTGATTTCTTTTATGCATTCATTCAATAGTTTTTGCCTTATTTGCATTCATATTAGAGTTTGTAGGTTTTAGGATAAACATTGCATATTTTGCATGTTTGGAATGCTTTGCAGGTACTTTCGATTATTTGGAGGTTCTATGGAGATTGTGTGGTAATTCAAGATGAAATCAAGAAGGGAAAAAGCCAAGAAAACATGGAGTGGATGATTTATGGAGGTGCAACGGACATGAAAGTCGATCTCAAACCGATATGAGCCCGATACAAACAAAAATCGTGAACCAATGCCAGACGAAAGCTAACTCCCATGGCTACAACTTTCATGAAGATTGCTAGAGCTGAAGTGAGACCGAGATCCTTTGTCTGGGCTGGTCTTTCAGTCTCTGTTTCTGGCCAATTCAACAAGATACATCTTTTCCTTTGGCTTTTCAATGCCCTGGCTTGCATCCATTATCATCTCCCATGCTCTTCATAGTCCCCAAACACTCCAAAACCACCTGCCATGAACTCCAAATGCACAAAACATTGCAATGTTTGTCCTGAAACAAACTAAGTTCCAAATGAATGCAAATGGGACAACAACAAGTGAAAATGCATGTTTAAAGATTAAAACCCAGTGCTAAATGCATGCTAAAATAGTATAAATATAGAATATATCAACTCTCCTACACTTACCTTTTGTTTGTCCTCAAGCAATCTAAGACAAGAAAGAGAGAGAGGTTTGAAGGGGAGTGCTCCAATCTAAAAATGCCAATGGAGGAAATCAGATCAATGTCCAGGATGTCAATTATATGATGCATACATGAACTCTTTCTACGTTTAAAACTTAGCCATACTCATCATAGTTCAATGAAGACATCATACTTAGCCTACATTTGCATTTAAGTCAACCAGCTCTTTAACATTCATTAATAATAACCAATGGATCTTGCTCATGTAAATCAAGTGAAATAATTTGGTTCAGGGACATGGCTATGAGATGAAAATGATCTCTTTCAATGAGGGTTTTCAAATGCAAGAGATCTCTCTTTGAAGGAATGAACATTGGCAAAATGCTAAGGATACATCACAACCTATGTATACAAGGGTAAACTCTCATCTACCCCATTGCCTAGATTGTTCTAAACCCAAATTTTAATCCCTATAAAGCCCATCCTAATCTACCCTTTTCTTAAGGCTTTTGCCTCTTTCTAACACCCCCACACTTAACGATTTCTTAGGGAAGCTTCTCTTCATTGCTCTCTTCATGATGTGGCCTTCTTTGATCTTCTTTTTGCAGCTATTCTTTATTGCTTAGGGAGTCTCCATTTACCTCATCCTTTGATACTTTAGGCGTTTTTGCCTTCCTTCTATGTTGTTTGAGAACTCCTCTTTTGTGCTTGCTGATTTTACGTCCTTTGGTTCCACACATGTGAAGTTTGTTGCTTTTTCTTTCTTCTTCTCTTCTCCACTTTGAAAATGAACGAACATCCAAGTCACACACCTAAATCTATCATCCTAAGCCTATGTATGACTCAAAGAGAAGAGCTATATCTACATGAAAGCTTACCCTTGTAGTGCTAAACCCAACATTTTTTGTTAAGTTCATTCAAAATCAGGCCACACACACACAACATAATATTTAGGCTTGAAAGAAGGATTAATTTAAGGTAGGGTTAACGGTCAAGATGAAAATCAGCTACTTGGACTAACAAGAGTGGTAGAAGGAAAAAGAAAGTCCAAGTATGTATATTCTAGCCATGCAATCACTTTTCCAAAAATAAGCAAGATAATTTCATTTCAAGATTAAGGTTCTAATAAATAGAGTTGGAATTAAATCACAACAAATTTCAGCACAAGATATGAATGCCTAAATGAAAATTCCAAGTAAGGTTCAGCCTTAACTTGAAACTTATCCAAGATGCATCAAACAACCATCAACTTAGGCAAAGAGCTCATTTAAAACATTAGGCATTTTACAAATTATCACTACACTCTATGCAAATGCTATGAATTTTAAATGAAATGCATATAAACTTAATCTTAATTATATATATACACCTAAATGAATATTATTTTGAAAATTTTCTTGATTTTCTTAGTGAAATGCTTGAATGTATGCATGAGCTCAAGTATGCAAAAGAGAAAAGAAGAAAACAAAAAACAATGTCAAATGGTTCCTACCCTCCCCCCACAATTAAATTACACAGTCCTTTGTGTAATAGAAGTTTAGAGGAAGATAATCAAACATAAAATATACAGTGGAGAGAGGCATTGGCAAAGGAGTAGGGTCTAGAAGGTGAAAGGAGACTTTATTTCAAAAATTAGGCATTTTACAAATCATCACTACACTCTATGCAAATGCTATGAATTCTAAGTGAAATGCATATAGACTCAATCTTAATTTTGCAAATGCACATAAATGAATCTTTTTGGTTTCAAAAATTTGAAACTTTTCGTGATTTTTTCAATGATATGTATGTATGCATGAGACTCAAGTATGCAAGAGAGAAAAAAAGTAAACAAAACACAATGTCAAATAAGTCATACCCTCCCCCCACACTTATACTTCACAGTCCCTTGTGTAATAGAAGTATAGAGGAGGATATTCAAACATAAAATATGCAGTGGAGTGAGGCATTGGAAAAGGTGTAGTGTAAGGCCCCGTCCCGATTTTTCTAACCAGCAGTCAGAACAATGCTTAACCCGGTCACATCGTGACCGTGCCTCAGAAATGTTTTGCCTTTTTCTTAATATTTCCCCTACGAGGTTCCAACCAACTATCTGACTAATAACTTAACTCATATGTTTCCATACTATTAACCTAGTTATTTCCTCCCTCTCTAAGCACAAAACCCTAATCTCAACTCAGATTAGTTCTTACCTTAGACACTTGCAGATATTGGATGTGCCAGCTTAACTCCCAACACCAGGCATCTCCTATGCCTTGAACTTCCATTTCCTCAGCTGTCAAATGCTCCTTCCCTGAATCTGTTAATGATCATCCCCCCCCCAACATTTCCCTTTCGTACTTAGTCACTCCACCAACCATCCCCACATGGCTAAGTACAAAGAGAGATATCTGTGTTAGCCAGATCATCACGGTATCCCATTCCTGGTCCTCACGACCACCAGCAGAGTCATAATCATTACGACCATCAGAAACCACAGTCACGATCCTCATCACCGCCAGTAGCCTTGTAACACATCACTCCCTCCGCTACTCAGTGACTCAAACAACCATCCCCACATGACTAAGTAACGAAGAGGGGCGGCTCAGATCTTTTATCCTTGCCATCCGGTCAGCCCAGTTTACGATCTCCCAGATCATGTCCATAATCTCTCGATGGACTCTTTCGGCTAACCATTTATCCTGAACGTCTTCTGGGCAGAACGATCCCTCTTGATGGATCTCTCAGAATTTCTCTTGGTGAAAGATTGATCAGAACACGTTTCTTTCAATTATAGTCACACTTAGTATCGATGGATTCCACACCATTTTGGCTGTAGTCACGTCGCCGTCAACCATCGTCGACTAGAGTCGCATAACTCTCAACTATCCCTCTGAGCACTCGGTCAATCTTAGAACTATCTTGACTAAACTCTCTCTTTCACGATGATTTGCTGAAGCAATGCGTCGCCCGATCATTATTAAGTTTTTCCTGGTTGTAGTCTATACCGCTCGACTAAAACCCTGACAATTCGGTTTAAAAACGTAACTTATCCAATATTTTTCCTTTTCCAATCAGGAAAAGTCGCTTTCCTTCCGACCAAACTGAATAGCCCACAGGCCCAGCCCATTTAGTCGGTCAAATCTTCCTTTTTCTTGGCCTTAGCTTACTTTTACTCGGTTATTTCCATTTTATCTCGGCTATGGCCCATCCTGCTTGGCCAGCCCGGTCATCCCTCGACCATTTCCCCGTCATCACTCGACTATAGTCAGAACCTCCCATCCATATGGATTTCTCATTTGACTGAACTCAGTAAACCCTCGGACAACATCCTGGCCGGTCTCGATCATTACATTTTTCTCGGATACGGATGCTACAAGTAGGGTCTAGAAGGTGAAAGGAGACTTACCTCGAAATTAGGTGAATATCAGAATGGATGTCCGATGTTGGTGGTCGATGTTGGCCTGTTGGAGGTGAACATCGGGCTGGATGCCCGATGTTGGCAAGCATTGTCCAGGGGAATCAACATTAGGCACACATTGCTTGATGTTCCTGCCCGATGTTGCCACCAATAAATGGTTCAGTCTCCAACTCTTCCCTTTGTTGCCCTGAGTTCTACCTGATCACTCAAACACTTCAAAAACACAATAATAAAGATGATAAACAAGAATATATATAAGGATACCATGGGAATGCCTCCCAAAAGTGCTTGTTTTAAGTCTTTAAGCTTGACTTTTCACACCCTTGAGATTATGGAGAAAGATGGAGGGGAATTAAAGTGCCTTCTCCTTTCTTCTTGAACAATGTGTTTTCTCCATAGTAGAGCTTCTCCTTGGGTTTCCTGAACCTCTTCCTTGGCTCTGGAGGTTCACCATTGTGCTTCACCTTGATCCCATCAAACAATCCAAGTAGACATTCACCATCAAATGATTCACCAACATATTCATTATGATCAATAGGATCTTTTTTTTCTTTTTTCAGAACCTCAACTTTAGATCCCATAAGCTGTTCTTTGACACCAGGTGGCTTCTCAACAGCTCTTTTCCCACTACTAGTGATGTTTCTACAAAAGCGTGAAGGTGGAGGCTTCATTGCATAACTAACTCCACCATTCACTGTCTTGAGGGTGAATCTCTCCTTGGCGAAGTCAATATCAGCTCCTGCTGTGTTTAGAAATGAAGTCCCTTGTATTAAAGGAAGCTTCTGAGTCTGAACCATCTCAAACACAATAAAGTCAGTTGGTATCTTGCATGCTCCAATCCTCAAGGGAAAGTTTTCAATGAGACCAATGGGTTGCCTTGAAGATGAGTCCACAAAAGTGATTGTAGATTCATATGGTTTCAGCTTGGTGACTCCTAGTTCTCTTTCCATGTCAGGAGACATTACATTGATGCTTGAACCTGAGTCACATAGGGCTTCTTCTATAACCAATTCACCAAGCTCAAAATAGACTAGAAACTTTTCTGGGTTACCAAGTTTCTGGAGGATTGTTAGCTCTTCTTTCTTCTTCTCCTTGTCTTTAAGGAGTTCACAATCAGTTCAACCTTCTCTATATTCCCAGGGAGGTCCTTGATGAACTTTAATTGATCCTTCACTTAGATCATAGTGTTTAGTGGAGGCAAGGGGACACCAGCCTCATCCATCTCTTTTCTGAACCTTGAGAGCACAGCCTTTATAGATTTTGTAAGAATACTACCAGGATAAGGCAAATGAGGTATGTACACAAGCTCATTCTCAATGTGTGATGCTTTATCTTTGAGTAAAGGCTCTTGCATATTCTTCTTGGGTTCAGCTTGTTTCTTTTAGGGAAGTGACTCTTTTGCAAGCTCCTTTAGAGCATAGTATACTCCAACAAGCTCATCATGCTCAGAAAAACCAGCTCCTTGTTTCACCTCCACTTTAGCTTCAACAATCTCACCTTCAATGGCCTTATTTTCTTCATCAGCCTTTGCATCACTAGCTAAACTCAAATGAAAAGCACTTCCCCTCCACTTAGAGTCAATGTCCACATTTATCTTCTTAGTAGAGCTTGTGGCGGAGAACACTTCTTGAGCCCCATTAAGCATTTCTTCAATCTCCTTAATGGATTCTTCAGACTCTTTGTGAAGCTGATGTCCTTTTCATGTAAGAAATGATAATACTCTTGGTGTAGGGGCTTACTCTTTCCAAGCAGTTGGCTTTGTTGATGTGATGCTAAAGCCTTTTCGCTCTCCAAATGCTTGATCCTTTGACTTAGAGTGTCTATCTTGCTGTTGCAATCAGAGTATGTCTGCTCCAGCATTTTATTAAGAGCAGTGAACACTTATGTAGAGAAAACGGCCAATTCCACCATGAACTAATACATTCCTGATTATCCATACATCAACTATGTAGCAATGCCGAAAACTACATGAAGTATTGAAAAACGGCCAATTCCACCATGAACTAATATATTCCTGATTATTCATACATCAACTATGAAGCAATACCAAAAACTACATGAACTATTGAAATATTTGAATTTTCACCATAACCTTTAGAATTGTGGTTGAAACCAATAATATTGTAGACGTCGTGAGTTTGGCCGTTATTTGCTGATGACTGGACCAACACGTGGTTACTCAAAATGACATCGTTTTGTAATTTGAGTGTAAAAAACATAAAACCACGCCGTTTTGCCTTATGTCGGGAATTAACCAAAAAGACTTTCTATTCATCGTTTTTTTCTGGTTTGGGAAATTTTTTCACAATTTCAGATCTTAAAACCCTAGAAGCAATTGAATGATGTCTGGAGCAACGAGAATCACTGTAAAAATTTCTAAGATCTGAAATTAACCAAAAACTTTATCTAGAGCAACGAGGATCACTACAAAAATTTCTAAGATCTGAAATTAACCAAAAACTTTGATTGCTTCTAGGATTCTAAGACCTGAAATTGTGAAATTTTCCTCCTCTCCTTCCTCAATCTCTACTGACATCATTTGATTGCTTCTAAGGTTTTAAGATCTAAAATTGTGAAAATTTTCCCTAAACCAGAAAGAAACGATGAAGAGAAAGTTTTTTTGGTTAATTCTCGACATAAGGCAAAACAACGTGGTTTTATGTTTTTCTCACTCAAATTACAAAACGACGTCATTTTGAGTAACCATGTATCAGTCCAGTCATAAGCAGCATACGGCCAAACTCACGACGTCTACAATATTATTGGTTTCAACCTCAATTCTAAAGGTTATGGTGGAAATTCAAACATTTCAATAGTTCATGTAGTTTTCCGCATTACTTCATAGTTATATATGAATAATCAAGAATGTATTAGTTCATGATGGAATTGACCGTTTTTCAATAGTTCTTATAGTTTCCGGCATTGCTTCATAGTTGATGTATGAATAATTAGGAATGTATTAGTTCATGGTGGAATTGGTCCTTTTCCCCACTTATGTAATCTCTATAGCGTCTTTAGCCTGATTTTCAAGGGATTGTTGTAACATTTGCTGCATACTCAATTCTTGAGATGAGGAAGGGCTATCTTGGCTGTGGTCATGGTGGAAGTGAGCACAAGGCTGGTGCATGTCTCCATAACTGTGGTGATAAGCAAAACCATAAGCTTTATAAGGGGATCCATGGTGGAAGCCACTTGGAAAGCCTTGGTATTAAGCTTGAAGGTGGTACATTGTACTTATATGAGAAACAAAATAAAAGAAAAATCAGTACTGAAATAAATGTTTAGTTTAAGAAAGAACTCAATCTCAAATGTATTAAAACAATCCCAAGAGGCAACAGCGCCAATTGATGAAGCGGTTTTTATGCCTTTAATCAATCCTCAAACACACATGTCATTGTAACACTTGAGGTGTCAATCCACTTGGAAAGCTAATGACACTTGAGATATACAGAACTTTGCTAAGCTAAGCTTATGAAGAAAGGTTTTGTTATCTAACAGACTAATGACAAACAAGAAAAAAAAAGAAAGCAAATAAAGAGTAATATGACCAAAGTAAAGCAATGATAAGAGCAACTAAAATAAGGCAAAACAGAATATAACTAATGTAACGCCTCTATACTGCATTTCGTAACCATATTTACATTTCATATCTAAAACATGTTTTTAAATCATCATTTTTGGAAACCATTTTTATTAAAATAAGTTCTTGTCAAATTCCATCAAAGACATAAAATCATCATACTAAAATCTCATAAAAACCCACGAACTAAAACTTAGAAAAAAACTGTCTTCTGAATTAAAATAAAATAAAGCCCAGTTCCCGAAATAACACCAAGAAGCAAACAGACTTGAGCAGTTACTCAAGGTTTTCATCCTGACTTAGAGAAAAGGAAAAGAAAGGGGGTGAGCAATGCATTACTCAGTGAGGGATATCATCTCTGCCCACTGAAACATAATTAACACTTCAACGAATATTTGACACTAATGAAAAGACATAATCCTAGACACTAGCAAACATATAGCCGGATTTACTAATCAAGCTATAACATATAACAATAGTTGTGCGAATAAAGCAAGATTTCCATACACTGGAGGTTTATACATCGCGTAGATGGCACTATCCTTGTGATAGCCTTAAAACCCCATATTGTGGAGGCTGGCCTTGGCACACTCCCATCTTGGACTCGTCAGCCATACATAACATATTATATCATAACATAACTCATAACATATCTCATGACTCATCACATAATCTATCTCATACCATCCTATCACATCTTTTATGTTCCTAGGCACATCGTCACACAACAAATTCTAACAATCAGGTCTAAGCTTATGTATATTAACTCATGTAAATAATGGAAGGAATGTAACTATATTTCCACAAATCACAACCCTCACCTGACTTAAGCTGATATCTGACTTCTGAAAAGAAAGTGGTTGAAGCTGATCTTGACAATCTAAAACTGAAACTTGCAGAACATGAAACAACTTAAAAACCACTTCTGGGTTTCTGGTTTGAACAAATTCTGGCAGACACATGATTTCTTGGGCAACAAGCTAATGGCGTGGCGACCATGGTTTACCCTTTCCGGTGGTGACGTTGGTTCTTGTGGCTTCCCTGCAACATCCTCAACCAGAAACAACAAATGATCATTTCTTCCTAGCTCAGGTCTGATCTGAAATCGCAACCCAAAACCTAGATTATAAGCAATATCAGAGGTTTCATGGATCTGCTACCTGGTTAGCTTTCCCTGGATTATAAGCAACAAATGATCATTTCTTCCTAGCTCAGGTCTGATCATTTTTTTAAAACTGGAACTAAACTGATATTTTACTGAAACAAATACAGAGGTTTCATGACAACTTATGATCGGGTTTGCGGATCAAATATACCTCAGAATCGGTAACTTAAAGAAGATATGAATAGCTGACAGTGAGAGCTTTCTAACGGTATGTAGATCGTCGTATAGGTCCCTCTTGTTCGCCGGGGAATCGCCCCGCAAAACCCCCTCTCGGACAAGACCTTTTCTCTTCTTCTTCTTCCTTTTTCTCTCTCCTCCGGTGGTTCTGGTTATTCGAGCGACGGAGATCAACTTCTGGGTTCTTAGAAACTGATTCCTAGCCCCGAAATCTCTCCCTCCTTAGGTTGCTACTGATATAAACCAACACCACAATCTCAACAATCTAAAACAACACTCCTTTGGTTGATCTCTTGATATTTCTCTCATTTTTTTTTTTTTTTTCTGAATCTGCCTTTGATTACTGGAAAGCAGATGGTGGCTATGAATAATAGCTTACCCAGCTCGAATTATATATACCCACAACTTCATATCCGATTTAGGTTAGGATTACGATAAGGATTATCTTCTTTTTTTTGGTTTGGGCTTATTAGATTTCACAATTATCCCCCACTTCCAAAGAATTCGCCCCCGAATTCAATAATCCTCTCTTGTCCAAAAAGAGTTTCGGGTAATCTGGTCGCATCTGATGCCCTAACTCCCATGATATTTCCTGAATACCATCTCTTTCCCAACTAACTTGATCTGTTTAGGCTCTGTTTCCTTGTGAATCAGCCTCTCTATGACTTTGGATTGACACAGATCTTCTTTTGACTGATAAGTCTGCTTTCAAGTCAACAAGTGGTTGAGCTACGATCAACTCTGGTTCTGGGACTATCTTTCGTAGCACAGACACATGAAATACATCATAAAATGCTTCTAACTCCTCTGATAGATCGAAACGATAAGCTACAGCTCCAATTCTCTCAATGATCAGGTAAGGTTCCATGAATCTTGGCTTAAGCTTTTCTCTTTTAGCCCACCGGTTCAAACCTTTGAACATTCTCATCTTCAAGTACACCAAGTCCCCTACTGCAAACTCCAAATCTTTCCGCTTTTTATCTGCATAATTTTTGTGACGATCATTAGCCTATTTTAATATGCTTTTAAGTATCTCCACCTGCTCAGTCATCTCCTGAATTATTAGAAGCTCTATGTCCTAGCGCTCCCCCACTTCTGACCAATAGAGCGGTGTGTGACAAGGACGGCTATAAAGAGCCTCAAATGGTGACATGCCTATGCTTGAATGATAACTGTTATTATAGACAAACTCTGCTAAGGGTAACTGTCTCTCCCAGCAACCTCCCCAATCTAACATGCATGTTCGTAACATATCTTCCAGCGTCTGAATAGTACGCTCAACTTGACCATCTGTCTGAGGATGATAGTCTGTACTCAAATTCACCTTAGTCCTCATGGCTTTCTGAAATGCCTTCCAAAACAATGACGTGAACTTTGAATCTCTATCGGAAACAATACTTATAGGAACTCCATGCAACCTTACAATCTCATCCACATACTTCTGGGCTAAACGGTCAGCGCCATCTGTCTTCTTAACTGCTAAGAAATGAGCTGACTTAGTAAGTCTGTCCACAATCACCCAAATCACATTCCGTTTACTTACTGTCCCTGGAAGCCCAGTAACAAAATCCATAGTGACCATATCCCACTTCCATTGTGGTAATGGTAAACTCTGTAACAATCCGCTTGGAACCCTGTGTTTCGCTTTCACTAGCTGGCATGTCTGGCACTTTGCTACTCAATCTGCAACTTCTCGCTTCATTCCACTCCAGTGATAGGTTCTCTTTAGATCCCGATACATCTTAGTAGAACCTGGATGAATGGCATAACGTGACTGATGTTCTTGCATCAAAATTTCTTCTTTCAAGTCCTTAGCATCTGGAACACACATTTGACCTTTAAAAACGAATGTCCCATTTTTCGTAGTGTGATGGCCTGCTACTTCACTCTCTACTGTTTTCTTAAAAGCCGCATCTCCTTTTGAGCCTCGCGAATTCTCCAAAGCAGATCTGCCTGGTCTACTGCCTCAAGACCCATAACACTTTCATATACAGACGCTGTACAAATGATCAAACTGGCTAAGGTAGAAACAAGCTCTTGCACTTCTTTTATTCTAGACACATAATTTCTTTTCCTGCTTGATGCATCTGCTACCTGGTTAGCTTTCCCTGAATTATAAGCAATATCCAAATAATAATCTGCTAACAACTCCATCCATCTTCGCTGTCTCAAATTAAGATCCGGCTGAGTAAAGACATATTTCAGACTCTTTATGATTTGTGAACACCTGAACCTTCTCTCCATATAGATAAGCTCTCCAAACCTTAAGTGCAAAGACCACAACTACTAACTCCAAGTCATGGGTGGGATAATTAATATCATGCTTCCGTAACTGTCTAGATACATATGCAATGACCTGCTCATCTTGCATGAGTACACATCCTAGTCCTGTTTTTGATGCATCTGTGTGAACCATATATGGTACACCAAAATTTGGTAATACCAACACAGGCGTCTGGGTTAAGTGCTCCATAAGTCTTTCAAAACTCTCCTCACAATCTTTCGACCATTCAAACTTTGTTTCCTTACATGTCAACGGCATCAGCGGCCTCGTTAAACTTGCAAAACCCTTCACAAACTTCCGATAGTAACCAGCTAAACCAAGAAAACTACGAATCACAGTAGTGTTCTTCGGTATTGGCCAATTAGTGATTGCATTAATCTTCTTTGGGTCCACAGCCAGTCCTAATTCAGAAACAATATGACCCAAAAATCCAATCGGCTTTTGCCAAAAACTGCATTTTGCCCACTTAGCAAATAACCTCTGATCTCGCAACTTCTGCAACACTATCCTTAAGTGCTTGACATGCTCTCCCAGACTCTTTGAGTAGATCAAAATATCGTCGATAAACACAATGACGAACTTATCCAGAAACTCTCGAAACACTTTATTCATGAGCTTCATAAATGCTGCAGGTGCATTTGTCAACCCAAAAGGCATCACCACAAACTCAAAATGCCCATAACGTGTTCTGAATGCAGGATTCCTCATATCTGCCTCAGCAACAGCAATCTGATGGTATCCTGATGCCAAATTTATTTTTGAGAACCACGATGCTCCCTGCAACTGATCCAACAACTCATCAATTCGTGGCAGAGGGTACTTATTCTTGATGATAACCTAATTTTGCCCACGATAGTCAATACAGAGCCTGAAACTTCCATCCTTCTTCTTCGCAAACAAAACAGGCGCTCCCCATGGTGAACTACTTGGCCTTACAAACCCTTTATCAACAAGTTCCTCCAATTTCTTCTTTAGTTCAGTGGCTAAACGATAAGGCACCTTGGATATTAGAGCAGTTCTTGGCTCCAACTCAATAGTGAATGCATCTCCCCTTTCTGGTGGTGGTCCTGTGAGTGGCTCAAAAATGTCGGCATATTCTGCCACTGTAGGTATGTCCTCCAAATTCATGCCTGAGTCTATTCCTTCAACAGAGATAGTAGCAAGATAAACTTAAGGTCTATTCCACTGTAACTTCTCCTCTTGAACCATCGAAAGTATAAGATTTTTTCTTAAAGCTCCAACTCCCTGAAATATAAAGTTCTCATCATCTTGAATGAAATCAACACGTCTCCTTGGACAATCCAAAATTGCCTTATGTCGTGTCAACCAATCCATTCCCAAAATAATTTCATAGCATTTCAGCTCCAACTCAATGAAATCTCCAAGCAACTCCAGTTTTTCCACCAATACTGGAACATCTCGATAGGTTCTTGAAGATCCAACCACTTCTGTACTGGCAGTGTCGATTCTACTTTGGTTTTCCTCATACTCAATCCTAGAATCCCAGCACCTACACAACTCAGAGCTCACAAAACTATGTGTGGAGCCCGTGTCAAATAAAGTATGCGCTGAAACTCCTCCAACAAAACCGATCTTACACAACTTTTGGACTAAGCAATCCCCAACATTGGAAAGAAAACTACTACAACACCAAAATAAAGACTTTTAATAAAGAAAATATTCTGATGAAAACTTACCAAAGATCGGTTCTGCACCCTCCTGGTCTGCTATAGCGAAAACTCGTAGTGCTACAGCTTGCCTCTTAGGAGGTGGTGGCATGACCGCCCTATTCTGGTTCCCTTGCTGCACTTCTGGATGCGGCGTTGTGCAATCCCGAGCAACATAACCTAGTTGTGCACACTTGTAACACTTGCCTGAATAGGCCATACATACCCCTCCTTGCCTCCTTCCACATTTGCCACACTCCTGAAAACAAACCTGGCCAACCCTGGTATCACGGTTATCCCAAGTGTGCTTCTGAGACTCTCCTGCCCTTGCTGCCTTTGCCTGAACGCCCTTATGAAGCTTAAGTTCCTCCTCAAGTCCAAGCTTCATCATATCCGCCTTCTCAACCAACTCTGTCATAGTGACATAATCGTGGACTGAGCAGCGATTACAGATATCAGCCCTCAATCCTCTCAAGAATCTGTCGGTCGCTTTCTGCTCCCCTGACTCTCTCACAGCAAACCTCCTAAGGCGATTGAACACCTTCTCATACTCTCTGACTGTCATGGCTTCCTGACAAAGCTCCAAGTACAAACGCTCAATACCATCCATTGCTTCCTGTGGGAAGTACTTCTTGTAGAACTCCTCCCTAAAAGTCTCCCAAGTAATTTGATATCCAACATGACTGTTTCGCTTCATATTCTCCCACCATACATGTGCCTCTCCTCGCAAGTACTGAGCTGCAGTATCCCTCTTATACTCCACAAGATATCTGGTGGAATCAAAATTTCTCTCCAACAACTTCATCCAACCATCTGCCAAGACTGGATTGTTATCACCAGTGAAAGTCTCCATTCCCAAGTCTCTCATGAACTTCACTGTGTGATGATACGAAAGTTCAACTCCTGGTGGTGGCGTCCCTGCTGGAGGCGGTGGTGGAACAAATGGCTGATATGCAGCAGCTTGTTGCGGTGGTGGATGCGCCTGGCGCTTTAGAAGCTTATGCAACATGCCCCAAAGCTCCTGAAACTCCTCACGGGTCACTGCATTCGCTGCTGGGTGGGCAGCTGCAGCAGCATCAACTGGGGCATCAACAACTGGGTTCCCCTCACATTTGCCAGATGTCCTGCTCTCCTTGGTGGCAATCTGTCTAGATAACAACAACATCAGAACTAACTCAAAATCCTGCACTTTAACAAAAACACAACTACTGCTCAAGTCTTGCTCCTCTGGTGCTTTTTAGTTTTTAAAAACTTCCCTTCCCAAAAAAATGTTTTCTTTTTAAAATATAACTTCCTTTGAAAACTCAGCTTCCTGGGTCATAACCGGTTTAGCTTTAACCTGCTTTGATACCAAATTGTAACGCTCTTATACTGCATTTCATAACCATATTCACATTTCATATCTAAAACATGCTTTTAAACCATCATTTTCGGAAACTATTCTTATTAAAATTAGTTCTTATAAAATCCCATCAAAGTCATAAAATTCTCATACTAAAATCTCATAGAAACCCACAAACTAAAACTTAGAAAAAAACTGTCTTCTGAATATATAAAATAAAGCTCGGTTCCCGAAATAACAACAAGAAGCAAACAGACTTGAGCAACGACTCAGGATTTTCGTCCTGACCTGGAGAAAAGGAAAAGAAAGGGGGGGGGGTGAGAAATGAATTACCCTGTGAGGAAGATCATCTCTGCCCACTAAAACATAATTATCACTTCAACGATTATTTGACACTCATCAAAAGACATAATCCTAGACACTAGCAAACATATAGCCGGATTTACTAATCAAACTATAACACATATCAATAGTCTTGCGAATGAAACGAGATTTCCATACACTGAAGGTTTATACATCGCATAGATGGCATAATCCTTGTGTGATAGCCTTAAAAACCCATACTGTGGAGGCTGGCCTTGGCACAAACCTTCTCATCTTGGGCACGTCAGCCATACATAACATATCATATCATAACATAACTCATCACATAATCTATCTCATACCATCCTATCACATCATTTCATGTTCCTAGGCACATCATTACACAACAAATTCTAACAATCAGGTCTAAGCTAATGTATGTTGTCTCACGTAAATAAAGGAAGGAATGTAACTATATTTTCACAAATCACAACCCTTACCTGACTTAAACTGATATCTGACTTCTGAAAAGAAAGTGGTTGAAGCTGATCTTGAAAATCTAAAACTGAAACTTGCAGAACAAGAAACGACTTAAATCAATTCTAGAGCTTCTGGTTTGAACAAATTCTGGCAGACACATTATTTCTTGGGCAATAAGCTAATGGCATGGCGACTAGGGTTTACCTTTTCCGGTGGTGACGTCAGTTCCTATGGTTTCCCTGCAAGGTCCTCAACCAGAAACAACAAACGATCCTTTCTCCCTAGCTCAGGTCTGATCTGAAATCGCAACCCAAAACCACTACTTACATATGGAACTAAACTAAAATTTTTCTGAAACAAATACAGAGGTTTCACGACAACTTACGATCGGATTTGCGGATAACATATACCTCAGAATCGGTAAATTAAAGAAGATCTTAGTAGCTGACAACGAGAGCTTTCCAACGGTATATAGATCGTATTGTTTGCAACAAGAACTAAAGAACTTAAGCAACTCAAAAGATCATTAAGAATGACTCTCTTATTAGCTTAAGGAAAATCACTCAAAACCTTAAACTCTAAATCTCTCTTAAAGCTAATGTCACAGCTCGACATTGCTTATATAACCAATAGATAATTCCTAATTCTATTAGAGAATGTATTAGATAACTTCTAAACATCTCTCTCTAATCCTAAACACTTTAGGTATCCTTATCTTGATAGAACTAGGATGGCTTGTGTCTCAAGCTTCTTTCAAGCTTAGTTCACCATTCTCCCCTCTAAGCTTGAAATCAATTTCTTTCAAGTCTCGAATGCCAATGATGTCTCTCATTTCCTTAAACTTGATCCTTCCAAATGCCTTTGTCAGTATGTCCGCCTTCTGCTGATTCCCGGGAACATGCTCGACCTCGACTTGACCATTCTCAACGCACTCTCTTATGAAATGATATCGAGTGTGAATATGCTTGCTTCTACCGTGAAATACCGGATTCTTTGGGAATGCAATAGCTGACTTGTTATTGATTCAGATAACAACTCTTTTAGCTGGCATGCCGTTGACTTCACTAAGTAAGTCTTGAAGCCATATTGCTTGTCTTGCAGCTTCTGTACCTGCCATAAATTCAGCTTCACAAGATGATAAGGCAACAATATCCTGTTTCTGCGAGCACCAAGTGATCGGACTCCTGCTGAGATAGAAAATGTGTGCTGTTGTACTCTTTCCATCTTCCGGATCAACATTGTGGCTACTATCACTATAGCCTATTAGCTTCGGGATCTTCGAGCTTGACTGTTCACATGTTAAACCAAGAGTGGTAATTCCTTGTAGATATCATAGGCATTGCTTCATGCCAGCTCCATGAAACTCCCTAGGAGTCTGCATATAACAACTTAAAACTCCAACACAGTAAGACAGATCAGGTCTTCTATGAAGCAGATAGCGCATGCATCCCACGTTTCTCCTATAACTGGTAGCGTCTATCTCTTTTTCATCCTCTAATTTGGCTAGTTTCAAGCCTGAGTCCATTGGTACATGAACCGGGTTGCACTCCTTCATCCCAGCTTCTTCAAGGATCTTCTAAGCATACCGTTTCTGGCTTAGAACTATTCCACCATCATATTGACACACCTCGATACCGAGATAATACGTTAGCTTTCCATGATTACTCATCTCAAACTTGGAGGCCATCTCTGCTTTAAACTCGTCAATGATTCTCATGTTTGTTCCTGTGACAAAGAAATCATCTACGTAGATCGCTACGACAAGGAGATCTCTACTTATCTCCTTTCGATATACTGGTGGTTCTTTTGAACACTTTTTGAACTGAAATCCCATTAGGATCTGGTTTAGCTTGTTGTTCCATGCTCTTGGTGCTTGTCGAAGTCCATACAACGCTTTGTTAAGTTTATAGACCTTGCTCTCTTGTCCCTTAACCACAAAACCCTCTGGTTGTGTGACATAGACAATCTCTTTATTTTCGCCATGGAGAAATGCTGTTTTCACGTCGAGGTGATGTATCTCCCAACCATTAGCAGCTGCAAGGTCAATCAGAAGGAGTATAGTGTCAATCCGAGCTACTGGGGCAAAGACTTTTTCGAAATCAACTCCGTATTGCTGTACATTCCCCTTCGCGACCAACCTAGCCTTGTATTTGTTTATACTTCCATCAGGGTTTCATTTGATTTTGAACACCCACTTTAACACAATCGGTTTAACCCCATCCGGTGGATCAACCAAGTTCCACATTCGATTCTTCTCGATGGAATGTATTTCATCTTCTGCAGCGAGTGTCCACTCTCTTGAATCTTTTGCCTCATGGAAGTTTCTTGGCTCGTCGTTTAAGCTTAGTAACAACATCTTTCCCTCTTCTTCTGCCATCAGCACATAATCCTTGAGATACGAAGGTAAGTTACTTTGTGTTTCAGTGCGTCTCAGAGCGGGTGCCGTAGTACTCTGTTTCGCCACGGTACTCTGTTTTGCGGAATTCTGGGTTGCGACGCTCTGTTTTTCTGGACTCTGTTTTGTAGTACTCTGTTTCGCGCTTCCAGCTTGGCTACGATCCTCCATTGGATCACAAACGGGTTCACATTCGAGCTCCTGTAGCAATTTGTAGCTGTCATCGCTGCGTGCTCCTTCTCGAATATCAGACCCATCCACAATAGCTCTCTCCGTCTCAATATCCACTTCGTCTTCTCGGATACCTCGATTGCCAAATTCTCCAAGAACTACACTAAAACTTCCATCCTGTTTTGGGTTATGATTACAGCTCCACCCTTTTGTCTCAAAAAATATAACATCCCTACTCACCTCTATTTTTCGGGAAATCGGATCAAGGAGTCGATAGGCCATCGATCCGGGTTCAGTTCCAAGATGAACAAGCATTCTCGATCTATCATCCAATTTTTTTAGATGTGGTTTTTCAATCTTAGCAAAGCCAATGCATCCAAAAATTCTGAGGTGATTAACCCTTGCTTTCGTTCCTTTAAAATCTTCATAAGGAGTCTTATCCTTTAACGCCCTCGTAGCCCTCTGTTCAGAGGATACGTAGAATGTCGGATTGCCTCACCCCATAGATAGTTTGGCACATGCATGTGCTTCATGATGCTTCGAGTCATCTCCATTAAATTTCTATTACGTCTCTCCACCACGCCGTTTTGTTGCGGAGTATACGGTGCTGTAAGATGCCGTTTTATACCAGCTTCTTCACAGAAAGAGTTAAACTCTTGGGATACAAATTCTCCTCCTCTATCTGTCTTGAAAGTCCTTATACTCGCCCCTGAATCTTGCTCAACTAGCCGTTTAAAGTTCTTGAACTTGTTGAATGCATCTCCCTTTTCTTTGAGCAAAATTGTCCATGTGTAGCGAGAGTGATCGTCGATAAGCCCGAAAACATACTTGTTTCCAGCGATTGTGCTTGGCGTTATAGGGCCACACAGATCTCCATGTATAAGTTCAAGTACCTTAGCTGCTCTATATGAAGATGCTTGCGGAAATACTTGCCTTGATTGTTTACCGCGTAAAAAGGAACTGCAAATTTCCTTCTCAAAAGTAATGTGTGGTACACCTCGAACCAGTTCCTTCTTGATCATAGACTGTATTGTTTCGAGGTTTATATGTCCCATCCTAGCGTGCCATTTACTAGACTCGCTTGTTGCAGTTAGGTATAGACATGCGGTATCCCTAAGTCCCATGTGTACTTTGTAAAGTCGGTTCTTAGCTCTTTCTGCCTTAACAAGCAGTTTTCCCTCTGAATCGTGCATTGTTAGGACTCCTCCTCTCATCCTTTTGTCGCAGCCTGACTCAGTAGACATCATACATCGTTCATGGCTTTCCATTCATATCGATGAAAGAGATTGAACCTTTTCCCTTGATATCTATTCGCGAGTCATCTCCAAATCTTACTTTTCCAGTAACTGACTCATCGATTTTGTTAAAATATCTCCTGTCTCCTGTCATGTGGTTTCTTGCTCCATTGTCAAGGTACCGCACGTTTGAGTCCTTGGTGGTTTTCTCGTACTTGCTCAGTATGCACTTGTTTTCGTTCAGAAACACTACTTCATGCATCATGAGTTCATCCGCATCTTGTGTGTCATTGTTCTCATCCTCCTGAGTTTCTTGTAGCTTGAGTAGTCTGTCAGGGCACACCGAAGCATAATGTCCTAACTTGTCGCATCGATAGCAAGTAACTTTCAAAGTATCTCTCCCACCATTCGTACGTCCATGACCTCGTCCCCGGTTTTTTCCTCCTCGACCTATGCCTCTGTATTCTCCATTGTACTCACGACTTGTTTGATTGCTTTGTGTCTCCTCATTCAGGTACATTAACTTGCTTTGATCTTCTTGAGCATCATCTTCTTCGTATATTCGTTCTTCATATGCTTTTAGCCTTCGAATGATGTCTTTGAAGCTAGTGGTGTTGAGATCCAATACCTGCTCAAGTGAGGCAACTATATGTATGTACTTCTTCCGCGGAAGACACTTGAGGAATTTCTTAACACGTTTCGGCTCTTCAATGCTTACTCCTAGGGCAGCTGATTTCGAGGAGATTTCCGATAACTTTCCTGCGAAGTCATCAATCTTGTCTGTATCTTTCATCTTGAGTCGATCAAACTCAGCCATTAATGTCCGCAGTCGAGCTTCTTTGACTCGTTCAGCACCCACGTGTCTCGCCTATATAGACTCTCATATCTTCTTTGCTGGGTCAAGTTCTCCGACCTGTAGGATGAGTGTCTCGGGTATCGACTGGAATAGTAGGGCTATCGCTATGTTGTTCTTCTCGCAGTCGGGTAGATCCGTGTCTGCTTCTACAACATCCCATACTTTATGGACTTTGAGTGTTACTCTCATTCTCATAGCCCAGACCGTATAGTTTGTTGTATTCAGCATCGGACATGTGATTGAAGACGGTCCTCTGCCTCCTTCCTTAGGTCTCGTTGCTGCAGTTGCTGCAACAAGGTCTCCCATGGTTCACTCTTAAATTTCTTAAGGTTCTGAAGCTCTGATACCAATTATTGTTTGCAACAAGAACTAAAGAACTTATGTAACTCAAAAGATCAATAAGAATAACTCTCTTATTAGCTTAAGGAAAATCACTCAAAACCTTAAACTCTAAATCTCTCTTAAAGCTAATGTCACAGCTCGACATTGCTTATATAGCCAATAGATAATTCATAATTCTATTAGAAAATGTATTAGATAACCCCTAAACATCTCTCTCTAATCTTAAACACTTTAGGTATCCTTATCTTGATAGAACTAGGATGGCTTGTGTCTCAAGCTTCTTTCAAGCTTAGTTCAACAGATCGTCTTCTGGGTCCCTCTGGTTTGCCGGGAAATCTCCCTACAAAACCCCTCTCGGACAAGACTTTTTCTCTTCTTCTTCTTCCCTTTCTCTCTCCTCTGGTGGTTCTGGTTATTCCGGCGACGGAGATCAACTTCTGGGTTCTTAGAAACTGATTCCTAGCCCCGAAATCTCTCCCTCCTTAGGTTGCTACTGATCTAAACCAACACCACAATCATAAAAACCTAAAATAACACTCCTTTGGTTGATCTCTTGATATTTCTCTCTTTTTTCTTTTGAGGCTGCCTTTGATTGCTCGAAATCAGATGGTGGCTATAAATAATAGCTTGCCCAACTCGAATTATAACAACCCACAACTTCATATCCGATTTTGGTTAGGATTAGGATAAGTATTAGTTTTTTTTTTTTGTTTGGGCGTATTGGGTTTCACAACTAAGATTCAAAGGTAAAAAAGCAAGGCTCAAAATTAAGGCAAAGTGACTTTAGGTGGTTCTAAATCATGTTCAAGGTGTGAAGCAACAATCAATCCAATATTCATAGGAAAAGGCTACAATCATAGACTAATACAATCCCTTGGCACTAATTCATTTTTCTTGTCACATTTCAAACTCATGGTTAATGGTGTATATATGACAAGAAAGCATTCATTCACAAAACCTATAAAGCCAAAAAGCATGCTATACATCTAATCTCTTAGGCTAGGTTTACTAATCTCTTGTGCAATAGATCAAACATTAACTCAAATTCCCATGAATAATCAACATTTCAATACTTTCTCCACCAATGTGGTATACTAAGCAATAAGCACATTCAAGCAAGAAATGATAGATGCAAAAACTCATGATTATCTAAACACCATTTTCAAGCAATGAACTCATTAAGGTATTTCATCAAACACTTGGTGTGCAAATGAAACCCTAAGATCAGCTTATCCAATAAAGAGGTATTAAGAATTAAACACAATCACAGAAGGAGGGAAATGTAAAGATCTAACACCCTAACACCTTAGACAATCATTAGAACCACCATAATCTACCTTTATCTCAAACCTAAAACTTACTACTCACTAAACATTGCCGAAACCACAAAATCTAAAGAGAAATTATGATTAGACATGATTAAAAAGAAGATTAAACAAAGAAATATTAAGAGAAATGCAGAAATTCACTAAACAAAGCAAGTTATATACAATGTTTTACTCTAAAGAGAGAGTTATTATCCTTAGAAATAATAAAAGGTAAGATATGCCTAAAAAATTAGGTATTTACCATATTTATAGTGTCTTTGGGGGACCCTAAGACGGAGAGGCAAAAGGGTAATTTTTCAGTTTCTCAAGTCTCCCAACATCGGACAAGCGTGCACGATGTTGCTACTCGATGTTGGTTATCCTGTCTCTGGACATCGGGCTGGCATGCCCAATGTTGCTGCTGGTCTAGTCCGATGTTGCAGCATGGCTCTCGTAAATCTTCACATCGGACTCGCCTACCTGATGTTGGTCTTGGTTCAGTCCGATGTTGGTATATCAACCACCACGTCCGATGACTTCAGAGCGGTCTCACAAAATTCGCTGTAGCGTTTGAACCGCTTATGGGAATGACTTGAAACTAATATCATAAATCTAACTCACTTGGCTACAACTTTCATTAAGATTGTTGGAGCTGAATCGAGACGGAGATCTTTCGTCTGAGCTGGTCTTTCAGTCTCTGTTTCTGGCCACTTCAAAAAGATACATCTTCTCTTTTGGCTTTTTGATGCCTTAGCTTGCATCCATGATCATCTCCTAGGCTCCTAATAGTCTCAAAACACTCCAAAACCACTTGTCATGAACTCCAAATACATAAAACATGCAATGCTAGTCCTAAAACACACTAAGTTCCAAATGAATGCAAATAGAACAACAACAAGGTGAAAATACATGCTTAGAGACTAATAACTAGTGCTAAATGCATACTAAAATGATATAAATATAGACTATATCACTAACCCCCCAAGCATTTGTTTCCGGTAGGGCGTTCATTGACTTAAGCGTCAGAGAATCTTCAGGAGAGAAATCTCTATTCGGTTCTCCTGAAAGCCCGGCTGATTTTTCATGTAGTGCTTGCAGGGTCTACCCGAATTCTACCGACGCTCGCAGGACTTAAACAGGCTTCCGAATCTAGAACGCCTTGTCACCTTTTCCTCCAATAAACGAAATTCGGAGACACAACTCTACTATCCGGACGAATAACACAACCCCACATGACATCCTATAAGTTGCTTCAGAACAAGTATAGTTACTATAACAAATACGAGGCAGAACTGGAATATATGTTGATTTCTTTAAGTATTTGCCTCATTAATCGCTGAAGTTTGGACTTAAACAAGTATCTTGGTGATCAATAAATAAATTTACAAAAAATTTGTTACAGTAGTTTACACATATTGATATTTGTTATATAATTTTTTTTTAAAGTAGTTTTGGATACTTGCTTGGTTAATTTTTTCTAAATTTATAATATATGTTTTTGTAGTTATTTTTGTAGTTGTAACATACTAATATACAGCAATTCTAGTGTCATGCATTCACAACTTCCCAGACAGCTGTGGTCCTATTTGTGGGATCCTGAAAGAGGTTTTATAGCTTGAGCGAAGCAAACTTAACTCAGGTTTATTTTATGTTAAATCCTTCTCACGAATCTTTAGTTATTCTCATGGTATCTCTAGGACCAGCACTCGTTGTTCTTACTCTGACATTCATTGTTAGACTCGTGGAGAGATATCTCAAAAGATCTTGCTAAATGATGTTTTAAGGTTTCATTAATGTCTACGGTTTCATGGATATTTATTATTTCTGTTTTCTCCTTCTAGTATTGATATATTTATTATTATACATAATTAGCATATATTTTGCATTGTTTTATAGTTTCTAAACATGCATTTTTGGTTGTTCTTGTCCCATTTGCATTCAATTAGGATTTAGTGTAGATTTAGGATATGCATTGCACGTTTTTTGTATTTGAAGAGTTTGTGAGGTACATTTGGAGATTTTGGAGACTACAAGAAGCATGAGAGATGATAATGGATGCAACACAGGACATGAAAAGAGCTAAAGGAGAAGGTGTACCTTGTTGAAATGGCTAGAAACTGTGTCCGAAAGACTGGTTCGGAAAAAGACTCTCCGTCCCGATTCAGCTTCAGCAGTCTTCATCAATATTGTAGTCCCATGAGTTAGCTTGCCTATGGAGTTGGTTTCAGGTCATTACCATCAGCGGTTAGAAAGTTACATACGTTTTCGTGAGACCGCACAATCTGTGTCGACTAGCATATCGCCTGACATCAAGCAGCAAGAAGCCAATGTCGAGCACTCATGTCGACCAAGATCAGCTCGACATCAACCACCCGAGACTCTATATCGAGAGCATCCATGTCGACCTCACCAGCCCGACATCTGATATCCCTTGTATTTACACCATTTAGGACTGCATTTAGTACATGTTTTGGTCCTCTTTTGCATATTTTCCCTTAGCTTTTGTACCATTTTCTTTTCCTTTTAGACTTATGTTGCATTAGGAGTATAGGTTGCATTTTCCTTGCATATTGGATGTTTTTAGGTGCTTTTGGAGCTTAAAAGAGCTTGGAGGAGCTTTGGGAATGATCCAGGAGGCTAGCTGGACAAAAGGGAGCAAGAAGGATCAAAACAGAAGATCTCTGCAGAAGTTTGATATATCATGGTTTTTATGGTTTTTAACCATGATATAAGTTCTTTTTATTGAGTCTTTTTGGTCTTTTTAGAGTCCTAGAAGAGTCTTTGCAGGTTATAGCATGTCTGGAGCATAATTGGAGATTTTGGAACCTTTTGGAGCATTCTGAGTGGAAGCCACGAAGCACCTAGCTCGAAGAAGAAAGTATGCCATATGGTGACGCTCGTCACCCAGAAAGGAAGGGGTCGTGGCTTGTTTTTAAAAGATTGGGAAGAAATTGCAGTTTTGGCCCAGAAGTTCCAGTTTTTGCAAAAAGGCCCCAGATCGTGTTTTAGCTTGTATTTTAGGTTTTTCAGCCATTCTTTTGGCATATATCTTGTATCTTATTATTTTTGAGAGCTTTAGAGAGAGATTTGTAGAAGAGCTTTTGGAGAGACAAATCAGACTCCTTCAGAGCAGATTTTGAACTCTTTTACTTTCTACTTCTTATTTCTTTTATGCAATCTATTCTTTTCATGATGTTTTCTCAAATCACCATGTCTGAGTAGTTTGTTAGTTAAGTTAGGGCTTTTCAAAGGTTGAAGAAGAGTTTGTAGAATTGCTAAAAACTTTTAGGAAATTCATTGGTTCTTCATCTGTGCTTGCATTCATATCGATTTCTTAGACACATCATCTGGATTTCGAAACCCTAGGTTTTTGATAGATGTGAGAGCATTATTAATCACCTGAACTAGTATTAGATGAGCAAAACGCCCTAGTACAAAGAGATTTGGCTTAGGACTTTTGTGAACAATTGAACCTGATCATTACTGCATGTTTAGGTTGTTAGGGTTTGCAAAGAGATTTGAAACTCTGTGATTTAGACATAGATAACTTCTGCAATGAGAATTGATTAGTTATATCTTTGCGATTCATGTTCAAGACGGTTTTAATTCATTCCTGATTGCATGCATTCTACACTCTCGGATTCAACCTGCGAACTGTCCTGACTTAGCGCCTTTAGCCTTCTGAACTTTAAGAACAAGCATAAAAACGCCCTCTTGCATTTATTTTACTGTTTTGCATTACATTCATTATTTATCGCTTAGCTTAATCCGAATCTGAACTCTTTAGTGTAGTTTACTTACTCCCTTGGGATTCGATAACCCCTTGTACTACAAATGCTTTTGCTGTGCACTTGCAGTAGTTTTATTTGGATAAAACCTGACCCTATCAAGTTTTTGGCGCCGTTGCCGGGGAGTAATAGCTGCCTATCGATTTTTAGTATTAGGATTTTGTCTAAGTTTTTATTTGTTTACTGATTTTCAGCTACTTTTCTTTGTTCCTGTTTCAGGTGTATGCCTAATCGCAGAACCAGAAGCAACAAAGAGAAGGAGCTTGTGACTTTGAGCATCGACGAGCTTGCTAGGTTGGAGAGAACTAACAGGAAAGCTAAGAAGCAATCTACAATGGTCGCTCCACTGATCTTGGTTGAAGATGCAGAAGGTCACTTGGTTGACAGGGAAGGAAATAGGAGGAACGAAGAGGGGCAGAGAATTGATCAAGAGGGGAATGTCATTGTTGAACAGCAGGTTCAGCAAGTGGCTGAGAACGTGGGAGTCCCTGCTGCTTTCAATAACGCTGCTGGGCGTTTTGTTCAGAGGACTCTAGGCGACTACAACAGACCTGATCAGTTCTATGCCAACAGAGCTGCAATCCGACCTCCTGCCTTCCAGAGGAACGATTTTGAGGTCAAACCTGTCTACTACCAGCTGGTTGGTCAGCATCCCTTCCATGGTTTACCTCATGAGCATCCTATGGATCACATAGAGAGATTTGAGGACTTGGCTTCCAGTGTCAAAGCTAATAGGGTTAGCAATAACTTTCTGTTCTGCAAGCTGTTTCCTTACTCTCTTGAAGGAGAAGCTGCATATTGGCTGAAGCAACTGGAACCTGCTTCATTGACCACTTGGGAAGACACTAAGAACGCCTTTCTGAATAACTTCTATGATGATGCAAGGTCAGAGGACATGAGGACGAAAATTGCTTCCTTTACACAAGGCCCTACTGAAGCTTTTAAGGCTTCTTGGATCAGGTTCAAGTCTTATCAAAGGGACTGTCCTCATCATGGCTTCAGTCAGGTGCAATTACTTGGGATTTTCTTCAGAGGCATTGACTGGAAATATCAGATGGCGCTGGATGCAGCAAGTGCAGGAAACTTCAACACCAACAGACCAGAAGAAGCTGTAAGATTGATTGAAAACTTGGCCTGCAGTAACAGCACTAAAAATGCAGATTTTCAGAGAAAGCAGCAGGCTGGTTTGAATGATGGAAACCAAATAGCTGAAGTTAAGGCTAAGTTGGACAGCATGCACAGCCTTTTGGTGGAAAAGAAGTCAGTTCAGTTTGCTGCAGAAGTGGAGAGTTTCGAAAATCCTGAAGAATTTGAGCAGAAAGATGTTAATTTCATCAATGGAGGGGGTTTTCAGAGCTAAAGGTGTGGAAATCAGCAATGGAACAGAGGCTACAACAGCAATAATCAGCAGAGTACCTTTACAGGAGGACAGAGCACGCCTGGTTACACTCCTAAGCCCCCATTCCAGAAGACTGAAGTTGAGAAACCTTACCAAAACAGCAGGAATTATGGTTCTTCTTCCTACCAAACTGCACCTCCACAAGAAATTAAAATGGAAGCTATGCTGGAGCAGGTACTTGAAGGACAGCAGAAGATGACAGTGAACTTCAATGGCAAGCTAGATTCGCTGTATCAAGACCTGAATAGAAAAATTGAGAGTCTGAACTCTCACATGAAGAAGCTTGATGTGCAGGTTGCTCAAACTGCAGGAGCTGTTCAAAGGCAAGAGGGATTCCTTCCTGGAAGGACTGATATCAATCCCAAGCATCAGGTTAATGCCATCACAGTCAGGAATGAAAAGGAGCTTAAAACAGTGCAGAAAAAGAGGTTGAGTGCAGAACAGATCGTGCAACTCATGGAGTCTGAAGATGAAATTTTTTCTGTCTCAGAGGTGAGTGACGAGCGTCACCAAGGAGGAGTGACGCTCGTCACCAACATAGAAGAGAATCGGGGGTTGTCACAGGTGAGTGACGAGCGTCACCCCCCTGGTGACGCTCGTCACCCACCCCAGAACGAAGCTGCTTTGCCTGTAACTGCAAATTATGACCAGGAACGTGTCTATAAACCCAAAACACCATTCCCCAAGCATCCTAGGAAGTCTAAACAGGAGATAGAAGAAGTCAGATGTAAAGCTATGATAGACAATATGATGCTTGAGATCCCACTTGTCGATGCAGTCAAGCTTTCACCAGCTCTGAGAAGGTATGTAAAGAGAATGGTTGTGAATGGTGTAAGTCCTGAGGAAGGAGCATTGCTTACCAGAGACATCAGTGCAATTCTCTTAGGCACAGTTCCAAAGAAGAAGAAGAAGGTGACTGTTTCTGAACAAGTCAATACCATCACTCAAAGCAGAGTTCCAGAGAAGCTATCTGATCCAGGGACCTTTGTGCTTGATTGCTCAATATTTGCAGGACGTTTTCCCCACTCTCTATGTGATCTAGGGTCAAGTATTAACTTGATGCCTTTCTCTGTTGCTGCTAGACTTGGAATAACTGATTTCAAGCCAGCTGGGATCTCTCTCATCCTAGCAGATCAATCCATAAGGACCCCAGAAGGCATGTTAGAGAATGTTCATGTTAACATTGAAGGCTGCATAATTCCTACAGATTTTGTGGTTCTGAAATATGCTGAAGAACCTAAAGATCCTCTTATTCTGGAAAGACCATTCTTGGCTACTGCTGGAGCCATCATTGATGTTAGAAGGGGGAACATTGAGCTTGATCTTGATGATGCTGTCATGAACTTTGACATGGATAAGTTAAGAAAGAGTTCTACCATTGATGGTCAGACCTTTTCTGTAAGAGCTTCCAGAGATAAAGAGACTGTCATGGAGCATTCAGAAGACACTATTGCTGAGTGTGTCAATGAATCAGATATTAGTGGGCAAGTGAGCAAGATGGCTGTTGAAGAGCCAATATCTGAAACTTCTGCAGAAGCTGTTGGGTTTGAGGATTGCAGTGAGGATCATATCTTCATGACTGGGCTTGAAAAAGAGGTTCTAATGAATGCCAAGTTGCTGGAGGAAGACGTGTATGTGATGGAAGCAACACTTGCAGTGCTGAATTGCAGAAAAACTGCAGAAACTCGAACTGCAGAGTCAGTGACGAGCGTCACTAACCTGGTGACGCTCGTCACCAACCTGAACACAAAGCAGCAACAAAATTTTACAGCTACAAGTTCATCATATGTTGCCAATTCGAAAATTCACCATTCCACAACCCAGAAACCTGCAACTAAGCAAAGGTATGCACTTCCTGGAACCAGTTCCAAACCTCTTAATCTCATCAATAAGAATTTAAAAGGTAAAAAAGCTGCTTCACACTTATGCAAGCAACGAGATTCTCGTAGAATGCTTGGTGTTTCTTTTGATGATTCTGCAGGAAAAAGAAGTATCCCACCCACAGTCACGACCCACTTTGCTGATGTTCCTCACTTCCTTGGAAGTGTTCATACATCTACTACTTACAAACCACCATGGATGAGGAGACATTCTTCTCCAAGGCATTCACTGCCACCTTCTGCTCCACCAGCTGTCTGAGCAGCATTCAAAGTCGAGCTAATGACTTTAAACAAGCGCTTAGTGGGAGGCAACCCACTAGTAAGTTTTCTTTTTCATATATTAGTTTAGTTTTCTATTACATAGCTAAAAAAAACCCAAAAACATGAAAAAAAAAAAAAACAGAAAAAAAAGGAGAGTCAGTTTGTCAGTTTGCTTGGATGATGTCTTGTGAACTTGTTAGACCATGGATTATGTTTTGTTTGGATGTTTTGATGTGTGTTTTTAGTGCTCTTACAGTTTGACTTCGGAGTACACGTGATGGCATAGCATTTAAACATCCAACATGTCGATTTCTGGAGTATCAGAGATGGTGACGCTCGTCACTAGCTCCTTCACGAGGTACCACTTTTCCACCTTGGTTTTACACGTTCTCATGCTTCATTTTGACCAACTCTTGGCTTAATAACACTGGGGACAATGTTGTTTAAGTCTGGGGGAGGTGGTTACTGACGTTGTGTGCTTTGTGTCATGTTTATAGAGTCTTAAAGTTGAGTCAAAAACCTGCTTTTATAGAGTCAAAATTTTTGAAACTGTCAGTTTTTCTTGGAACTAACCATAGGACGTTTTTTCTGATAAGAACCATTGCCACAGTAGTTGATTACAAGTCTCACTAAGTTGAAAGTCATAGGTAGATCAGTCTAGCAATGAAGGTTTAGGTTCTTAGAGAATCTGGAAAATTTGCTGTTAGCTCCACCTTAATGAACTTTAAATTTCTTGTCTTGGTGATTGATTCTTATTGATCTTGATTCTCTCTTTAAGCACTGACAATAAGGTTAAAATACAATCTCTCTTTGATCTTCCCTGATGTAGTTTTTAAAAGTTTAAGTTCAAAGAATGGTGCATTCATGACCCTGTCTCCTCACAAGGAACAACAGTAATGAACACACTCAAGAACCTGTCTCCTCACAAGGAACACAAGTATTGAGTAGCACCATTTCTTAGACTGAAAAAGTTGAGAAAAAGAAGTGAAAAATCGAAAATATCCTAAGGAAAAAGATTAAGGGAAGAGAAAATAGGAGAGCTGTGTTGAGATTGATTTGTTAAGTTGTTAGGAAGGGAAAAGAATCTGTAAAGTGATTAAGATGATAGAACTTTGATGAGATATCACACTTAGATAAAAATAAGGAGTTAACAGTAGAAATTTTGGATTTCTTGAAGGGATTTGGACTGGACTTGAGAGATTTGCTAAGCTTGTGATGATTAGGCTGAAATTTGATCTTGTGTTGACTCTGTGGTATGTGGATTCGAAAGCTTTAACTAGTGTGGTGTTTCTGATGACTGACTGTTTCTTGTTTTCAAACCTCGACCTTATTCTTTGTCTAATGTTTGCTTGAGGGAAAGCAAAAGCTAAGTCGGGGGGAGTTGATATATCATGGTTTTTATGGTTTTTAACCATGATATAAGTTCTTTTTATTGAGTCTTTTTGGTCTTTTTAGAGTCCTAGAAGAGTCTTTGCAGGTTATAGCATGTCTGGAGCATAATTGGAGATTTTGGAACCTTTTGGAGCATTCTGAGTGGAAGCCACGAAGCACCTAGCTCGAAGAAGAAAGTATGCCATATGGTGACGCTCGTCACCAAGCTGGTGACGCTCGTCACCCAGAAAGGAAGGGGTCGTGGCTTGTTTTTAAAAGATTGGGAAGAAATTGCAGTTTTGGCCCAGAAGTTCCAGTTTTTGCAAAAAGGCTCCAGATCGTGTTTTAGCTTGTATATTAGGTTTTTCAGCCATTCTTTTGGCATATATCTTGTATCTTATTATTTTTGAGAGCTTTAGAGAGAGATTTGTAGAAGAGCTTTTGGAGAGACAAATCAGACTCCTTCAGAGCAGATTTTGAACTCCTTTACTTTCTACTTCTTATTTCTTTTATGCAATCTATTCTTTTCATGATGTTTTCTCAAATCACCATGTCTGAGTAGTTTGTTAGTTAAGTTAGGGCTTTTCAAAGGTTGAAGAAGAGTTTGTAGAATTGCTAAAAACTTTTAGGAAATTCATTGGTTCTTCATATGTGCTTGCATTCATATCGATTTCTTAGACACATCATCTGGATTTTGAAACCCTAGGTTTTTGATAGATGTGAGAGCATTATTAATCACCTGAACTAGTATTAGATGAGCAAAACGCCCTAGTACAAAGAGATTTGGCTTAGGAGTTTTGTGAACAATTGAACCTGATCATTACTGCATGTTTAGGTTGTTAGGGTTTGCAAAGAGATTTGAAACTCTGTGATTTAGACATAGATAACTTCTGCAATGAGAATTGATTAGTTATATCTTTGCGATTCATGTTCAAGACGATTTTAATTCATTCCTGATTGCATGCATTCTACACTCTCGGATTCAACCTGCGAACTGTCCTGACTTAGCGCCTTTAGCCTTCTGAACTTTAAGAACAAGCATAAAAACGCCCTTTTGCATTTATTTTACTGTTTTGCATTACATTCATTATTTATCACTTAGCTTAATCCGAACCTGAACTCTTTAGTGTAGTTTACTTACTTCCTTGGGATTCGATAACCCCTTGTACTACAACTGCTTTTGCTGTGCACTTGCAGTAGTTTTATTTGGGTAAAACCTGACCCTATCAAAGTTTTTGGTCAGAGCCTGGTGATTTTCGGTCTCTGGTGACCGAAATGGAGCAGTATCGATCACCAGTATCGGTCAGATGTGGTCGACACAAACACACCGTTCTAATTTTGGTCGTGTGTGTCGATCACTGATGACCGATACAGATAAACTTTGGTCACTGGAGGTCGACACAACTGACCGATACTGACCCAGCCCGAACCTGTTTTTAATTACACTTTTGCCATCTTTCTAGGGTTTTCTCCCTTAGGCTATAAATAGCCCCTTTTTCTATATTTTCGAGAGGTCTTGTCAAAATATTGTTCTTAAGCTATTTCTTTAAGTTTGCAAGATAATTTCTTTGCTTTGTTTAATACAATCAAGTATTTGCTTTAATCTTTCTTTAATCTTTCTTTTAATCATGATTAGCATCTTCTCCCTTTATGATTTGGTGTTAAACATGATTATGAGTGAGTAGTTACCTTAGGATTTCTAGATGTGGTAGACTAGGGGAATCTATAGCTTGATTAAGGCTTGTTATGTGCTTCTGTTTATGGGTTCCTCTCTATTAATCTGTTATTCATGCTAGATTAGTCTTGATCAATCTGGTCTAGGTTGTTAGCTTTCTCTTATGCCCACCAAGTGTTTGATGAAATGCTGAACCTGTTTAATAGAGGATTTGCTGGCCTTGGCTCAAGAGATTGACTGTTTGAGGAGCATTTTGACTTGAATAGAGTTGATTAGTCTTGCTTGCTTGATGTTTTAGCACTAATGAGAGTTAGTTCTTGTTAAGATGTTTAGCAAAGGGTTATTTGCCTAGAGATTGGATCTAACTAGCTTAGCTGTGAACTCTATGTCTAGGAACCACCATTGCTTGCTTACTTGCTAGATCAATGTAGTTTGAAACAGCCTTAATCAATGTCTGAAATTCCCCAAAGTCAATAACCACATCTAGGAACTTGTCTTTCCTTAATTTGAATTTCGAATTTGCTCTGTTTCACTCTGTTTTTCTTGCTTAGAATTGCTTAGTTTGCTTTTGCTTTCACCTTGTTGCTGCTTGTTTCACTTAGGTTGTTAGAACTGTTGCTTAGGCAACAAAACCCCTTTCCTGGCTTGCTTGACTTAGAGATTCCACTCTCAACTCTTCTGTCTTTCAACTCTTCCCATTTGGATTGATACAACCCTATGCTATACTGCAACTGACTAGTACAAGCTAGGGCAATTGTCCTACAAGGGGTAAAACCCTTGTATCAATTTGGCGCCGTTGCCATTTGGGAATCAGTTTGAATCATTAGAGTTTGTAGAATCTTTAAGATCAAGCTTTTAGTTTTATTTGGTTACTCACTCCTTTTCATTTCAGGTACATCTCTACAAGTGGAGAAGATGCTCTGTTTTGAAACTCCAAGGTGCAACAACTTCTACCAAGAGCCTCTGCCTATGAACAACTTTGCAAACTGCCACAATACCCACCCACAGTTTGAGCCCACGCCTGCTATCCCTCAAGCTCAGCTTAATGCTTCTACCTCTACTGCAGCTGATATCAAGAGTGTGCTCACTGAATTTCTAAAATTACAACTCCTTGCAAAATTGAAGATGAACCAGGGGTTTGCTGAGTTGCATAACAAATTAGACTCTGTTCACGCTGAGCTCAACACCAAGTTTGATGATTTGGATTCAAGGATACAGACCTTAGAAACCACCTATGAGTATTGCCAAGCTGTTGAGTCTGCAGTTGCCTTTACTCCTATTGAAGAAGAAGCTATCATTGAAGACTTCCTTTCCTTAATCAATGAGGACATTGACATTCAGAATGGGGGGGAGGAGCTTACTGAAGTTTATGCCACTGAGTAGAACTCTCTTGAAGAAGGAACCAACAAGGAAGAAGAAGTGTGGTGGGCACCACAAGAGGTTGTTGATAACACAAAGGAATACTTGATGGAAGCTGCTGATGATAAAGAGAAACCTCAAACTGCAATCCTTCCTGTCTATCAGCCAACCATCCCTCTTCCAGCCAGGTTCAAGGAACAGCTAGTTCAGAAATATGAAACCCTCTATGCTGCTCAGATGGAGATGAGGGGTTTAAATGGCCAAGAAGAGCTTGAGAAGCTCAGAGATAAGACTGGATCACCAGAAGTTAAGGAGCTCAATGTCAAGAAACTTGGAGATCCAGGCTGCTTCACTCTCCCATGTGAGCTAAAAGGGAGGACTTTCAAGAATTGCCTCTGTGATTTAGGGGCAAGTATCAACCTTCTCCCATCCTCTACTGCTAAAGCTCTTGGCTACACTCAACTGCAAGAGAGTAATGTATCCATTACTATAGCTGATGGGACAGTGAAGAGACCACTAGGGAGTCTCAAGGATGTGCCAATGATGATAGAAGGAGTAACCATTCCCACTGATTTCCTGGTGCTTGATGTGGAAGGGCACATAAAGAATGCTATCATTCTAGGAAGACTTTTCCTAGCCTCAGCTGGAGCAGTGTTTGATGCTAAGGAATGCACTATTGAGCTGAAGCTGACCAAGAAGAAGGTTCTAAGGTTTGACTCAAAGGGGAATAAGCTGGAGAATGAGCAAGCCTTCTCAATGGAGATCAAGAAGCTGAAGCAACCTAGAAAGAATTGGCCAGAGTTTGAAGGATATCAAGGAGAAAGTTTTGATGGCTGCTGCTTGGTCAAGTTGTTTGAAGACACCACTGAAAAGGAGGTCCTTGAAGTGGTTAGTTACAAGAATCTGAATGATGTTAAGCTGGTTACTAGCAAAGGAGAAGTGGTTTTGCAACCAAGTGTCTCCAAGAAGGGAGAGTTTTGCTTCAAGCTTCAGCTAGAAGGGAAAGCTACACCTTTGGCCAAGATCAAGGTGAATGGAGTCACTACCAAGGTCAAGAGAAGCAAGATGACACCAAGGAGTTCCAAGACTCCTTCTCCTCACCTCAACTAAAGAGGTAATCAAAGTCAAGCACACTTGGGAGGTAATCCCATATTATCCTTTTGTATATATTATGCTTTCTAGATGATCTTTTATGCTTTGTTTTAGTGTATAGAAACAGGATTCTGAACTGGGGTTTGAGAAAGTCTGAAGGGGACAAATAACAGGTGTATTCTGGCTGGTATCGGTCATTTGTATCGGTCATGACAGACCGATACACATATTTTCGGTCCATAGCATCGATCATGACTGATCAATATCAGTAGAGCCAGTCTACACCAGTCAACATATCGGTCACTTGTGATCGATATGGAAAGAAGTTTGAAGGTGGGAAAGTTTTCGGTCATTCATGTCGACCTTTGTTGATCGATACGATTCTTGAAATCGTATAGGTCACCAGTATCGTTCACTCAAGATCGACACAATCATGCCGGATGTATTTCGGTCAAGTGTGTCGACCACTGATGACCGATACAAATCCCTGGAAGCACGTCAGTCTCCAGTATCGATCACTCATGACCGAGAATGAAAATTTCGGTCAGTAATATCGGTCATGAGTGACCGATATTCCATCCGAGGTAAGTATCTCAACTTTCAAAAAATTTTTACCTCCTTTGGTTTGGAGCCAAGGGAGTTTAAATTTTCACATGGGATTCTTTCTGACCTCTTTCTTAGCTTCTGAACACTTTTGTTTTTGTCCCCCACTCATTTGATTCCCTTCACTCCCTACCCACCTCTTTTTAAGTCAATAAACTCTTCCTACTCTCCCTAACTTCATCTCTCATTGCTTTACCTCAAAGATTTTTAGAGCTCTCCTTCCCCTTATTATAAGTACTCAAAATTTCTTTGAGCTTTGCACTTTCAGGTACAATGAGAAGAAGGAGCAGCTCAACAGCA
The DNA here is from genome assembly GCA_911865555.2 of Thlaspi arvense. Lineage (NCBI taxonomy): Eukaryota > Viridiplantae > Streptophyta > Magnoliopsida > Brassicales > Brassicaceae > Thlaspi > Thlaspi arvense. Next base: position 45,889,520 of record OU466862.2, on the reverse strand, counting down.
AGCATCAGGAGTAACTTGAGCTTTTGCCCTGATGAGAGCCAAATCTACCAAGAGGGATCAGTAGTTAAAGAGCGAAATAACAGTCATAGAGACACACAAAAAGGATCTTCTCAGGATCATCCCACAACTCCTACCATTGAACCAAATACCACATCCCTTCTATTGTTCTATACCATTGCATCTTTTTATTTTTGTAATATATTTTGTTGCTTCTCTCTTCCATTGCCTTCATTACACAAGGGACTGTGTAATTTAAGTGTGGGGGAGAGATTTGGGGTTTGACTTTGTGTTCTGTTTTCTTAGTTTTTCTTTTTCTTTTCACTTTGAGTCTCATGCATATCATGCATACATGTAAGGCGTAGAAAAACACAAAAAATCGAAAAAAATTTAAAAATCTTTTGCATTTTTTGCTAACCAAAAAGAAAGCATGTAGTTGAATTTCATTCCTTTAAGATTGAGTCTAGTGTTGACATATAGGTTGCATTGCATTTGCATAGGGCATTATGATGACTTTTCCTTGTAAAGTGCTTAGTGTTTAGAGATGATTTCAGTTTTCAAGTGCTTAGTTGTTTGATGCATCATATGATTGCTAGAAGTTAAGGCTGAACCATGCTTAGATTGCTAGATTTGGTCTTCTCATCTCATTCTGAAAGCATTTGTTCTCTGAAAATCAACTCTATCAACTTGAACTTTAATTTGGACTTTCAATTATCATGTCTAATGCATTGAAAAGTGAATTCATGGCTACCATATACATATTTGGATCATATTTCTCCTTTCTACCACTCTTGTTGATCCAAATAGTTGATCCTCATACTTATGGGACAGTTACATCCTCACCCTTAACCAAAACCTCCTTTTGAGCCTAAACACTATTGTGAGAGCTGTGAGGCCTTTGCATTGCATTTTCGATTTTGTCTTGGCAAAAAGTGTTAGGAATAAGGCTGGCAATGATTAGCTCTCTTGTAGATATCAGCTTGCATCTTGAGCTTGATTATAGGATAGGAGTTTTTGGGGTTTGAAAGGGTAGAGTTAGGTGGTTTGAGCTTAATGTTTTTTATCTTTTGAAAAGAAAAGGGAAAGATTTGAAATGGTAGATAAAGGGGAAACAGTTTAGTATTGTGGTTAAGCAAAAGGAAGAAAAACTCTAAGTTCGAAAGGAAGAATTGGCGCCAAGGTTTCCACACAAGCAGAATGAAGAAGGTTTCCCCAACCATGAATAAGAAGAAAGAAAAGGGTAGAGTTTAGGAAAGGGTAGACTTAGAGGGTTCACTTTTGGGTTTAGAAATGCTTAGGACTCATCTTTGGGAAGTAAGGGTAGAAGAGGGCTTTGAATTGTATGCATAAATGTGCTTTTACCTTTAGCATTTTGCCTAAGATGAAGTCATTTCATTGAGTAATCCTTTATGTTTTTAACCCAGTGCTTAAATGAGATCATTATTGTCTCATAACCTTACCTCTTTTCAACCAAATGTCTTCACTTGATTTGCATAAGCATGATTCATGTTCTGAACTTAATTGAATGTTAAAGAGTTGATTGATTGAGCATTTGCCTAAGTTGAGATTTGAGATCATTTTAAAACATGATGAGCATGTCTAGGTTCTTTTAAGTATAGCTGATTGTGTTTGCATCCTACAACTAGGCACTTGAGCATTAAAACCATCTCTTTACCTTTGCACTTTTGGAATCTGAATGCCCACTTTCAAACCTAACTCTCCCATTTGTTCTTACTTGCTTGAGGACAAGCAAAAGGCAAGTGTGGGGGTGTTGATATCCCTTGTATTTACACCATTTAGGGCTGTATTTAGTATATGTTTTGGTCCTCTTTTGCATATTTTCCCTTAGCTTTTGTCCCATTTTCTTCTCCTTTTAGACTTAGGTTGCATTAGGAGTATATGTTGCATTTTCCTTGCATATTAGATGTTTTTAGGTGCTTTTGGAGCTTAAAGGAGCTTGGAGGAGCTTTGGGAATGATCCAGGAGGCTAGCTGGACAAAAGGGAGCAAGAAGGATCAAAGCAGAAGATCTCTGCAGAAGTTTTCGGTCAGAGCCTGGTGATTTTCGGTCTCTGGTGACCGAAATGGAGCAGTATCGATCACCAGTATCGGTCTGATGTGGTCGAAACAAAGACACCGTTCTAATTTCGGTCGTGTGTGTCGATCACTGATGACCGATACAGATAAATTTTGGTCACTGAAGGTCGACACAACTGACCGATACTGACCCAGCCCGAACCTGTTTTTAATTACACTTTTGCCACCTTTCTAGGGGTTTCTCCCTTAGGCTATAAATAGCCCATTTTTCTATATTTTCGAGAGGTCTTGTCAAAATACTGTTCTTAAGCTATTTCTTTAAGTTTGTAAGATAATTTCTTTGCTTTGTTTAATACAATCAAGTATTTGCTTTAATCTTTCTTTTAATCATAATTAGCATCTTCTCCCTTTGTGATTTGGTGTTAAACATGATTATGAGTGAGTAGTTACCTTAGGGTTTCTAGATGTGGTAGATTAGGGGAATCTATGACTTGATTAAGGCTTGTTATGTGCTTCTGTTTATGGGTTCCTCTCTATTAATCTGTTATTCATGCTAGATTAGTCTTGATCAATCTGGTCTAGGTTGTTAGCTTTCTCTTATGCCCACCAAGTGTTTGATGAAATGCTGAACCTATTTAATAGAGGATTTTCTGGCCTTGGCTCAAGAGATTGACTGTTTGAGGAGCATTTTGACTTGAATAGAGTTGATTAGTCTTGCTTGCTTGATGTTTTAGCACTAATGAGAGTTGGTTCTTGTTAAGATGTTTAGCAAAGGGTTATTTGCCAAGAGATTGGATCTAACTAGCTTAGTTGTGAACTCTATGTCTAGGAACCACCATTGCTTGCTTACTTGCTTGATCAATGTAGTTTGAAACAGCCTTAATCAGTGTCTGAAATTCTCCAAAGTCAATAACCACATATAGGAACTTATCTTTCCTTAATTTGAATTTTGAATTTGCTCTGTTTCACTCTGTTTTTCTTGCTTAGAATTGCTTAGTTTGCTTTTGCTTTCACCTTGTTGCTGCTTGTTTCACTTAGGTTGTTAGAACTGTTGCTTAGGCAACAAAACCCCTTTCCTGGCTTGCTTGACTTAGAGATTCCACTCTCAACTTCTCTGTCTTTCAACTCTTCCCATTTGGATTGATACAATCCTATGCTATACTGCAACTGACTAGTACAAGCTAGGACAATTGTCCTACAAGGGGTAAAACCCTTGTATCAACATCCACCTAACCCGAAGTCCACTTATTTACAACTTTGCCACTCTGCTAGGATTCCTATAAATACTCCCTAATTTTTGGGATCATCATATTATCCAGCAGTTCTTCCCTTGTTCTTCTCTTTCGAATAATTTTGTATTTGAATCTTGATTTATTTCAATAATAGTTTGCATTTCCCTTAATCCTTTGTCTTCCTAATCATGTCTTACCATACTCTCTCTTTGGATTTTGTGGTTTTAGCAATGATTAATGTGTAGTAACTTTTAGATTTTAAATTAGGACAGATGGGGTGATTTTAGTGATTTTTAGGTTGATTAGTGCTTAGATCTTCTCATTCGCTTTCTTATATGATTGTCTCTTTGTTGGAAAAGTTGATCTTATGTTTTCACTTGCACACTACGTGTTTGATGAAATGTCTGAATGAAGTTCAATGCCTGAAAATGGTGTTTAGATAATCATGAGTCTTTGCATCTATCATATCTTGCTTCAATATGCTTATTGCTTAGTACCAAATTGATGGATAAATTGCCTATTAGACATTGATTATGCATGGCAATGTGAGTGGATGTTTGATCTATTGTATAAGAGATTAGTAAACCTATCATATGAGATTAGATGTCTAGCATGCTAATTGGTTTTATGGAACTTGCTTTTAATGCTTGCTTGTCATAGATACACTACTAACAATGGGTTTAAAATAGGATGAGTCAAATGGATTAGTGCTAAGTGATTGAATTAGTCTTTATTAGTGTTCCTTAACTAAGTTTGAGTGTTGAGAATTGCTTGTTTTGATCACCCTAGAAATGAACATGAATCACTCTATCACCATTGCCTTGATCTTGAGCCATCTTTTAATCTTTGAAGTTTAGCTTTAACTCTGTTTTTGCTCTGTTTTTCATTGCTATTATTGCTCTTTGTTTGCTTTCTTTTGCTTCTTTGTTTGTCACTAGGTTGTTAGATAACAAAAACCCCTTCCCTATTAGCTTAACTTAGCAAAGTTCTCTATATCTCTAGTGTCATTAAGATCCCAAGTGGATTGACACCTCAAGTACTGCAATGACATGTGTGTTTGAGGATTGATCAAAGGATAAAAAAACCTTAACACAATTGGTGTCGTTGCCTCTTAGGAATGTTTTTAATGCATTTGAGATTGAGTTCTTCCTTAGGCTAAGCATTTATTTCAGTACTGATTTTTATTTTCTTCTGTTTTTCTTATAGGTACAATGTATCACCCTCAAGCTTACTACATGCACCAACAAGGCTCTCCAAGTGGCTTCAACTATGGGTCCCCTTATGAAGCTTATGGTGCTGCTTATCACAGGAGTTATGGAGGCATGCACCAGCCTTCTGCTCCCTTCCCTCCCTGCCACGCTAAAGGTAGTCCACTTCCACCTCATGAGTTGAGTGTCACTGAAATGTTATAGCAAATTTTTTAACACCAAGCTAGTGCACAAGAAACTAATAGGAAGAGCATTGATGCTATATACAACAAGTTGGTTCACAACACATTGAAGCTGGAAACTAAAATAGCAGACCTTATACTAAGAGTGGGGTAACTTGAGTTGGAGGAAGCCATAGCATCACATCAACAACAGTATTCCCTCCTTGGAAAGAGTAAGCCCCTACACCAAGAGTATTGTTATTTCTTACATGACAAGAACATCAACTTCAACAAAGAGGCTGAAGCATCCATTAAGAAGATTGAAGAAATGCTTTATGGGGCTCAAGAAGTGTTCTCCACCACAAGCTCTCCTAAGAAGATCAATGTGGACATTGACACTAAGTGTGAGGGAAGTTCTTTTCATTTGAGTTCAGCTAGTGATGCAAAGGCTGATGAACAAGATATAGCCATTGAAGCTAAGGTTGTTGAAACTGAAATGGAGATGAAACAAGGAGCTTAATTGGCTGAGCATGATAAGCTTGTTTGAGTATACTATGCTCTAAAGGAGCTTGCTAAAACGTCACCTCCCCAATAGAAACAAGCTGGACCCAAGAAGAAGAATCAAGAGCCTTTACTCAAAGATGAAGCATCACTTATTGAGAATAAGCGTGAAAATAAACCTCCTTTGCCTTATCCTGGTAGATTTCTTACAGATGCTCAAAAGGTTGTGCTCTCAAACTTCAGAAAGGAGATGGATGAAGCTGGTGTCCCTTTGCCTCCACTAAACACTACAATGCAAGTGAAAAATCAACTAAAATTCATCAAAGACCTTCTTGGGAACATAGAAAAGGTGGAGCTGATTGTGAACTCTTTAGATGGTAAAGAGAAGAAGAAAGAGCAGGCAACAACCCTCTATAAACTTGGCAACCCAGTAAAGTTTCTAGTCTCTTGTGAGCTTGGTGAATTGGTTGTGGAAGAAGCCCTGTGTGACACAGGTTCATGTATCAATGTGATGTCTCTTGAATTGGCAAAAGAACTAGGAGTCACCAAGCTAAGACCATATGATTCCACAATCACTTTTGTGGACTCATCTTCAAACAAATCTGTTGTTTTCATTAAACACTTTCCTTTGAGGTTGGGAGCTTGCAAGATACCTACTGATTTTGTTGTGATGGAAGTAACTCACACTCAGAAGCTTCCTGTACTACTTAGGACTCAATTTCTGAATACAGCAGGCGCCGATATTGACTTCACCAAAGAGAAACTCACCCTCTAGAAGGTGAATGGTGGAGTTAGCTATGCATTGAAGCCTCCACCTTCAAGCTTTTGTCGAAGCATCACTAATGTTGAGAAAATAGCTGCTAAGGAGCCACCTGATTTCAAGGAAGAGCTGAGGGGATTCAAGACTGAAGTGCTAAAACAAGATGAAGACCCTCTTGATCACAATGAATATGATGGTGAATCCTTTGATGGTGGTTGTCTTCTTGACTTGTTTGATGGAATCAAAGTGAAGCTCTATGATGAACTAAGGAGACCAAGAAAGAGAGTCAGGAAACCCAAGGAGAAGCTCTACTATGGAGCCAATACATTGTTCAAGAAGAAAGGAGAAGGAACTTTAGTTCCACTCCATCTTCCTCCATGATCTTAAAGGTGTGAAAAGTCAAGCTAAGTGACTCTAAACAAGCACACTTGGGAAGTAGTCCCATGGTATCCTTGTACAAATTATTGCTTTTTAGTTTATGTTTATGCTTTTCTTTTGATCCTAGAAGCAGGTGTGACTTAATGGAGGTGGATGGATGTATTGGGAAGCAACTAGGCATATTTTTGGCTAATGTCGCGCAGGATGTCGACAATGGATGTCGGGCTGTGGAGCTCGACATTAGTCGCGCCAAGACATGTCGGGCAACATGTCGAGGTAACTAAGCTTGACATGGGAAGGAAGTGTCTCGAGGCTGAGATGTCGACCATTGATGTCGTGCGATATAAAGGGCCCAAGAGAAACCACGGATATGTTGACCACCAATGTCGTGCGACATGCACATTCAGGAGAAAAGACCGAGGGATGTCGAGATCCATGTCGTGTGACATCTTTGGCCTGAGAGGTCAGGAACGGATGTCAACCTCTATGTCGACCAACCCAGCTCGACATCACCACCCTGTCTCCCAAAACCTCTTCCAAGGTACCTCTCTTCACTCCTTTCTTTATACATCCTTTTGCACTAGCTTTTGGTATATCTTGTTTCCTTCCTTCATGCTTCTACTACACAAGGGACTGTGTAATTCAAGTGTGGGGGAGGGTATTGCATTTGACATTGTGTTTTGTTTTCTCATTTTCCTTTTATGCATACTTGAGTCTCATGCATTCATCTCTCTGCATTGAAAATCCATATAATTTTTCGAATTTTTGAACCAAAAAGAATCATTTAGGTGAATTTGCATGATTAAGATAGTGTCTAAATGCATTTCATATAGCTTTGCATACACTTGCATAGGGAGTAGATGATAAACACTTGTCCAAATGTTCATGTTTGAGTTGTCTTCAATGCCTTGGTTGTTTGTTGTTTGATTGCATAGTAGTGAGTTTGAAGTTAAAGCTACACCATACTTTGAATTTTTGCATTGATATTCTTGTCTTATGCTGAAGCTTGCTGTGATTTGATTCAAACTCTATCTTATTAGAACCCTAATCTTGACTTAATATTATCTTGTTTGTGCACTGAAAGTGATTACATGGCTATCTATATACATACTTGGATTATCTTCTTCCTTTTACCACTCTTGTTAATCCAAGTAGGTGATCCTCATCATTAAGGGATAGTTATCCTCACCCTAAACCAATTCTTCCTTCTAAACCCAAACACTATTATGAGAGTTTGTGAGGCATTGCATTGCATATTTCGAATTTATCTTGGTAAAAAGTGTTAGGATTAGGGCTGGCAAGAAGAGGTTCTCTTGTAGATACCAGTTTGCATTTTGAAATTGGTACTAGGTTAGGAGAATGGGGAAGGGTAGTATAAGTGGTATGAGCTTTGATTGTTTTTATCTTTTGAGAAGAAGAAGAAGTATGGGAATGGTAGTGTAAATAATATGGGGAAGACAAGTTTATTTTGTGGTTAAGTGACAAGAGATAAAGCTCTAAGTTCAAAGAAGAAAAGGTGCCTTCAACAATAAAGCTTACAAAAACCATCCGAAAGGAGAAATCAGACCAAGCAATCAACCAAAGGTGATGAAAATGGCGCATATACAACAAATAAGAGCATCTTCCGAAAATAAGTCAACTATACAAGCAAAAACAAGAAGGAGTTTCCCCCACACATCAAGGAGAAAGAGATGACAAGTGCTTTGGGAAAGGGTAGATTTAGGGGTTCCACATGGGATTTAGATTTCTTTAGGTTCATCTTTGGGCAAAAAGGGTAGAAGAGAGCTTTTACTTGCATGCATAAGTTGGCTTTTACGTTTAGCATTTTGCCTAAGATAGAGTCTTTTCATTTGAGTGATTCCTTGATTCCCTGAACCCAATATTGCATGAGATCATTTTCATCTCATAACCATGTCTCTTAGACCAATTTTTTCACTTGATTTGCAAAAACTTGATCCATTGGTTACTGATTAATGAATGTTAAAGAGTTGGTTGATTTGAATGCTTATGTAGGCTATGTTGTTATGATAAGTATGGCTAAGCTTTTGAAGTAGAACAATCTCTATGCATCTTATAACCTATAACTTGGGCATTGAATCAGTTTTTCCGCTGACATCTTTAGTTTTGAGCTCCCACTTTCAAACCTCTCTCTCTCATTTGTCCTTGATTGCTTGAGGACAAGCAGAAGGCAAGTGTGGGGGAGTTGATATACTCATAATTTATACCATATTAGCATACATTTTGCATTGTTTTATAGTCTCTAAACATGCATTTTTGCTTATTCTTGTCCCATTTACATTCAATTAGGACTTAGTGTAGATTTAGGTTGTGCATTGCATGTTTTGTGTATTTGGGGAGTTTTGCAGGTACAGTTGGAGAGTTTGGAGAATACAAGGAGCATGAGAGATAATGGTGAATGCAACACAAGGCATGAAAAAGGCCAAAGGAGAAAGTGTACCTTGTTGAAGCGGCCAGAAACTGCGTCTGCAAGATTCGGAACAAGCCTGTCCGTCCCGATTCAGCTTCAGAAATCTTCATACATGTTGTAGCCCCGTGAGTTAGCTTGCGACTGTAGTTGCTTTCAGGTCATTAAAATCAGCGGTTAGAAAGTTACAGACGTTGTCGTTAAACCGCTTAACCCGTGTTGACCAGCATGTCGCCCGACATCATAGAAAGCCAATGTCGAGCACTCATGTCAATCAATGTCATCTCGACATCAACCACCCGAGACTCTATGTCGAGCATCCATGTCGACCTCACCAGCCCGACAGCCATGTAACCGAAGTCAACTTATTTACAATTTTGCCATTGCACTAAGTTTCCTATAAATACTGAATTTCCTAATTTTTGGGATCATCCTATTATCCAGCAGTTCTTTCCTTGTTCTCCTCTTTTGAATAATTTCTATTTGAATCTTGGTTTATTTCAATAATAGTTTGCGTTTCCCTTAATCTTCTGTCTTTCTAATCATGTCTTACCATACTCTCTCTTTGGATTTTGTAGTTTTGGCAATGATTAGTGAGTAATAACTTTTACGTTTGAGATTAGGATAGATGGGGTGATTTTAGTGACTGTTTAGGTTGATTAGGGATTATATCTTCTCATTTCCTTTTTTATATGATTGTGCTTAATGCTTAGTATCTCTTTATTGGAGAAGTTGATCCTAGGTTTTCACTTGCACACTAAGTGTTTGATAAAATGATTGAATGAAGTTCAATGCTTGAAAATGGTGTTTAGATAATCATGAGTCTTTGCATCTATCATTTTTTGCTTGAATGTGCTTATCGCATAGTATCACATTGATGGAGAAATTGCCTTTTAGACATTGATTATGCATGAGAATGTGAGTTGATGTTTGATCTATCGTATAAGAGATTAGTAAACCTAGCCTAAGAGATAAGATATCTAGCATGTTAATTCTTTTTATGGAACTTATTTTTAATGCTTTTTTTTGTCATAGATACACCACTAACCATGGGTGTGAAATATTATAAGTCAAAAGGATTAGTGCCAAGTGATTGGATTAGTCTTTATTAGTGTTCCTTACCTAAGGTTGATTATTGAGAATTGCTTGTTTTGATCACCCGAGTTATGAACATGAATCACCCTATCACCATTGCTTTGATCTTGAGCCATCTCTTAATCTTTAAAGTTTAGCTTTAACTCTGTTTTTGTTTTGTTTTTCATTGTTATTATTGCTCTTTGTTTACTTTCTTTTGCTTCTTTGTCTGTCACTAGGTTGTTAGATAACAAAACCCCCTTCCCTATTAGCTTAGCTTAGCAAAATTCTGTATATCTCAAGTGCCATTAACTTTCCAAGTGGATTGACACCTCAAGTACTACAATGACATGTGTGTTTGAGGATTGATCAAAGGATAAAAAAACCTTAACATCAAGTATATCTACTAGGAATATTGGTACTTCAGAGTCTTGTTGATATAACTCAAAAAAATTATCACAACATGTGGAGAAATTCGTATATTGTTCATGAGTATGCCTATTTCTTGTCCCTCTAGAGCAATCTTTGTTTATTTCATGATTATTCGAGTTCTTGTCCCTTGCGGCCTGATGATTTATGGTTCATGACTATTCTTAATGAAGCATGAAGAAGAAAATTCTAATGCGGATGAGAGTTAGGTTAAAAATTTGATTGAGATAAGTGAGAGAAAAACTCAAGGAATAGGAAAATATTTCACATTGTTACAGTCTTAAGGACAAGCTGACTTCTTGCATATATTCATGTCTTTGGTTCTAAAGTGTCGATTCAAGGATTATGGTTATAGAAAAAACTTGGCCAGATAATGTTATTCACTTGAGTATAGCAACACCAAAGTATTTGCCTCATTGATCAGTATCTCCAAATTCATGGGCCATGAAACGGGCGATTCTCCTGTAAACTATAACCTATGAACCATTGCTAATAACAACATGAACTATCTAAAAATTTGAAAATACGCCATGAACTAAAGAACAACGGTCGATTCTACCAAAATCGGATATAATATTATTTATAGCGTTAGCGATTGTTGACTAGGACAACACGTGGTGTGAAAAAATGGCGGATACTCCTATAAACTTTCAAATTCCTGATGATTCATATATAATCTATGAACCAATGCTAATCACTGCATGAACTATTTAAAAGTTTGAAAGTACTATATAAACTAAAAAAATATGATCGATTCCACAAAAATCACATATAGTAAAATCGACTTCAAAATTTTATTTATTTATAGAATTATTAATTAATCAATTAATCAATAAATTAATATCAGTAAAATAACAAAATATTAATTTATAGAGATATTTTTGAGTTTGAAATTTAATCTTCATCAAAAGACAATAACAAATATTTTAAATAATGTAAAAATTCATCTAAAAATGTTATAACAATGAATTTGGAAGCCAAATCAAGTAATATTTATAAACTTGAAACAATAATATAATTATATTTAATTATATTATATTATTTATATATGTTTAAATATATAATTATTAATTAATGTAATTATTGAAATCATATTTTACATAAGAATTCTAGAAAAAAAAAGTGTTATCTTAGTCTCTTATCGGTAAATTAATGTAATTATCCGAATTTCTCGGCCGTTGTTGCAGGTGGGTACTTCTCAGGACTAATCATTTGTCATCAAAACTGTAAAACCATTTCAATTCCACAAGAAGGAGAAGCTGCTTACGTTTAGAGGATACATATTTCATATTCCTTATGTTATATTATATGATTCATGACTGTTAAGCTTAGACTTGATTTATTTCATATTCCTTATATTGCATTATATTATTCATGATTGTTAAGCTTAGACTTAATTGTTAGAATAAAAACTTATTTGATAAGAAACTTATGATAATGAGATGTATGATGATATTTGGCTGTCATATTTACGTAATTTGATTATGTAATAACAGTATGCAAGATTATTGATGATAACATTATTTATGTATGAGATAGATAACGTGCAGGAAGCAAGTGCAGATAACGATCGCTAAGTGGACATCTCAGTTTGGCGGGTAAGAACCAAAACAATATGATGTTCATGAATTTTTTTTTAATATAGGCAAAAGAAATGACATGTGTTATAGCATGACAAGTAAATCAGGTAATATGATTACCAGTATCTAAGTTATGTATTTTGATAACTATGATATAATTGTAGAAATGTTAATTTTGCAATTTATTACTCACTCTTTTTCCCTTTTCCTTTTTTGTTGGTGTGTGCATGTGCGTTAAGATTAAAATGCAAGACCAATGGTCGTCAAAATTTCGAAGTCAAGTGCTATTTATGTTAAGAGTTTAAGTTGGAAACAAGGAGGAGAAGCTGTCCCACAAATTCAGGGTTGAATTCAGTTAAAGTGAGAGAAAAATGGTAACACCATAATTCCGCATTTTGGTTTTACGCCCAAGCCTGATTAATCACTTTAGCCTAAAATCTATAATGATCATATCCCACTTCTAATATAGCAAAGGTAAACTTTGTAACAATATGCCCAGAACCCTCTATTCTGCTTTCACTAGTTGACATGTTTAGTGCTTTGTTTCCCAGTCTGCAACTTCTCGCTTTATTCTATTCCAGTGATAGTATCTCTTTAGATTCTAATACATTTTAGTAGAATATGGATGAATGGGAACACGTGACTGATGTGCTTGCATTAAAAGTTCTTTTTTCAAGTCCCTAGCATATGGAACACATACTAGACCTTTAAAACGAATGTCCGATTTTTCATAGTGTGATAGCCTGCTACTTCAATTTCTATTGCTTTCTTTAAAGCTACGCCTCCTTTATGCGTGTCACAAATTCTCCAAAACAGATCTGTCTGGTCTACTGCATTGCTATACACTATATTTATACCAGTTTAGCATACATTTAGTACTAATTTTTAGTCTTTAATCATGTATTTTAACTTGTTGTTGTCCGATTTGCATCCATTTCGAACCTAGAGTAAGTTTAGAAGTTTCATAGCATATTTGGTGCATTTGAAGTATTTGGTAGGTACATTTGAGGTGTTTCGAGGCTATAAGGAGCTATGGAAGGATCAAGGGGTCAAGCCAAGGCAGAGCAAAGAAGAATCAGGAAGACATGGAGCTACCTCGAGCTGCATATCGGGCATGCCAGCCCGGTACAAACCACCTGCAAAACAAATCAACGAAGATCAGCTCAGATGAATGTCTTCCCCTCAGATTAAGCTTCAACACTCTCCACAAAGTTGTACCTCTGTGAGTTAGCTTTCGAATGGACTTGGTCTCAGGTCGATCAGATATGCGGTTGAAGACTTATCGAGCTTTTTGTGAAACCGTTACGGAGACAACGGGCCATATCGAGGAGTGTACTGAGCAAGCTGCCCGATATGAAATTCCAGGGACGTACTGACCTGAATATCGGCCTATACTGGTTGATGCACAAGCCACATGACATGTACCGAGCAGAGTATCAGGGACACAAGCCAGTATGCCTTAACAAAAAGGCAATTGTATCAATCTATGTACCGGGGAGACAAGCCTATACACCTTAATAGGACATGTGCATCGACTAGCGTATCGACCAGACAGCCTGATACACCCCCTCTGAATTAAGCAATTTCTGGTTTATTCCTGGTTTACTAAGGGCTTTTCGGAAACACTAGAAATATGTTAAGACCCAATTGTTGGAAAAAATCTTTTATCTATCTTTTTAGCCTTAGGCAATAGTTTTCTCTCTAGTTTTCTTCCTTGTAATCTTGAATTTCTGCTTTGATTCTTCCTTAGTCAATCAAAGTTTCTGTCTATCTTCTCCATTTTCATGATTAGCTATCTTCCTTTGCTTGGGTTCATGGCTAAAACCATGTTTAGTGAGTAGTTTGTTTAGGGTTTGAGATGAGATAGAGATATGGAGATTTAAAACTTGATTAGTGATTGCTTAGTTTTTAATCTTATTGTTCCTTCTTATTCATTGTGTTTAATACTAAATTAGCCCTTGCTAAGTTGATCTAGATCTCAGGGTTCTCTTATGCCTGATAGGTGTTTGATAAATTGTCTGAATGAATCAAGTTAGAGATTTGCTTATCTTAGCCTAAGGAATTAGCTGTCGTAGGAGTAGATTGTCAATATAGAATTGGATTAGTTGCTCATAATGCTTGTTAATCATCTCTTCAGTACTGAAAGTTGTCTTGAATTTATGCTTAGCAAAGTGATTAGTATTCAAGGAATTGAGCTAATAATAGCTGTTAATTCTATACCTAGGAATAGCTTGTTGTGGGTTGGTAAGCATCACAAGTTAAGCTGAGAATCTCCTTTGATCAATAGCCATATCTCTAGTCCCATTTGTCTTTTGATTGTTTGAATTCAAAAATGCTCTATTGTTCAGTCTTGCTTAGTTAATTGCTTTAGTTTATCACCTCCTATCATTGAATTACTTTGAATTGAATGATCTATTGCATTCCTAGTGTCTTACTTTGTCCATTATGGATTGACATTCACATACTACAATGATATGAGTGGGAATTGAAGTAGAGGAAACTCCTACATCAATTTGGCGCCGTTGCCATTTGGGATTGTTCTAAGCATTAGGATTTGTAGATTGTTTGAGATCAAGCTTTTACTTTCGTTTTTGGTTACTAATTACTCTTTTTGGTCTAGAATTTCTTTTATAGGCACCGAAACACTTGCTTTTAAGTGTCTACAACTGCACAAGAAGTTCAAGAACCAATATTTTGGGTTCACAGCAGCACAAATTAGTTGTTGAAGGATGGAAGAGCATTCATATGTTGCTGGTTTTGGTCTGCAAGGTCCACAAGGTCCACAAGGGATACAAGGTTTACAAAGACAACAAAGACCACATGGTTTACAAGGTGATTGGGGTTTGAGAGATCAAAGGCCACCAAGACCTATAGGAGCAAGTGATATGCCATCCTTTGCTTCAAAACATGGCATCACACCTCCTATAGAAGACAGCCACTTTGAGATCAGTTAATGGCTCACTATGTTCAACAACAAGAGAGGGAGAAACAGCCACAAGACAATGACATGAAGCAAATGATGCAGCAGCTTCTCAACTCCCACCAAACTGGTGTCCAAGAGCTTAAACATGACATAACCACACAAGTAGCTACAATAAAGTCTGAGCTTCAGTCTAAACTGAAATCTCAGCAACAATCCTTTGACCAAAGGCTAGAGAAAATGAAGAAACAAGCTGCACCACTTACCTTTAATCAGCCATTGGAGTATTGCTATGGTATCTCTACTACTTCCCTTACTACTCAAGAAGAGGATGAAAACTCAGTTGCTGAGATTGAAAGCCTTCTATATGGCCATGAGTTTGTACCTATAACTCCAAAGGTGACACCCTCTATCATCAATGGGGACATTAAAGTTCTAGGTGTGGGGAAGGAACTTGAAAAATCAGTAAAGGCTGTAGAGAAGAAGAAGGCAGCTATCTATGTTGCTGTTTCAAAGGTGGAAGAAGCTATCACAAAGAAAGGGATAGTAGTAGAAGATAATGAAGTGGTAATGGCTGATGAAAACTTAAGGAATGGTAAAAGTAAAAAAGTGGTTCAAGAGAAACAAAAGGAGGCGCCTAAGGAGGCAACCAAGGAACCAAGATATATCCCTCCTCCTTACAAACCTCCACTACCTTTTCCAAGAAGGTTCAAGAAGCAACTAGTGGAGAAGTACTGTACTCTCTATGCTGACAAATGAAGTTGAGAGGGATTGAGGTTGAAGATAAGCTGCAAAGAACTCCAATCAAGGCTAAGGAGTGTGTTGTCGAAAGCTAGATGATCCTGGTAGGTTCTCTCACACTTGTGGACGAAAGGGTCAAGTCTTCAAAAGCTGTTTATGTGACCTTGGATCTAGTATAAACCTCCTACCTCTCTCTGCTGCAAAGTCCTTGGGGTACACTGATTTCAAGCCTATTCAGGTCTCTCTTATCCTTGCTGATGGGTCTATTAAGAGACCACTTGGAGCTCTACTTGATGTTCCAATGATGATGGAAGATGTTGAAGTACCAACAGACTTCTTGGTACTAGATGTTGAGGGAATAATCAAAGACCCAATCATCTTGGGAAGACCATTTCTGGCATTTGTTGGTGCTGTTTTTGATGTTAAAAGGGGCATCATTGAGTTGAGATTGAAGGAAGATAAGGTGTTAAGGTTTGACACCAAGAGGACCAAAAATGGAGTTAAGGGACAAGCTTACTCCATAAAGAATGATGAATGGAGTTTTGCAGCTGAGAATAGACCTCCCTACCAGTCACCAACCACCACATTCACATGCCATTCTGGAAAGGATCCACCAAGGGATTCTCTAACTCCCTCTCAACCCAAATAAGGAGTAGGAAAAGTCAAGCTTAGTGACTCAAAACAAGCATTCTTGGGAAGTATTCCCATGTTATCCTTGTATATATCATTGCGATTTAATGTTTTTCATGTTTGTTTTAGTGTTTACGTATGTTCTTAAGCACCAGGTTGAGCCATGGATGAAGTTTTTGAGTTTGGAGGAAGGGAGAACACGAAGGAAACCAATATCGACCTGTATATCGGCCTAACCAGATCGATATTGACAATATCGGGCTACGTATCAGCCAGTCTTGCCCGATATTGGAAAGTCGGAGCTTACATCGATCTGTATACCGGGGGAAGAATGGTCGATATGGTACAGAGGAGTCCATATCGACATGTGTACCGGGGAGGGCCAAACCAATACGCCTTAAGGGCGAATGTACCGAGGTACATATCGGGCAGAACTCACATCGATATGCCTTAATGGCGAACACACCATGATACATACCGGGCAATCCGATTGATACAGAGCAACAACGGAGCATATCGAGCTACGTCTCGGACTGGCCAGCTCGATACATACCACACCCGAGCGTATCGACCAATGTATCGGGTCAATCACCCCGATATCAACCAACATATGTGCATATCTACCTGTGTATCGGCCATATACCCTGATATCAGCCACAAAAACCAGTGTAAGTCGTCTTAACTCCTCCTTCTTCACTCCTTTTTTACTGCTTTTCTTTTATCTATCTTCTTAGCCTTTTGTTGGAAAAAATACGTTAAGACCCAATTGTTGGAAAAAATCTTTTATCTATCTTTTTAGCCTTTAGACAATAGTTTTCTCTCTAGTTTTCTTCCTTGTAATCTTGAATTTCTGCTTTGATTTTTCCTTAGTCAATCAAAGTTTCTGTCTATCTTCTCTGTTTTCATGATTAACTATCTTCCTTTGCTTGGGTTCATGGCTAAAACCATGTTGAGTAAGTAGTTTGTTTAGGGTTTGAGATGAGATAGAGATATGGAGATTTAAAACTTGATTAGTGATTGCTTAGTTTTTAATCTTATTGTTCCTTCTTATTGATTATGTTTAATACTAAATTAGCCCTTGCTAAGTTGATCTAGATCTCAGGGTTCTCTTATGCCTGATAGGTGTTTGATAAATTGCCTGAATGAATCAAGTTAGAGATTTGCTTATCTTTGCCTAAGGAATTAGCTGTCTAAGGAGTAGATTGTCAATATAGAATTGGATTACTTGCTCATAATGCTTGTTAATCATCTCTTCAGTACTCCAATCTCAGCAACAATCCTTTGACCAAAGACTAGAGCAAATGAAGAAACACGCTGCACCACTTACCTTCAATCAGCCATTGGAATACTGCTATGGTATCTCTACTACCTCCCTTACAACTCAAGAAGAGGATGAAAACTCAATTGCTTAGATTGAAAGCCTTCTATATGGCTATGAATTTGTACCTATAACTCCAAAAGTGACATCCTCTATTATCAATGAAGACATTGAAGTTATAAGTGTGAGGGAGGAACTTGAAAATCAGTAAGGGTTGTGGAGAAGAAGAAGACAGCTATCTATGTTGCTGTTTCAAGGGAAGAAGAGGCTATCCCTAAGAAAGAGATAGTAGTAGAAGATAATGAAGTGGTAACGGCTGATAAAAACTCAAGGAATGGTAAAAATAAAAAAGTGGTTCAAGGGAAACAAAAGGAGGTGCCTAAGGAGGCAACCAAGGAACCAGGATATGTCCCTCCTCCTTACAAACCTCCACTACTTTTTCCAAGAAGGTTCAAGTAGCAACTAGTGGAGAAGTACTGCACTCTCTATGCTGACAAATGAAGTTGAGAGGGATTGAGGTTAAAGATAAGCTGCAAGAAACTCCAATCAAGGCTAAGGAGTGTGTTGTCAAGAAGCTAGATGATCCTGGTAGGTTCACTCTCACTTGTGCACTAAAGGGTTAAGTATTCAAAAGTTGTTTATGTGACCTTGGATTTAGTATAAACCTCCTACCTCTCTCTACTGCAAAGTCCTTGGGATACACTGTTTTCAAGCCTACTCAGGTCTCTCTTATCCTTGCTGATGGGTCTATCAAGAGACCACTTGGAGCTCTACTTGATGTTCCAATGATGATGGAAGATGTTGAAGTACCAACAGACTTCTTGGTACTAGATGTTGAGGGAACAATCAAGGACCCAATCATCTTGGGAAGACCATTTCTAGCATCTTTTGGTGCTGTTTTAATGTTAAGAAGGGCATCATTGAGTTGAGGTTGAAGGAAGATAAGGTGTTAAGGTTTGCCATCAAGAGGACCAAAAATGGAGTTAAGGGACAAGCTTACTCCATAAAGACTGATGAATGGAGGTTTGCAGCTGAGAATAGGCCTCCCTACCAGTCACCAACCACCACATTCACAGGCCATTCCGGAAAGGATCCACCAAGGGATTCTCTAACTCCCTCTCAACCCAACTAAGGAGTAGGAAAAGTCAAGCTTAGTGACTGAAAACAAGCACTCTTGGGAGGTGTTCCCCTGTTATCCTTGTATATATTATTGCTATTTAATGTTTTTCATGATTGTTTTAGTGTTTAGGTATGTTCTTAAGCACCCCGGTTGAGCCATAGATGAAGCTTTTGAGTTTGAAGGAAGGGAGGAAACGAAAGAGGCCTATATCGACCTATGTATCGTCCTAGCCAGATCGATATTGACAGTATCAGGCTACGTCTTGGCCAGTCTTGCACGATATTGGAAAGTCCGAGCTTACATCGATCTGCATATCGGGGGAAGATTGGTTGATATGGTAGAAAGGAGTCCATATCGACCTGTGTACCGGGAAGAGCCAAACCGATACGCCTTAAGGACGAATATACCGAGGTACATATCAGGCAGAACTCACGCCGATATGCCTTAATGGTGAACACAACATGATACGTACTGGGAAATCCGGTCGATACAGAGCAACGATGGAGCATATCGAGCTACGTCTCAAACTGGCCAGCTCGATACATACCACAACCGAGCGTATCGACCAATGTATCGGGTCAATCACCCTGATATCAACCAACAGAGATGTATATCGACCTGTGTATTGGCCATATACCCCGATATCGGCCACAAAAACCAGTGTAAGTGTTCTTACCTCCTCCTTCTTCACTACTTTTGCACTGGCTTTCTTCCATTCATCATTTATACTTGTTTGAACCTCCTCTATGACTTCAATTACACATAAGACTGTGTGATTTAAGTGTGGGGGAGGGTATTGCATTTGACATTGTGTTTTGTTTTCTTATTTTTCCTTTTGAATATTTGAGTCTCATGCATTCATCTATATGCATTGAAAATACATATATTTTTTGAATTTTTTCGGAACCAAAAAGAATCATTTAGGTGCATTTACATGTTTAAGATCGAGTTTAGATGCATTTGATGTAGCTTTGGACACATTTGCATGGGGAGTAGATGATAAACACTTGTTAAGATTCTCATGTTTGAATTGTTTTCAGTGCCTTAGTTATTTATTGTTTGAATGCATAGTAGTGAATTTGAAGTTAAGGCTACACCATGCTTTGAATTCTTGCATTGATACTCTTGGCTTATGCTGAAGCTTACTGTGATTTGATTCCAACTCTATCTTATTAGAACTTTAATCTGAATTTGAATTATCTTGTTTGTGCATTGAGAGTGTTTACATGGCTACCAACATACATACTTGGATTATCTTCATCCCTTTTCACCACTCTTGTTTATCCAAGTATCTGTTCCTCATCATTATGAGACAGTTATCCACACCTTAACCCAATCCTCCTTCTGAACTTAAAAACTATTGTGAGTGTTGTGAGGCCTCGCATTGCATCATTTTCGATTTTATCTTGGAAAAAAGTGCTAGGATTAAGGCTGGCAAGGAGAAACTCTCTTGTAGACACCAGCTTGCAATTTGAGCTTAGTACTAGGTTAGGAGACTGGAAAAGGGTAGTGTTAAGTGGTTTGATCTTTAATTGTTTGTATTTCTTGAAAGAAGAAGTGTAGGGGAAGATAATCAGTCTTTGTGGTTAAGTAAAAACAAAAGAAGCTCTAAGTGCTGGAGAAGAGAAGGGGCCAACAACAACAATACTTACAAGGTTATCTAAAAGGAGAAATCAGACCAAGTAATCCACCAAAGGTGTTGATTATGGCGCCAAAAATATCAAAGAAGAGCAAGTTCCAAAAAGGAAGTCAACTACAGAAGCAAAGAAAAAGTTCCCCCCACACATCAAGAAGAAGGAGATGACAAGTACTTTGGGAAAGGGTAGAATTAGGAGTTTCACTTGGGATTTACAAGTTATTAGGTTCATCTATGGGTAAAAAAGGTAGAAGAGAGCTTTTACTTGCATGCATAAGTATGCTTTTACCTTTAGCACTTTGCCTAAGATAGGATCATTTCATTGAGTGATCCCTTTGATTGTTTGAACTTTTGTTGCATGAGATCATTTTCATCTCATAACCATGTCCCTTAAACCAAATGTTCTCACTTTACTTGCACAAAATTGGTACATTGGTTACAATTATTAATGAATGTTAAAGAGTTAGTTGATTTGAATGCTTGTGTAGGCTAAGCTTGAGTTCATTGTTTGTAAGGATAAGTATGGCAAAAGCTTTTGAAGTAGAAGAATATCTATGCGTATTAGAACATATAACTTGGGCATTGAAATAATTTTTCCGTTGACATCTTTAGTTAAGAGCTCCCACCTTCAAACCTCTCTCTCTTATTTATCTTTGATTGATTGAGAACAAACAAAAGGCAAGTGTGGAGGAGTTGATACTATATTTATACCATTTATCATGCATTTAGCACTATTGTTTAGCCTTTAATCATGCATTTTTACTTGTTCTTGTCCCATTTGCATCTATTTAGAACCTAGAGTAAGTTTAGAAGTTGTATAGCATATTTGGTGCATTTCAAGTATTTGACAGGTACATTTGAGGTGTTTGGAGGCTATAAGGAGCTCTGGAAGGATCAAGGGGTCAAGCTAAGGCAGAGCAAAGAAGAATCGAGAAGATATGGAGCCATTCCGAGCTGCATATCGGGCATGCCAGCCCGATACAAACCACCTGCAAAACACATCACCGAAAATGAGCTCGGATGATTGGCTTCCCCTCATATTCAGAATCAACACTCTTCATCGAAGTTGTAGCTCTGTGAGTTAGCGTTCGAAATGACTTGGTATCAGGTCGATCCGATACCCGGTTGAAGACTCAAAGAGCTTTTCGTGAAACCGCTACGGAGACAACGAGCCATACCGAGGAGTGTACCGAGCAAGCTGCCCGATATGCTAGTCCATGGGCGTACCAACCTGAATATCAGCCTATGCTGGTCGATACACAAGCCACATGACATGTACCAAGCAGAGTATCGGGGAGACAAGCCGTTATGCCTTAACAAAAGGACGATTGTATCGATCTATGTACCGGGGAGACAAGCTGATACACCTTAACAGGACATGTGTAATGACCAGACAGCCCGATACATCCCCTATGAATTAAGCAATTTATGGTTTATTTCTGGTTTACTAAGGGCTTTCCTGAAACACAATAAATATGTTAAGACCCAATTGTTAGAAAAAATCTCATATCTATCTTTTTGCCTTTAAACAATAGTTTTATCTCTAGTTTTCGTCCTTGTAATCTTGAATTTCTGCTTTGAATCTTGCTTAATCAATCTAAGTTTCTGTTTTTCTTCGCTGTTTTCATGATACGCTATCTTTCTTTGCTTGGGTTCATGGCTAAAACATTGTTTAGTGAGTAGTTTGCTTAGGGTTTGAGATGGGATAGAGATAGAGAGATTTAAAGCTTGATTAGTGATTGCTTAGTACTTAATCTTATTGTTCCTTCTTATTGATTATGTTTAGTGCTAGATTAGCCCTTGCTAAGTTGATCTAGATCCTACGGTTCTCTTATGCCTGATAAGTGTTTGATGAATTGCCTGAATGAATCAAGTAAGAGATTTGCTTATCTTAGCCTAAGGAATTAGCTGTCTAAGGAGTAGATTGGCAATATAGAATTGAATTAGTTGCTCATAATGCTTGTTAATCATCTGTTAAGTAATGAAAATTGTCTTGAATTTGTGCTGTTAATTTTATGCTAGGAATAGCTTGTTGTGGGTTTGTAAGCATCACTAGTTAAGCTGAGAATATCCTTTGATCAATAACCCTATCTCAAGTCCCATCTATCTTTTGATTGTTTGAATTTGAAATTGCTCTATTGTTCAGTCTTGCTTAGTTAATTGCTTTAGTTTGATCACCTTCTATCTTTGAACTGGTTTGAATTGAATGATCTATTGAATTCTTAGTGTCTTACTTTGCCGATTATGGATTGACACTCACATACTACAATACAATGATATGAGTATATGCTGGAATTGAAGTAGCGTACACTCCTACATCATGCCTCAGGACCCATAACTCCCCCATATACATATGCTGTACAAATGCTCAAACTTGCCAAAGTAAAAACATGCTCTTGCACTACTTTTGTTCTGGACACATCGTTTCTTTTACTGCTTAATGCATCTGCTACCTGGTTAGTTTTTCTTGGATTATAAGCGATATCCAAATCATAGTCTGTTAATGACTCCATCCATCTCTGCTGCCTCAAATTAAGATCCTACTGAGTGACGACATGTTTCAGGCTCTTATGGTCCGTAAACACTTGAACCTTCTCTCCATATAGTTAAACTCTCCAAGACTTAAGAGCAAAGACAACAGCTGCTAACTCCAAGTTGTGGGTTGTATAATTAACATCATACTTATGTAACTGTCTTGATGCATATCCAATGACCTGATCATCTTGCATAAGGACACACCCTAGTCATGTTCCTGACGCATCTATGTGAACCACATATGGTACACCAACCTTTGCTAATACCAACCCATGTGTCTGAGTTAGATGCTCTTAAAGTCTTTCAAAACTCTCCTCAAAATCTTTTGAACATTCAAACTTTGCTTCCTTACATGTCAAATGTGTCAGCAGCCTGGCTAACTTGCAAAAGCCTTTTACAAACCTCTTATAGTAACCAGCTAAACCACGAAAACTACAAATCTCAGTAGTGTTATTTGGTCTTGGCCAATTAGTGATCACGGTAATCTTCTCTGGATCTACAGCAATTCCTGATTCAGAAACCCTTTACAAACTTCTGTTAGTAACTAGCTAAACCATGAGAACTATGAATCTCAGTAGTGTTCTTTGGTCTTGGCCAATTATTGATCACAGTAATCTTCTCTGGATCTACAACAACTTCTGATTCAAAAACAATGTGGCCTAAAAATCCAATCTGCTTTTGCCCAATATTGCATTTCGCCTACTTAGCAATAACATATGATCTCGTAACTTAAGCAACATTATCCTTAAGTGCACGAAATGCTCTTCCTGACTCTTTGAGTATATCAAAACATCGTCGATAAACACAATGATAAAATTATCCAGAAATTCTCGAAACATATTATTCATGAACTTCATAAATGCTGCAGGTGCATTTGTAACCAAAAGGCATCCCAAAAAACTCAAAATGCCCAATGCGTTCTGAATGTAGTTATCCTCACATCTGCCTCAACTACATCAATCTGATGGTATCTTGACGCCAAATCTATCTTTCAATAACATGATGCTCCCTGCAACTGATCCAATAACTCATTAATTCGTGGAAGAGGATACATATTCTTGATGGTAGCCTTATTTAACCCACGTTAGTCAATGCAAAGCCTGAAACTTCCATCCTTCTTCTTCACTAATAAAACAGGCACTCCCCATGGTGAACTACTTGGCCTTACAAACCTTTTAAGGCTGCATTGTATACATCTTTTCCCTTGCTTTTGCATCTTTTCTTAGCATTTTAGTCTCATTTGCATCTAGAAGTTACATTGCATGCATTTAGCTTATAATTGCATACATGTGCATGTTTATGGTGTATTTCAGGTGTATTCGGACGTTTTGGAAGCTGGGGAAGGAGATTGGAGCAGCATACATTTGAGGAGATGCCAAGAGAAGGAGTCTTGCAAAGTCTACGTCCATATCGAGGAGGAGTATCGAGCAGAACACCTGAGGAGTGTGCTCGATGCAGGCCGCAGTACATGGAGAAGAAGACTTGGTCATGCATTCGAAGGAAGTGGCTGACATCGAGGATGCGGGTCGAGCAAAGAGGGCCGTACGAACCGATTCAGAGATACATGGCATATCGGGTTCCAGCATCGAGCAAGACATCCGACACCTTGCCCGATACAGCCCAATTCTACATCAGGACGAGCACACAGTCAAGAGGATCACCCGCAGCACAGACGACTCGCACCGAGATAGTGCATCGAGCTGAACACCATATGTATAGCCCGATATGATTTATCCGGACGTTGACCAGCCATTTTCTCTGACCTTATCCTTTTTTTAGGTTTTTCTTCCTTCTTTTGGATCTTTAGTATAAAAGGGAAACAAAAACATTATTCCATATATCACCTTATCTTATTTTTTAGCTCTTGCTTAGCTTGTTGGTGATTTTAGATCTTTTGTAAACTCTTTCATCTTTTCAGTTATGTCTTGTAATTTATATTTTAGATCTTGTTTTTTTTTTGTATTTGATTTCCGCATCCTGGTAACTTGGTCTCCTTATTTTTGCATTTCATCTCATCTAATCATGTTTATCTCTAATCAAATAAGATTAAACATGATTAGTGAGTAGTTTATCAAAGACTTGAAGTTCAAAGTAGAGAAAGTGGTTTTTCAGAGTTGATTAAGGGTGATTTGGCTTGATTATTGATGATCTATATTGCTTCCTTCTCTTGCAAAGTTGTCAATGTTTATAAAGCTTCACCTTTATGATTGAATATTGTATTGTTGGTGCAAATGGTTCGCTTGCTTGCTTAGCTTCTTGTTTCTCATATGATTCGCTTATTTGGCTAGATAGCTTGTCTATGCTTATGGTTCCTTAGACTTTTGACATCTAGGTTAACAGTTTGTATTGATAAAGTGATTTCCTTGGAGCTAGATAGTATGAGTTTCGCTTGTTGGCTTGATATTTGTATCATAGAACATTAATTTGCTTGAAATCTGATGCATTGATTTAGCATTGTTTAGGTATTGCATTTGTTAGCTTAAATCCATATTTTGGAATTGTTGAGTTGCTGCAGAAGTCTTTAGAGAATCCTAACCAATTGATGGACTGACTAGAATCATTGCATTGTGAAAGAGAGGTTCGTTTTAATTGGTTCTTCTTTTAGGCAGTTAGGGGTTCTTTGCTTTATAATCATGGTTAGTGAATACATCATCAAAAGTGGGTTTGACACACTAGTTTTGTTTAAATGAATTTGTCGTATACACCATCAGCTGATTCTCTTTAGACACCTTGCCTTTGATTGCAATATTGAGAAATGCTTGCTTGTGATTTGCTTGTTTGATCGCCTTGTTTAGAAAACCCCTTAGTCACTCTTATTACCACTTAACCACTATTGCTTAGAGCCTTGAGTCTTGCCTTTTATTTATAGTCCTAAATCGCATATTGCTTAGTTGTCTTTCCTTCTTTGCTTCTAGTATTCATCTTGGTTAGTTCACTTGCTTAGTCATCATTTTGTTTAGTTTTAATCCTTTGCTTGCTTGGTATTTGCTTAGTTACATTTCCTGTTTCAACTTCTTGCATTGTTAGGTTGTTAGTTTGGTTCTTGCATCATTGAAACCCCATCTTAACTTAGCTTATTGCATTGACTGCATCTCAAATCAACCATAAGTGATTGATATCCCTTGCTACACTATGATTGATTAGAAGGGATATTTGTCTTTAGACGAAAAAGTTTATCTTCAAATTGGCCTTGTTGCCCTTATGGAAGTTTTTGAGTTTGTCATTGCTATTAGGCTAAGTCTTTTTAATTTACTAATTAGCTCTACTAATTCTCTGCTTTCTCAGGTACAACTTGCATGAATTTGATGTCCAAAGACTCAACAAACTTACTCCCTCCTATAGACAACATACATCATCTAGAGCGTGGCTGTAAGACAGAGAGTTAAGGAGTTAGAAGAACAGAGTATGGCAGAGCAAGAAGATGGCCAGTTGCCACATATACGTGTTGTTTGACAAGCACCAGTACCACAAGCAGCTGCACACTTAGAAGAGGTCCAAAAAGCTATGAACAATGAGAGGCACAATGCGGCTGGAGTACAAGGACTAAGAGTGCCAATACATGGACTAAGAGTTCAGAGGCCCATAGAAGCTAGAAATGCACCAGATACACACCATAACCGAAATGGGATCAATGCTCCACCAGAATCATTTCGAAATCAAGCTTGGCCTTATCAAAAATGTTTTAAGGCAACCGGTTTCATGGTATACCCAATGAAGACCCTTTGGATCACTTGGATCAGTTTGACAAGGTGTATGGAATGACTAAGATACAAGGAGTATCAGAAGATGCTTTGAAGCTGTGCCTGCTCCCTTTTAGCCTTGGAGATAAGGCGCACCAATGGGAGAAAACACTTCCCCAAGGTTCTATAAGCACATGGGATGAGTGTAAGACTGCTTTTCTCAACAATTTTTTCATCTCTACTAGGAAAGCTAAGCTGAGAAACACCATCAGTAGCTTCACACAGCATGAGAATGAAACCTTTTGTGAGGCATGAGAGAGATTCAAGTCCTACACGCCACAATACCCTCATCACAGATTCACCAACGAGAGCTTGCTGTCTACACTATACCGTGGGGTTAGTCCTAAGTACCGAATGCTTCTAGACACTGCTTCTAATGGTAACTTCACGGGAAAAAGTGTGGTTGATGGTCTTGCCTTGGTGGAAAACTTAGCCATATCAAATGGCAATTATGGAGATGAATGTGTTAGAACTACAAGAGCGGCTGGAAGCATTGAAAGTGAGAGTTCTACGTAGCGGGATATGAGAGATTTGAATGATAAGCTTGATAAGCTTCTGAGTGTATCTTTAAAGAATGTGAGCTTTGTTGGAGAAGCTGATGCAGCACAAGAACAGGATGGGACAGTTTTAGAAGAAGAAGCCTTCTATAAGAATCAACAAGGCTTTGGAGGTTTCAACAACAACCGCAACCATCATAATCTCTCATACAGGAGTACCAACGTGGCTAATCCTCAGGATCAGAGTTATCCTCCACAAGCTCCTCAAGAAGCTACTCAGCCTCAGTTCTAAAACCAGCCATTTAATACATACTCTCAAGGCTATGTGCTTTGGAACAACTTTCAAGGAAATGGGTTTCAACTAAGATCTTTCCCACCTAGTTTTGTCAACCCACAACATCAACAAAGAGGTTCACAAGAAGCTCATTTGAAGCAAATGATGCAACAAGTGATCAATGGTCAAGCTTCCCTCACAATAGACATGCACAAGCGCTTTGCTGAAGTGCATAACAAGATAGGAGTCAATGTTGTTGACATTCACTCTAAGCTAGAAGCCTTTTCGTACCGTGTCAAGCACATGGAGAGTAAGGGATCATCTTCTTCAAAGCCTCAAAACAGGCTACCAGGAAAGAGTGAGGCAAATTAAATGGATTTTTTCCTTTTACTTACTGAAGGTGAAGAAGAAATAAGTGATGATGAAGATGCTTCATTGGAGGATCTTGGTATTATGCTTCAAGAGCTCTTACACCATAGGGACATGGAGGATTCTAGGCGTGGGGGAGATGTTTTAAACATTGCCATTGATGACCAAGAAGCTGTGGACATTATAGAGTAGTTCCTTAAAGGTTTGGACAGAGAAGAAGAGCTTGCTTTAGAGAAGGAGAGAGCTGAGAAAGAAGCAGCTGAGAGGACTCGGTTTCACCAAAATAAGAAGCCAAAGCAGAGCCTAATGAAGCTGATAAAGAACTGATAGAAGTCTACCATGCTTTGATGGCTTATGCCAAGGAAAGTCCTGAAGACTTCAAAGCATTTCATGACCGCCAAGTAGGGACTTCTACAACCGTCAATAACAAAGGCAAAGCTGCTGAGGTTTAAGTATGCTCACCACCATTTCCTTACCCCATGAAGTATTTTACAAAGGCTCTAGGTGCAGTCTACTCAAAGTTCATGAAGGATATATAAGACGCTGGAATCAAGCTACCTCATGGTACCACATTGCTTGAAGTTAGAGATCAAATACGCTTTTTCAAAGAAGTATTTGACAAACTAAAGGTTGTGGAGCCAATACTTGAGAATGTGGGAGCTAATATAAAGAGGAGCAAAGAGCTGAAAACCTTAACCAAGTTGTCAGATCCTGAAAAATTTCTGGTTACTTGCAAGCTTGATATGCTAGACAAAGTGGAAGCCTTATGTGATTCAGGTTTCACCGTTAATGTCTTGTCACTACATTTGAGCCAGACCTTGGAAATCAAAGAGATGAAGCCTTGCAAAGCATCTATTACCTTTGTGGATAACACTTCAAGGCGTCCTCTAGGCATGGTGAAGCACTTTCCCTTGAAGATTGGTAATTGTCTAATACCAACAGATTTTGTGGTCACGGAGAAGACATACTCTAGAGAGGTACCTTTGCTTTTTGGAACGCCTTTCTTGCTACAGCAGGTGCTCAAGTAGACTTCAAGAGAAGCTCAGTGGTATTGAAAAATGTTGATGAGTTTAAGGTCTACAAGATAGTGGCTCCTTCCATTTCTTTATGTTGAACAATTGTTGATGAAGAAAGTGAACAACTATACATTCCAAAACATGTAGATCAGGCTATGAGTTTCACACTTAGCATGATGATGAGAGATCCTGATGAGCCTGAGAAGAAGTATAACACTAGGATAAAGCTTAAAGATGGTTTGAAATAAGAAGAGAAGCCTTTGAGCATCACACAATTGTTAAGAAAAAGAGAACCAGAAAGTCAGCTAGTGATAAAAAGAAGCTGTAATCAGTTGGTACGTGGGACTATATGAAGAAGGGAGAAGAAGCTTCTTCTCCATTCACTCCTTCCCACTAAGTCACCAACCACCAAAGTCAAGCTAAGTGACTTAAAACAAGCACACTTGGGAGGTAATTCCATGACTATCTTTGTATATATATGCTTTTTTTTTATTATTGATGTGTCTACTTAGTATTTCAGAGGCCAAAGAACAGGTTACAAGCTGTGTTGGATGTGCAAAAGCCAAGGAAATGAAGACTCTGTTCTTACATCGGGGTACCATATCGGGCAGAACCTCTGTCATTTATGCCCGATAAACTCTATATCGGGGAAGATACAGTCTGTACGCTGAGCAAGATGCACGGGGGCGATTGTATTGGGTAGTTACATCGACCAGAACCTCCAAAACCTTTGCTCGATGCAATCGCCCAAGGAGCCTCAGTCCGCACACCCAGGAAGGGGAGTCGTGTATCAATGAAGATGCACATGGGAGATTACACCGAGGAGTTGCATCGAGCAGAACCTCGCAAACCCTGCTCGATATAATTGCCAAATCCGTACACCAACCTAACTGATCTGTATACCGAGGATGAAGCCCGATGGCAATCACACCGGGGAAGGAGCTGACGTACATCAAG
The DNA here is from genome assembly GCA_911865555.2 of Thlaspi arvense. Classification (NCBI taxonomy): domain Eukaryota; kingdom Viridiplantae; phylum Streptophyta; class Magnoliopsida; order Brassicales; family Brassicaceae; genus Thlaspi; species Thlaspi arvense. The sequence goes on along the minus strand of OU466862.2, from coordinate 45,859,986 downwards.
CAAAACACCCCTATTATGCCCGATATGAAAGACCTCCGATGTTTCACGCTTGGGACAACAGCCAGTACGTGCTTCGCCGACGAACACCCAGCTCTGAGCAAGAATATCCACATCGACATACAACGTCGAGCAAAACCACCATATCTTTGCATGTTGCATACCGTGGAATTGAAGAATGCTGAGCATTTCCCCATTTCTCTCGGAGGACATCACCCGTACGACGATGGAGCCTATATCAAGGACTTACATCGAGCTGAGACACTACTACTCTGCTCGATGCAGAGTATCCGAGCTAACACAAAGGTCCAGCCGCACCTATGCAGCTGCCTGAGGGAAGATCTGAGCAAAGTCAAAGTGCTTCCCCCAAATCGAGCAACAAGATCGAGCAAAACATCCTTGATTTTGCTCGATGCAAGATGTCCCAGAGGAGAAGCTGATCAGAAAATCGAACCCCCGAGGCACAGCAGCATAATCGCTGAGACACATGACCCGACGTCCCTGATATGGTATACACCAGGGTGTCACATCGGATATTTTGCTCGATATGATCCGTGTAAATTCTTTTAAAAATTTTGACATGGATAAATCGAGTAAAAACCCAATATGAAGCATGGTACATGTAATAGAGTGTCATTTTTCCCCCTTCTAGCTAATTTAAAATTTTGAAAAGTTCCTTTGCATATTTTTATTGATTTTCTTCTTTTCTTATCCATTTAAAGTGCATTATATTCTCTTCTCTCCACCAGTCATTTTGCATCGACCAGAACACTATCTCTTTCTCTGCAAAACACATTCATTTTCTCTTCTGCATTTTATCCTCTAAGCTTCTCAAAGTTTTTAGCAAAAATTTAAGGTACAAATTGTTTAATCTTACTTTTCTTATTTTTAATTTTTGCAAGTGAGTTAAGATGCATTAGACTGTTTTTTGAAATAACTTTGCATGTTTGAGATTGTTTATTTACTTGCTCATCACCATTGTTGCATGTCTTATTCAACGTTTATGGTTTAAATGTTTGGAAAAAGCTTGTCTTGTTCTTTATTTTGCATAATTATTTAAATTCAGACCAAATCTAGGCATGTTGTTGTTTTTTCTTCACATTTTCCATTTAAATGCTTACTAATGGAGTGAGAATGATGATTCTGATGCATGTTCATAATTAGGTGAAGAGAAGATGATTTTGTTTGCTGCATATCGGATAAACTGCTTCTCACTGTTCATTGAATTTTAATTTTCAAGGTGTTTACCTTTTTGTGCTCAAATATTTTGCTAAATTCATCTCTCTTTGTTCGCATTCAGTGTGAATTGTTGTGAAAGTTTCCTGCGCATACTTGATTTTTGAAATTTTTTTTTTTTGAACTGTGCTTAAAGGGAACAAAACACTAATTAGACTTACAAGCTTTGTGTTTTCAAGTACAATGTCAAACAGCAGGGAAGATGAGAATGTTTTCGGTTCAAGCGAACATGTAAGATACAAAGCTGAGGTGAAGAGGGCAGTTTTTGAATGATATACACTATAATTACCCCCATTATTTGCATACATTTAGTATTAGTTTCATCATTTAAACACTCTTTCCTGCATGTTGTTGTGTCAATTGCATCCATTTAGGACTTAGAATATAGTTAGAAGCTGCATTGCATAATTTGTGCATTTTGAGCATTTGGCAGGTGCAATGAAGGAGTTCAAAAGCTGAGAGGAGTTTTGGGAGTGATCTAGTGGAAGGACAAGGGCGAGAAGGCCTCATATAGAGCAGCGTATCGGCTTACTAAGCCTAAGCCCATACGGAGCATACAGAGCAGCATATCGACATGCATACGTTGATACAAGCCAAGGAGTCATACCGAGGTGTATATCGAGGTCCCAAGTTGATACAAGTGAGACAGGACAAGCGGAGAAGCTCTAGCTGTTATACCAACCATCATATCGAGCTGTTCTGACCGATGCATCAACTTCAGGACACCTGTACCGGCCCACATATTGTTGAGGAAGCAAGCCGATACACAAGCCACATGACACGTACCGAGCAGAGTATCGAGGAAGGCAGGCCGGTATGCCTTAACTCAGAGCGATTGTATCGACCAATGTACCGGGGAGACAAGCCGGTAAGCCTTAACTCGAGGTGATTGTAGCGATCAGTGTATCGACCAGGCTTGGTCGATACAGCCTTTTGCTGACCAGTCTCGAACTGAGTATAAACCAAACTGGCCGATACTGACCCTCCGAACCAGCCTATTTCAAGTTTATTTCCAGGTTTACTAAGGGTTTTCCCCAGATACTATATATATAAATATATATGTTTTGTCCCAAAAAACTTTAGGAGGATCTTCTTTTCATCTTTTTCCTTTAGACAATAGTTTAGCGAGTACTTTGCTTAGGATTTGAGATGGAATAAAAAGAAGGGGATTTGAGGATTGATTAGTGATTGCTTAGTTCTTAATCTTATTGTTCCTTCTTATTGATTGTGTTTAATGCTATATTAGCCCTTGCTAAGTTGATCTAGATTCTAGGGTTCTCTCATGCCTAATAAGTGTTTGATGAATTGCCTGAATGATTCAAGTAAGAGATTTGATTATCTTAGACTAAGAAATTAGCTGTCTAGGGAGTAAATTGGCATTATAGAGTTGGATTAGTTGCTTACAATGCTTGTTGATCATTTGTTCACTAATGAGAATTAGTTCTTGGATGAATGTTCCTTCAAAGTGATTAGTACTCACGACATTGAGCTAGTTATAGCTGTTAATTCTATGCCTAGGAATAGCTTGTTGTGGATTGGTAAGCATCACTAATTAAGCTGAGAATCTCCTTTGATCAATAACCCTATCTCAAGATTCATTTTTCTTTTGCATTGCTGATTTCAAATTTGCTTTAGTCACTTAGTTTTGCCTTGCTTGCATTAGTTTATTTGAAGCCTCTCTAGCTATTAGAATCATTGTTTCCATTATGTTATCATGCTTGCTTGAATTGAATGGTCTATTGCATTCCTAGTGTCTTACATTTCCCATTTGGATTGATACCTCACATATTGCAACGATATGATTATATGTGGGAATTGAAGCAGAATAAACTTCTATATCATCGAAGAGGAGCCAAACCCCAATGCACCTCCAAAGCTCAAGGACTATCTAAGAGAAGTGAGGAGAGTGGACCTTACTCCTACACGCAATGCCTCGCCTGGTTTGTTATATAAGCTAGGAATTAAACATGAAGTTGATGAGCTGCTGAGAAACATTGGTTTAGAGAAGTTTACCAGCCTTAGTTATCCAACTTACAAGCAGCTATCTTGTGAATTCCTTGCAAACTTCAAGGTCTACTTCTTTGACTTTGATGAAGAGTTAAGATGAAGGAGAAGAGGAGTTTGGCAATGGATTCATGAAGTTCAGAGCTAACAAGGAATGGTACACACTCGGATTCACTGAGCTAGAGGGAATTTTTGGATTTTCTGAAGGCACAAGAGCTAAAGTCATGAGTTTCAAGACCAATGAGTTGGACATACAAGTATGGGAAGAGATATCGAATGGGGCATACAAAGCTGGACATCTAAGGAGTGCAAGCATTCGCCATCCAGCCATCAGATATGTCCACCGTGTGATCACAAACACACTCTTCTACAGGAAAAACAGAATATTGTGAAAGAATAAGATATGGGCTAGTTAGTTAAAGGCTTGATGAATATCTTATTGAAAATAAGGCATAGGAAGATTACTGGTGAGCGCTTAGGAGTAGGACTTATAACCATCCTGATGAAACAATTTCTCTCAAGCCAGCAGTGGGTTTACAACACCACTGATAAGAAGCCTAAGCTAGCCACTGGAGGCTTGATCACACCCACCTTACTTGGCGCTGGTGTTAAGCTTGGAGAATCGGATGCTGGCATAATTTTTATTGATGTCCCTTACCTTGGGAAGATCGGTTATCTCTCTGGAGCTATGGAAATAGGTTTTACTTATCAGTTCGAGATGGATGATAAGAAGAAGAAGATTTTACTGTCCAAGCAACGCCTCACAAGCTTCACCTCATATAAGAACATCCGCTTCATGCCAAGTGTGGATGAGCTGTATGATCCAAGATGTGATCCGCGTTTGATGAGACCTATCAAAGTAAGGACCATAAGCAGAGTGAGAGAATCAGATATGGAGGTTGATGCTTAAGAGAACCAAGAGGTTGAAGAACAAGAAAGACAAGCATTGGAGCATCAAGACTATGATAGCCGCCCCTATGCCTTTGATCCTTACAATGTGGTATGCACATCTGAAGCTTCAAGAGCACATTAGGCTCCTCTGAAGGTGGAATAACTTCCTGGACTAGGCAATAAGAAGCCTCATGAAGTCAGTTAAAGCTAGCAAGAAGTCGGTTGACTCCCTTAAGAGAAGAGTGAAGAAGCTGAAAAAGAAATTGGGAGGATCATCTAAGAAGACAGATCAAGCTGTTCAGACCGAGCCACAAGGAGAAAGATCAGCTGGTGATAGCATGTCTGAGGATGAACCTGATGCCACCGTCCAGGAGAGACACTCTTTCTACATTTTTGAGAGGCCAAGAGCATAGCCAACAGAACCGCCAAGGCATTCCTCTCATGTACTGGTTTCAAGCAGCAAAGGAAAGAAGAGAAGGACCAGGCAGCAAACTCCATATGAGGAAGACACCTCTCCTTCCCATGTCACTGAGGACTCAGTCTCTCAACACTTCTCCATCTGATGTAAGGTACACCATTCAAACCATTGTAAATACCACACATTTTTTAAAAAAAATTATGCGATTGCTTTCTTGTGTTTGTGAGCATTCTCTTCACCATTTTATTACACAAAGACTGTGTAATTTAACTGTGTGTGTGTGTGTGTGGGAGGGGGGGGGGGGGGGGGGGGGGGGGGGGTGTATGATGATCTGATAATTGCATTTGCATTTGCATATAGATTAGATAACCATGTATCATACTTGCATTACACTTAGGACTGAGGTAAACAACGCAATGAAGTGCAAGAGCTAAAATAAATGTTAAATGCAATAACTAGAAATGCAAGGCAAGGAATGGAACAAAAGCAAACAACTAAAAACAAAGGAAAAACAGAACACAAACTGATGAAAAGCAAAGAACAATGAAGCGCTGGTTCAAGGCTAGAGCAATGACGACTTGGGGATTACTTTGTATCAAACCTAGGATGGTCAAGACTGATAACAAGCAAGGAACATGATCAAGCCACTAAATCAATCAATCTGTATCAAGAGCAGAAATAACTAAGTTAAGCACAGTTCATACCCACTTGTGATGGCGTATCTGTGCAAAACCAGCCCACAACAAGAACAGAGATGTCTAAGTTAAGCACATTCAGACCCACTTGTGATGGCGTATCTGTGCAAAACCAGCAAGAAAACAAAAGGCTCTTATAGACCAAACATGCTACTTAAACGCCAATATAAACATCTAGGAGAATGTTCCTAACAAATCTCTTTCAGGCATTTAAACAAACACTTGTGATGCAGCAAACACCTATAATCAGTTTCACCCTAAAAGAGTTACTAAGCACTAAGGACAACTAAGCTAAGTGATCTAAGCATTAATCAAACCAAAACACCCTAAGCTATCAACCAATCATCCCCAAATCTGCTCCAACCTCAATCCATATGAAACTACTCACAACTCATAGCAAAATCAACAGAAATAAGCAGAGATGATAGATCAAACATGATTAAACAAGAACTAGAGGGAAAATAACAAAGGAAGTGCAAAAATTTCTTAAAGAAATGATCTTGATCAAAATCCTATAAAAATCTCTTTGTGATTTCCCACAAGGTCGAAAATAGGGTTAAGAAGAAGATAAATGCTAAAAAGATAAGGTTTTGCTTAAATAAGCTAAGAAGATAAGGTTTGACAAAAAGTAGAAAAAGCTTGGTCAACTCTCGGCGTTAACACATCGTGGTGCAAAGGGAAGTGTTCTGCTCCATGCAGTCAGCTCGATATTGAGGTGGGTTCTCGGTGTTCTCCTCGATGCTACACCTCGATATGTCCTGTGTATTCGTATCGGCTTGTACGGCATGCCTGGCTCGGTGCACTACCTCGGTGCAGTCTCGAGGTCATCGGAAAAATCCTTCTTCCTCGTCCTATGCTTGAAATCGAGCAAGCTTCACAGATGTTCTGCTCGATGCTGGACCTCGATATGGACACAGAGTTTGCAAAGCTGCTTCTTTGGCGTCTCCTCCGATCATGAGTTGCTTCCATTCCCTTTCCAACTCCAAAACTCTCCCAAAAACACCTGCAAGTCACCACAAACATGCACATGTATGCAAATGTATGCAATCCTAAGCTAAATGCATGCTATGTTGATTCTAAGTGCAAATAGTACTAAAATGCTAAACTATAATGCAAAAACAGAGGAAAAGATGCATGAAATGCAGCCTAAAATGGTCTAAAATAGCAAGCTATCAATCACCACCACATTTGCATTTTGAATTTGGCATGCTATTTTACATGACCATGATTCACGGTTTGAGCATAAATGAATGTTAAAAGGTTGATTGATTTGATGAGCTTGTGTAGGTTGATAGCATTGTAATCATTCTTGCTTTGTGATGAAAGTGGCTAAGTGTTTAGAGTATGGTTCCATCAATTGCATTTTAGGACTAGAAACATGTACATAATTTTGATTCCTTGCTAGCATTTTAGAGGTATGAGTTCCCATTATAAAACCTCATCACTATGCTTTATGTTTTGTTTGCTTGAGGGCAAGCAAATACTAAGTGTGGGGGTGTTGATAGCTTGCTAAATTTTAGTGTTTTAGGCTGCATTGCATACATCTTTTCCCTTGCATTTGCATCTTTTGTTAGCATTTTAGTCTCATTTTCATCTTGAAGTAACATTGCATTTAGGATTGCATACATGTGCATGTTTATGGTGTATTTCAGATGTATTTTTGGAGGTTTTTCGAGCTTGGGAAGGAGATTAGAGCAGCATACATTCGTGGAGTTGCCAAGAGAAGGAGTCTTGCAAAATCTGCATCCATATCGAGGAGGAGTATCGAGCAGAACACCTGAGGAGTGTGCTCGATGCAGGCCGCAGTACATGGAGAAGAAGACTTTTTCATGGGTTCGAAGGAGTTGGCTCACATCGAGGATGCGTGTCGAGCATGGAGTGCCGTACGAGCCAATTCGGAGATAAAGGGCATATCGGGTTCCAACATCCAGCAGAACATCCGACACCTTGCTTGATACAGCCCAATTCCACATCAGGACGAGCACACAGTCAAGAGAATCACCCGCAGCACAGAGGACTCGCACCGAGATAGTGCATCGAGCTGAACACCATATGTATAGCCCGATATGATTTATTCGCGCGTTGACAAGCCTTTTTCTTTGACCTTATCCTTTTTTTAGGATGTTCTTCCTTCTTTTGTGTCTTTAGTATAAAAGAGAACCAAAAACATTATCCCTTATATCACCTTATCTTATCTTTTAGCTCTTGCTTAGCTTGTTGGTAATTTTAGATCTTTTGTAAACGCTTTCATCTTTTCAGTTAGGTCTTGCAATTTATATTTTAGATCTTGTGTTTTGTATTTGATTTTCGCATCCTGGTAACTTGGTTTCCTTATTTTTGCATTTCATCTCATCTAATCATGTTTATCTCTAATCAAATGAGATTAAACATGATTAGTGAATAGTTTACCAAAGTTTTGAGGTTTAAATTAAGGAAAGTGGTTTTTCAGAGTTGATTAAGGGTGTTTAGGCTTAATTAATGATGATCTCTATTGCTTCCTTCTCTTGCAAAGTTGTCAATGTTTATAAAGCTTCTCCTTTTTTACTGAATATAGTATTGTTGGTGCAAATAGTTTGCTTGTTAGCTTAGCTTCTTTTTTCTCATATGATTCGCTTATTTGGCTAGATAGCTTGTCTATGCTTATGGTTCTTTAGACTTGTGACATCTAGGTTAACAGTTTGCATTGATAAAGTGATTTGCTTAGAGCTAGATAGTATGAGTTTCATGAGTTTCGCTTGTTGACTTGATAGTTTGGATCATAGAACATTCATTTGCTTAAAATCTGATGCATTGCTTTAGCATTTTTTAGGTTTTGCATTTGTTAGCTTTAATCCATATTACTGAATTGTTGAGGTGCTGCTAATTCTCTAGAGAATCCTAACCGATTGGTAGGTTGACTAGAATAATTGCTTTGTGAAAGAGAGGTTTGTTTTAATTGGTTCTTCTTTTAGACAGTTAGGGGTTCTTTGCTTCATAATCATGGCTAGTGAATACACCATCAAAAGTGGGTTTGACACACTATTTTGTTGAAATGGATTTGTCGTATACACCATGAGTTGATTCACTTTAGACACCTTGCCTATGATTGCGATATTGAGAAACACTTACTTGTGATTTCCTTGTTTGATTGCCTTGTTTAGAAAACCCCTTAGTCATTCTTGTTACCACTTAACCACTATTGCTTAAACCTTGAGTATTGCATTTTATTTATAGTCCTAATTCACATATTGCTTAGTTGTCTTTCCTTATTTGCTCCTAGTATTCATCTTGCTTAGTTCACTTGCTTAGTCCTCATTTTGTTTAGTTTTAATCCTTTGCTTGCTTAGTATTTGCTTAGTTACATTTCCTGTTTCAACTTATTCTATTGTTAGGTTGTTAGTTTGGTTCTTGCATCATTAAAACTCCATCTTGGCTTAGCTTATTGCATTGACTGCATCTCAAATCAACTATAAGTGATTGATATCCCTCGCTATACTATGATTGATTAGAAGGGACATTTGTCTTTAGACCAAAAAGTATTTCTTCATTCCTCCAATTACTTATTTATTTCAGCCATCTCCAATCGAGCTAAACGATATGACGGTTTGGATATTGAAGCAATTCTTGGCTCCAACTCAATAGTAATTGCATCTCCTCTCTCTAGTGGTGATCATGTGAGTGGTTCAAAAACATCTGTATATTCTGCCAATATAGGCGTATCCTCCAAATCTATACCAGAATCTCCTCCCTCAGTAGACATAATAGCAAGATAAACTTCAAGTTCTTCCACTGTAACTCCTCCTTTTGAACCATGGAAATAATAGGTTAATGCTTAAAGTTCTAACTCCCTGAAATAACAAGTTCCCATCATCTCGAATGAAATCAACATGTCTCCTTGGACAATCTAAAATTGCATTATGTCATTTCAACCAATCCATGCCCTAAATCACTTCATAACATCTCAGTTCCAACTCAATGAAATCTCCAAGCAACTTCACATTTTCCACCAGTACTAGAACATCTCGATAGGTTCTTGAAAACCCAACCATTTCAGTGCTAGTAGTGTTGATTCTCCCTCGTTTTTTCCTCATACTTAATCCTAGAATCATATCACCTTGCCAACTCAGTACTCACAAAACTATGTCTCGCTCCCGTGTCGAACAAAGTATGCGCTGAAAATCTTCCAACAAGAACCGATCCAACGATCAGCTCTGCACCCTCCTGATCTGCCATAGTGAACACTCGAGGACATCTTGCCTCTTAGGAGGCGGTGGCATGATCGTCATGTTCTGGTTTCCTTGCTGTCCTCCTGGAAGCGGTGCCGTGTTATCCCAAGCAATGTGACCTGGATGTCCACACTTGTTACACTTGCCCGAATAGGCCATACAAACTCTTCTGTGCCTTCTTCCACATTTGCTTCACTCCTAAAAACGAACTTGGCCAACTCTGATATCCCAGATATCCCAAGTGCGCTTCTGAGACTCTACTCTTCTTAAAGGCTTTGCTTGTGTGTCCTTATACAGTTTAGCTTCCTCCTCAGGTACAAGCTCCATTATATCTGCCTTTTCCACCAATTCAGTCAGAGTGGCATAATCTTGGACTGAGCAACGATGGATATCAGTCCTCAATCCTCTCAAGAATCTGCCAATCGCTTTCTGCTCCCCTGCTTCTCTCGCAGCAAACCTCCTAAGGTGATTGAACTCCACATATTGTCTCACTGTCATGGATCCCTGGCGAAGCTCCAAATATGAACGCTCCATACCATCCATCGCTTCCTGTGCGAAGTACTTCTTGTGGAACTCCTCCCTAAGATTCTCCCATGTAATCTAATATCCAACATGTCTGTCATGCTTTACATTATCCCACCATACATATGCATCTCCCCACAAGTACTGAGCTGCAATATCCCTCTTAAACTCCACTGGACATCTGGTTGAATCAAAATTCCTCTCTAACAACTTCATCCAATCATCTTGCAATCATCTGTCAAGACTGGATTATTATCACCAGTGAAAGTCTCCATACTCAATTCTCTCATGAACTTCATTGTGTGATAGTATGAAAGTCTAAGTCCTGGTGGTGGCATCCCTGCTGGAGGCAGTGGTGGAACAAATAGCTGATGCACAGCAGCTTGCTGCGGTAGTAGATGCGCCTGATGCTATAAAATCTCATCCAACATGCCTCTAAGCTCCTGAAAATCTCCACAGGTCACTGCATTCACTGCTGGTTGGGCAGCTGTGCAGCGACTTCATTCTGGGGATGATTCTGACCATCAGCTGAGAGATCAATAATTGGGTTCCCCCTCGCATTTGCTGGAAGTTCCACTCCTTGGTGCCATTCTGTCCAGATAACAACATTAGAACTAACTCAAAATCCTCCACTTTAACAAGAACATAATTAATGCTTAAATCCTGTTCTGGTGCTTTTTCATTTTAGAAAAGTTCTCTTCCCATTTGAAAAATGTTTTTTCTTTTAAAATATAAACTTTATTTGAAAATTCAGCTTTCCGGATTAGAACCGTTTTCGCTTTAACCTGTTCTCATACCAGATTGTAACACTCCTCTTGTTTATATCATATAAACTATGCTTATAAACCATAATTTTTGAAACCATTCTTCATAAAATAAATATTGATAAAATTTTAAAAAAATCATAAAATCCTCATACTAAAATTTTATAATATACTAAAATTTTATAATAATCTACAAAATAATACTTAGAAAATACTATTTTTTTAATAAAATAAAATAAAATTAGATTCTCTAAACAACACCCAGAAGGACAATCACGTCGACGTCGTATCCTTCACTCACGACAACAATGGTGGCAGTGCTCAACGGTGACAACGACTACAACTGGAAGGTTCAAGCCTTTTCCCTCTCTGCTCTGACTTGGCTTTGATTTGCGGCGGAAAAGAGGCGCTAATTATACACTAGTATATATACCTCCACTTAATACACGATTGCTTAAATTATTTTTTATTTTTATTTTTTTCAATTGGGTTTCACAGTTTTCATAATGGCTGTTATCTCAAACTACATATGTGCATCGCACATTTGAGACCAGTCCAGCAAAATATATGTTTTTGTTGGGAAAACAAGGTCTGTTTCACTTGAATCTATGCAGAGGGTTGTTATTTGTAGAAACATAATTTTTTATTTATTCTGTAATATTATATTATATGATTACATCAAAGCATATATCCGAATTTTAGAGTAGAATTTGTTTGATAATATCTTTATATCATTTTTTTATTCTAAATTTCAGTGACTAATTAGGCAAACACTTAAAGAAAATTAAAATTTGTTTCATTTCTGCTTCATATACTAAAATTATTGTCAATTAATAATATTGCAATTTCAGATTTTTGTAATTTATAATTTTATAAAGTTATTAATCACTTAACCAATAAAAGTTAATAATTTATCTATTATACACATAGTTTTTCTTTTGATTTAAAATTTTGTAGAATTTGTTCGAGGGTATTTTATGAATGCATATATGGGGTTTGTGTTTCTCAATGTGGACGAACTTCGTCTCACAGGTTTGTCTAGTTGCCAAATGACTAGGGCCCTATCATCAAGTCGCATCATTTCAGTAATCATGGTAAATCTTCTCCGCCAGAGTAGCTGTACCCTTGGCACCCACTCTGCCCAATGATGAGACATACTGGAGAGATGGTGGAGAGGTTCACTTTTAGGTAGGTTCTTTGATTAACGTGACGGTTCTTGGTTAGTTGTGATAAAATCGGTTTTATCAATCTCTCTCAATTTTATGTGTCATTATCGAGAAATAAAAAAAAATCGAATCCAGATGGTCGTTGTTATTGTAAAACATACATAATTTATGTCTTTTATACCTAAAAAGAATTGGTTTGTTGCCAGATTAAATGTGACCTGTCCTGATTTATCGCGCATCTCGGAAGAGTACAAACACAGCCCAAACATGAATAGAATTGTCTGATGTTGATTCTCCTGAGGAAGCACTCCAAAAGCGATTTACTCGCATTGATTAGCTTACCGCCAGGTGATCTAGCCGTCTTCCTATAATATTGACATTTATAAAGGAGTTATGGTTTAGAAAATCTGTAGGGATCGAGACAAAACAACAACACTAGTGAGACACTTACCTAAGAGCTACATGGGATACCTTGAGAGGAAGAAAAGGTTGTCTCCAGGTGCAGGTCGGTAACACGAGCGAGAGTCATTGCCTTTGTTACAGTATATCCGTATCAGCTGGCACCAAGCGGAACATTTTACGAGGGTGTTACCCCAACTCCTGAACTGACAGAACAATCTTTACGTTGTGTTTACGCAGTAAAAATGCTTTGAACTTCTCTGCAGGGAGCGTTTAATGATAAAAAATGATAAACTTATGGAAGTGGCAACGTCGCCAAATTTAGAAGATACAATCATTGATTATTTTATGAATCACGCTAGGAACTAATGTTCCTTCTCCAATCATCAAAAACACCAAAAAAAAGCCTAGTCTAAGCAAGTAATTCAACTCAAATGCCTTAAATACAATGAACTGGCAACGGCGGTAAATTGATACATGACTTTTTAGGTCTTGTGACTCAATTCCTCTAGTCTATAATCATGCCATTGAAGTACAAGAGGTTATCAATCCAATCCAGAGGCTAAAGAACAATCAAGATGCATGTAATTTGCTAAGCTAGGCCTAAACATATAAAACAGGTTTAAATCTAACAATCTAAAACAAGAAATGCAAACTAAAAAATAGAGGTTCAAGACTAAATGATTAATTAAGTGATTCTAAATCAAGAACAAGGCTTTCAAGAAAAGATCATTGCATTAAACTCTAGGCAAGGACTACTAATATAGACTAGTCCATTCTTTTGGATACTAATCCCTTTGACTTATCATATTTTAAACCCATGGTTAGTGGTGTATCTATGATAAGCAAGCTGTCAATCAAAAAGTCCATAGAGCCAAAAAGCATGCTAGACATCAAATCTTTTAGGCTATATTTACTAAGCTCTTGTGCAAGAAAACTAACACGAACTCACATTCTCATGCATAATCAATGTCTAAAAGGTAATTTCTCCGTCAATGTGGTACTAAGCAATAAGAAAATTCAAGCAAGAAATGATATATGCAAAGACTCATGATTATCTAAACACCATTTTCAAGCATTGAACTTCATTCAGGCATTTTATCAAACACTTTATGTGCAAGTGAAAACCTAAGATCAACTTCTTCAACAAAGAGGTACTAGGCATTAAGAGCAGTCACAAAAGAAGATTTAATCAAAGATCTAACACCCTAATCATCCTTAAACGTCAAAAGAAACAGTTTGCTCATAAAAAATCAAGAATCTCTAAAAATCAAGGACATGAATTTGAAAATGTCAAAGAAAGATAAACAAGAAAGCAAAGACTAAAATATTAAGAATTAAAGAAGAAGAAAGCATAAACGAATATATACAAGTGATCCAATCTCATTCCACAAAGGGATTTGTTCTTGTTCTTCGAAAAACCAAAGCAAAGCTTTGGGGAAGAGAAAGGATAAAGAAAATAAGATCAAGAGTTAGCTATTTATAGGGAACATCCCCAAAATAGCCTTATAAAGCAGAAAAAAAAGCCAAAGATGTTCACAGATGGTTATCGGACTAAAGCATGTCGGGCAGAAGGAAGGAGGTGATGCCCGACATGGTGCTCGACACAAACTCCTGGTTGCGGACAGTGATGTTGGAACCGCCGTATCTTTTGAACCAATGACTGGATTGACCTTATTCAACCTCTGATGGAAAGCTTATGCGATCCTTTACAACGTAGATGAGGAACTTGGAGGCTGAGTCGCACCTTAAGACCTTCGTTTGGAACCACACATTTCATATTGACCTGCATATCGGGCAAGTTTCTCTCAGCGTTGGTCGATACAGGATTTTGGTGCAGCCTAAAACCCATTATATTGGCCATTATGATTGGTTCTTCATGTCCACATCATCCACCATTCTCCAAGTGTCCTCCATAGCTCTATTTAGACCCAAAAAAGATTCCAAACCATGCAAAATATGCAATGCCTAGTTTAAAACCTAATGTGTCTAAGATAAGTGCAAAAGTGAACAAAACTTGATGAATGAATTCATAAAAGGAAACAAAATCTAAACTAAATGCATGCTAAAACAAGGTAAAATATGTGGTTATCACTTGAGGAATTGAGCCACAAGACTGAAAAGTCCTTGTATCAATTTGGCCCTGTTGCCTATTTGGATTTGTTTGATCATAAAGATTTTGATTTTCTATGAGACTAGGTTCACTATTTATCTTGTTACTTCTGGTTTATCTTTGACTTTGTCTACTCAGGTGTATGAACCTGAGATCACAAGGATCAGAACATCTCCTGCCACTTTTGGATAACATTGACAGATTTGTAAGAAGAAACATAGCAAGGGTGGTCAACATGAATGACCCACAAGCTGTTGTTGGTGCACAAGGACCACAAGGAATTCAGGGGACTCAAGGACCTTAGGGCTTAGCTGGTGCTCTAAGAGAAAATCGAAGAGCTCCAGTCCATCCGCCTAGACCAGCTAGAGTTATTGGCGTATGGGATGCACCAAACACTCATGCCACAAGACATGACATCATCCCTCCTCCAGTGGAAAATAACAACTTTGAGAGCAAGACTGAAAAGTCCTTGTATCAATTTGGCCCTGTTGCCTATTTGGATTTGTTTGATCATAAAGATTTTGATTTTCTATGAGACTAGGTTCACTATTTATCTTGTTACTTCTGGTTTATCTTTGACTTTGTCTACTCAGGTGTATGAACCACTTGAGGAATTGAGCCACAAGACTGAAAAGTCCTTGTATCAATTTGGCCCTGTTGCCTATTTGGATTTGTTTGATCATAAAGATTTTGATTTTCTATGAGACTAGGTTCACTATTTATCTTGTTACTTCTGGTTTATCTTTGACTTTGGCTACTCAGGTGTATGAACCTGAGATCACAAGGATCAGAACATCTCCTGCCACTTTTGGATAACATTGACAGATTTGTAAGAAGAAACATAGCAAGGGTGGTCAACATGAATGACCCACAAGCTGTTGTTGGTGCACAAGGACCACAAGGAATTCAGGGGACTCAAGGTCCTTAGGGCTTAGCTGGTGCTCTAAGAGAAAATCGAAGAGCTCCAGTCCATCCGCCTAGACCAGCTAGAGTTATTGGCGTATGGGATGCACCAAACACTCATGCCACAAGACATGACATCATCCCTCCTCCAGTGGAAAATAACAACTTTGAGAGCAAGAGCAGCTTGATTTTCATAGTCCAAGGTAACACGTTCCATAACCTGCCTTTGGAAGATCCATTAGATCATCTTAATCAGTTTAAGGGTGTTTATGCTTGATTAATGATGATCTCTATTGCTTCCTTCTCTTGCAAAGTTGTCAATGTTTATAAAGCTTCTCCTTTATGATTGAATATGGTATTGTTGGTGCAAATGGTTCGCTTGTTAGCTTAGCTTCTTGTTTCTTATATGATTCGCTTATTTGGCTAGATAGCTTGTCTATGCTTATGGTTCCTTAGACTTTTGACATCTAGGTTAACAGTTTGTATTGATAAAGTGATTTCCTTGGAGCTAGATAGTATGAGTTTCATGGGTTTCTCTTGTTGGCTTGATAGTTTGCATCACATAATATTCATTTGCTTGAAACCTGATGCATTGATTTAGCATTGTTTAGGTTTTGCATTTGTCAGCTTAAATCCATATTTTTGAATTGTTGAGTTGATGCGGAAGTCTCTAGAGAATCCTAACTGATTGATAGATTGAATAGAATCATTGCATTGTGAAAAAGAGGTTCGTTTTAATTGGTTCTTCTTTTAGGCAGTTAGGGGTTCTTTGCTTTATGATCATAGCTAGGGAATATACCATCAAAAGTGGGTTTGACACACTAGTTTTGTTTAAATGAATTTCTCGTATACACCATCAGCTGATTCTCTTTTGACACCTTGCCTATGATTGCAATATTGAGAAATGCTTGCTTGTGATTTGCTTGTTTGATCGCCTTGTTTAGAAAACCCCTTAGTCACTCTTATTACCACTTAACCACTATTGCTTAGAGCCTTGAGTCTTGCCTTTTATTTATAGTCCTAATTCGCATATTTCTTAGTTGTCTTTCCTTATTTGCTTCTAGTATTCATCTTCGTTAGTTCACTTGCTTAGTCATCATTTTGTTTAGATTTAATCATTTGCTTGCTTTGTATTTGCTTAGTTACATTTCCTGTTTCAATTTCTTGCATTGTTAGGTTGTTAGTTTGGTTTTTGCATGAAACCCCATCTTAACTTAGCTTATTGCATTAACTGCATCTCAAATCAACCATAAGTGATTGATATCCCTTGCTACACTATGATTGATTAGAAGGGATATTTGTCTTTAGATGAAAAAGTTTTTCTTTAAATTGGCGCTGTTGCCCTTATGGATGTCTTTGAGTTTGTCATTGTTATTAGACAAAGTCTTTTTAATTTACTAATAAGTTCTACTAATTCTCTGCTTTCTCAGGTACAACTTGCATGAATTTGATGTCCAAAGACTCAGCAAAATTAGTCCCTCCTATGGACAACATACATCATCTAGAGCGTGGCTGTAAGACAGAGAGTTTAAGAGTTAGAAGACCAGTGTATGGAAGAGCAAGAAGGTGGCCAGTTGCCACATATTAGTGTTGTTTGACAAGCACCAGTACCACAAGCAGCTGCACACTTAAAAGAGGTTCAAAAAGCTATGAATAATAACAGGCACAATGCGGCTGGAGTACAAGGACTAAGAGTGCCAATACATGCACTAAGAGTTCAGAGGCCCGTAGGAGCTAGAGATGAACCAGATACACACCATAACCGAAATGGGATCAATGCTCCACCAGAATCATTTCGAAATCAAGCTTGGCCTTATCAACATGGTTTAAGGCAACCGGTTTCATGGTATACCCAATGAAGACCCTTTGGATCACTTGGATCAGTTTGACAAGTTGTGTGGAATGACTAAGATACAAGGAGTATCAGAAGATGCTTTAAAGCTGTGCCTGCTCCCTTTTAGCCTTGGAGATAAGGCGCACCAATGGGAGAAACCACTTCCCCAAGGTTTTATAAGCACATGGGATGAGTGTAAGACTGCTTTTCTGAACAATTTTTTCATCTCTACTAGGACAGCTAAGCTGAGAAACACCATCAGTAGGCTTCACACAGCATGGGAATGAAACCTTTTGTGAGGCATGGGAGAGATTCAAGTCCTACACGCCACAATGCCCTCATCACGGATTCACCAACGAGAGCTTGCTGTCTACACTATACCGTGGGGTTAGTCCTAAGTACATAATGCTTCTAGACACTGCTTCTAATGGTAACTTCACGGGAAAAAGTGTGGTTGATGGTCTTGCCTTGGTGGAAAACTTAGCCTTATCAAATGGCAATTATGGAGATGAATGTGATAGAACTACAAGAGCGGCTGTAAGCATTGAACGAGAAAATTCTACGTAGCGGGATATGAAAGATTTGAATGATAAGCTTGATAAGCTTCTGAGTGTATCTTTAAAGAATGTGAGCTTTGTTGGAGAAGCTGATTCAACACAAGAAGAGGATGGAACAATTTTAGAAGAAGAAGACTTCTATAAGAATCAACAAGGCTTTGGAGGTTTCAATAACAACCGCAACCATCATAATCTCTCATACAGGAGTACCAACGTGGCTAATCCTCATGATCAGAGTTATCCTCCGCAAGCTCCTCCACAAGCTACTCAGCCTCAGTTCTAAAACCGGCCATTTAATCCATACTCTCAAGGCTATGTGCCTTGGAACAACTTTCAAGGAAATGGGTTTCAACCAAGACCTTTCCCACCTAGTTTTGTCAACCCAGAACATCAACTAATAGGTTCACAAGAAGCTCATTTGAAGCAAATGATGCAACAAGTGATCAATGGTCAAGCCTCCCTCATAATAGACATGCACAAGCGCTTTGCTGAAGTGCATAACAAGATAGGAGTCAATGTTGTTGACATTCACTCTACGCTAGAAGCCTTTTCGAACCATGTCAAGCACATTAAGAGTAAGGGATCATCTTCTTCAAAGCCTCAAAACAAGCTACCAGGAAAGAATGAGGCAAATCCAAAGGATTTTTGCCTTTTACTTACTTAAGGTGAAGAAGAAATAAGTGATGATGAAGATGCTTCATTGGAGGATCTTGGTATTATACTTCAAGAGATCTTACACCATAGGGACATGGAGGATTCTAGGCGTGGGGGAGATGTTTTAAACATTGCCATGGATGACCAAGAAGCTGTGGACATTATAGAGTAGTTCTTTCAAGGTTTGGACAGAGAAGAAGAGCTTGCTTTAGAGAAGGAGAGAGCTGAGAAAGAAGCAGTTGAGAAGGACTTGGTTTCACCAAAAGAAGAAGCCAAAGCAGAGCCTATTGAAGCTGAGAAAGAACTGATAGAAGTCTACCATGCTTTGATGGCTTATGCTAAGGAAAGTCCTGAAGACTTCAAAGCATTTCATGACCGCCAAGTAGGGACTTCTACAACCGTCACCACCATTTCCTTACCCCATAAACCACTTTAGAAAGGCTTTAAGAGCAGTCTACTCAAAGTTCAGGAAGGATATATAAGACGCTGGAATCAAGCTACCTCATGGTACCATATTGCTTGAAGTTAGAGATTAAATCCGCTTTCTCAAAGAAGTATTTGAAAAACTAGAGGTTGTGGAGCCAATACTTGAGAATGTGGGAGCTAATATAAAGAGGAGCACAGAGCTGAAAACCTTAACCAAGTTGTCTGATCCTAAAAAATTCCTGGTTACTTGCAAGCTTGATATGCTGGACAAAGTGGAAGCCTTATGTGATTCAGGTTTCACCGTTAATGTCTTGTCACTACATTTGAGCCAGACCTTGGAAATCAAAGAGCTGAAGCCTGCAAAGCATCTATTACCTTTGTGGATAACACTTCAAGGCGTCCTCTAGGCATGGTGAAGCACTTTCCCTTGAAGATTGATAATTGTCTAATACCAACAGATTTTGTGGTCATGGAGAAGACATACTCTAGAGAGGTACCTTTGTTTTTGGAACGCCTTTCTTGCTACAGCAGGTGCTCAAGTAGACTTCAAGAGAAGTTCAGTGGTACTGAAAAATATTGATGAGTTTAAGGTCTACAAGATAGTGGCTCCTTCCATTTCTTTTTGTTGAACAATTGTTGATGAAAAAAGTGAACAACCATACCTTCCAAAACGTGTAGAACAGGCTATGAGTTTCACACTTAGCATGATGATGAGAGATCCTGATGAGCCTGAGAAGAAGTATGACACTAGGATAAAGCTTGAAGATGGTTTGAAAGAAGAAGAGGAGCATTTGAGCATCACACAATTTTCAAGAAAAGGAGAACCAAAAAGCCAGCTAGTGATAAAAAGAAGCTGCAATCAGTTGGTACCTGGGACTATATAAAGAAGGGAGAAGAAGCTTCTGCTCCATTCACTCCTTTCCACTAAGTCACCAACCACCAAAGCCAAGCTAAGTGACTTTAAACAAGCACACTTGGGAGGTAATCCCATGACTATCCTTGTATATATATGCTTTTTTATTATTTATGTGTCTATTTAGTATTTCAGAGGTCAAAGAACAGGTTACAAGCTGTGTTGGATGTGCAAAAGCCAAGGAAATGAAGACTCTATTCTTACACCGGGGTACCATAGCGGGCAGAACCTCTGTCATTTATGCCCGATACACTCTATATCGGGAAAGATACAGTCCGTACGCCGAGCAACATGCACGGGGGCGATTGTATCGGGTAGTTACATTGAGCAGAACCTCCAAACCTCTGCTCGATGCAATCGCCCAGGGAGCCTCAGTCTGTATACCTCGGAAGGGGAGTCGTATATCGATGAAGATGCACGGGGGAGATTACACCGAGGAGTTGTGTTGAGCAGAACATCGCAAACCCTGCTTGATGTAATTGCCAAATCCGTACACCAACCTAACTGATCTGTATACCGAGGATGAAGCCCGATGGCAATCACACCGGGGAAGGAGCTGACGTACATCGAGCAAAACACCCCTATTTTGCCCGATATGAAAGACCTGCGATGTTTCACGCATGGGACAACAGCCAGTACGTGCTTCACCGACGAACACCCCAGCTCCGAGCAAGAAGATCCACATCGGCATACAAAATCGAGCAAAACCACCATATCTTTGCATGTTGCATGTCGTGGAATTGAAGAATGCTGAGCATTTCCCCATTTTTCTCGGAGGACATCACCCGTACGACGATGGTGCCTATATCGAGTAGTTACATCGAGCTGAGACACTACTACTCTGCTCGATACAGAGTATCCGAGCTAAGACAAAGGTCCAGCCGAGCCTATGCAGCTGCGTGAGGGAAGATCTGAGCAAAGTCAAATTGTTTCCCCCATATCGAGCAACAACATCAAGCATAAAATCTTTGATTTTGCTCGATGCAAGATGTCCCAGAGGAGAAGCTGATCAGAAAATCGAGCCCCCAAGGCACATCAGCATAATCGCTGAGGCACAGGACCCGACGTCCCTGATATGATACACACCAGGATGTCACATCGGATGTTTTGCTCGATATGAACCTTGTAAATTTTTTTAAAATTTTTGACATGGGTAAATCGAGTAAAAACCCAATATGAACCTTGGTACAGGTAATATGGTGTCATTTTTCCCCCTTCTAGCAAATTTAAAATTTTGAAAAGTTCCTTTGCATATTTTTATTGATTTTCTTTTTTTCTTGTCTATTTAAAGTGCATTATATTCTCTTCTCTCCACTCATCATTTTGCATCGATCAGAACACTATCTCTTTCTCTGCAAAATACATTCATTTTCTCTTCTGCATTTTATCCTCTAGGCTTCTCAAAGTTTTTAGCAAAAGTTTAAGGTACAAATTGTTTAATCTTACTTTTCTTGTCTTTAATCCTTGCAAGTGAGTTAGGATGCACTAGACTGTTGTTTGAAATAGCTTTGCATGTTTGAGATTAATTATTTACTTGCTCAACACCATTGTTGCATGTCTTATTCAAAGTTTATGGTTTAATTGTTTGGAAAAAGCTTGTCTTGTTCTTTATTTTGCATAATTATTTAAATTCAGACCAAATCTAGGTATGTTGTTGTTTTTCCTCCACATTTTCCATTTAAATGTTTATTAATAGAGTGACAATGATGATTCTGATGCATGTTCATAATTAGGTGAAGAGAAGATGATTTTTTTTACTGCATATGCATAATTTTTGGATAAACTGCTGCTCGCTGTTCACTGAATTTTAATTTTCACTGTGTTTACCTTTTTCATGCTAAAAGATTTTGCTAAATTTATCTCTCTTTGTTCGCATTCAGTGTGAATTGTTGTGAAATTTTCCTGCGCATACTTGATTTTTGAAATTTATTTTTTCGAACTGTGCTCAAAGGGAATAAAACACTAATTAGACTTACAAGCTTTGTGTTTTCGAGTACAATGTCAAACAGCACGGAAGATGAGAATCTTTTCGGTTCAAGTGAACATGCAAGATACAAAGCTGAGGTGAAGAGGCCAGTTTTTGAATGATATACACTATAATTACCCCCATTATTTGCATACATTTAGTATTAGTTTCATCATTTTAAACACCCTTTCATGCATGTTCTTGTGTCGATTGCATCAATTTAGGATTTAGAGTGTAGTTAGAAGCTGCATTGCATATTTTGTGCATTTTGAGCATTTGGCAGGTGTAATGAAGGAGTTTAAAAGCTGAGAGGAGTTTTGGGAGTGATCTAGTGGAAGGACAAGGGCAAGAAGGCCTCATATAGAGCAGCGTATCGGCTTACTAAGCCGATACGGAGCATACAGAGCAGCATATCGACATGCATACGTTGATACAAGCCAAGAAGTCATACCGAGGTGTATATCGAGGTCCCAAGTCGATACAAGTGAGACAGGACAAGACGAGAAGCTCTAGCTGTTATACTGACCATCATATTGAGCTGCTCTGACCGATGCATCAAGTTTATTTCTGGGTTTACTAAGGGTTTTCTCCAGATACTATATATATATATATGTTTTGTCCCAAAAACTTTAGGAGTATTTTCTTTTCATCTTTTTTCTTTAGACAATAGTTTTATCATCTGTATTTCTCATTGCACTCTTGTAAATCTGTCTTGAAGCTTGTTCCTTTAATCAAAGTTGGTGTTTATCTTTCTCCTAATTATGATTAGTCATCTTCCTTTGCTTTGGTTTATGGCTAAAACCATGATTAGTAAGTAGTTTGCTTAGAATTTGAGATGGGATAAAAAGAAGAGGATTTGAGGATTGATTAGTGATTGCTTAGTTCTTAATCTAATTGTTCCTTCTTACTGATTGTGTTTAATGCTATATTAGCCCTTGCTAAGTTGATCTAGATTCTAGGGTTCTCTCATGCCTAATAAGAGTTTGATGAATTGCCTGAATGAGTCAAGTAAGAGATTTGATTATCTTAGACTAAGAAATTAGCTGTCTACGGAGTAAATTGGCATTATAGAATTGGATTAGTTGCTTACAATGCTTGTTGATCATTTGTTCACTAATGAGAATTAGTTCTTGGATGAATGTTCCTTCAAAGTGATT
This sequence comes from Thlaspi arvense, assembly GCA_911865555.2. NCBI lineage: Eukaryota > Viridiplantae > Streptophyta > Magnoliopsida > Brassicales > Brassicaceae > Thlaspi > Thlaspi arvense. Next base: position 45,837,166 of record OU466862.2, on the reverse strand, counting down.
AGTACTCAAGACATTGAGCTAGTTATAGCTGTTAATTATATGCCTAGGAATAGCTTGTTGTGGATTTGTAAGCATCACTAGTTAAGCTGAGAATCTCCTTTGATCGATAACCCTATCTCAAGTCTCATTTGTCTTTTGCATTGCTGATTTCAAATTTGCTTTAGTCACTTAGTTTTGCCTTGCTTGCATTAGTTTATTTGAAGCCTCTCTAGCTATTAGAATCATTGTTTCCATTATCTTATCATGCTTGCTTGAATTGAATGGTCTATTGCATTCCTAGTGTCTTACATTGCCCATTTGGATTGATACCTCACATATTGCAATGATATGACTATATGTGGGAATTGAAGCAGAATAAACTTCTACATCATTGAAGAGGAGTCAAACCCCAATGCACCTCCAAAGCTCAAATCTAAGAGAAATGAGGAGAGTGGAGCTTACTCCTACACGCTATGCCTCGCATGGTTTGTTATATAAGCTAGGAATCAAAATGAAGTTGATGAGCTGCTGAGAAACATTGGTTTAGAGAAGTTTACCAGCTTTGGTTATCCAACTTACAAGCAGCTATCTTGTGAATTCCTTGCAAACTTCAAGGTCTACTTCTTTGAATTTGATGAAGAGTTATGATGAAGGAGAAGAGGAGTTTGGCAATGGATTCATGAAGTTTAGAGCTAACAAGGAATGGTACACACTCGGATTCACTGAGCTAGAGGGAATTTTTGGATTTGCTGAAGGCACAAGAGCTCAAGCCATGAGTTTCAATACCAGTGAGCTCAAGCAAGTATGGGAAGAGATATCAAATGGGGCATACAAAGCTAGACACCTAAGGAGTGCAAGCATTCGCCATCCAACCATCAGATATGTCCACGGTGTGATCACAAACACACTCTTCTACAGGAAAAACAGAATATGGTGAAATAATAAGAGATGGGCTTGTTAGTTAAAGGCTTGAAGAATATCTTAGTGGAAATAAGGCATAGGAAGATTGCTGGTGAGCGCTTAGGAGTAGGGCTCATAACCATCTTGATGAAAAAATTTCTCTCAAGCCAGCAGTGGGTTTACAACACCACTGATAAAAAAGCCTAAGCTAGCCATTGGAGGCTTGATCACACCCATCTTACTTGGCGCTGGTGTTAAGCTTGGAGAACCGGATGTTGGCATGATTTTTATTGATGTCCCTTACCTTGGGAAGATCGGTTATCTCTCTGGAGCTATGGAAATAGGTTTTTCTTATCAGTTCGAGCTGGATGATGAGAAAAAGAAGATTCTATGCTCACAAGCTTCACCTCATATAAGAACATCCGCTTCATGCCAAGTGTGGATGAGCTGTATGATCCAAGATGTGATCCGCCTTTGATGAGACCTAGCAAAGTAAGGACCATAAGCAGAGTGAGAGACTCAGATGTGGAGGGTGATGCTGAAGAGAACCAAGAGGTTGAAGAACAAGAAAGAGATGCATTGGAGCATCAAGACTATGATAGCCGCCCCTATGCCTTTGATCCTTACAATGTGATATGCACATCTGAAGCTTCAAGAGCTGCTCAAAAGCACATTAGGCTCCTCCGAAGGTGGAATAACTTCCATGACAAGGCAATAAGAAGCCTCATGAAGTCAGTTAAAGCTAGCAAGAAGTCGGTTGACTCCCTTAAGAGAAGAGTGAAGAAGCTGAAAAAGAAGTTGGGAGGATCATCTAAGTAGACTGATCAAGCTGTTCAGACTGAGCCACAAGGACAAGGATCAGCTGGTGATAGCATGTCTGAGGATGAACCTGATGCCACGGTCCAGGAGAGACACTCTTTCCACATTGTAGAGAGGCCAAGAGCATAGCCAACAGAACCGCCAAGGCATTCCTCTCATGTACCGGTTTCAAGCAGCAAAGGAAAGAAGAGAAGGACCAGGCAGCAAACTCCATCTGAGAAAGACACCTCTCCTTCCCTAATTAGCTTGCTTGTTTAATTTGGGAACAATGGTAGTAAATCTTTGTAAACGCTAGTAGTTTATGAAAGTGATGCCCTTGTTCTTAGTCCTTTGATGCATTTGATGTTGAACTAGAAATAAAGCTGGACCATTTTTGGTATTTACATTTTTGAAAACCTTGTTTGAAACTGAAGCATGCTTTGAAATGATTTCAGCTTTTATCTTAGTGGAACCTAATTTTGTTCATTGCAATTATCATGTCTTGTGCATATGTGAGTATTGTCATTGATAGTTTTAAATTATTTGGACTTTCTTATCTCTTTTTACCACTCTTTAAAAAGTCCACTTAGATGTCCACACCTTTACCTAAACCTTCTTTCAAGTCAAAACATTAACAATGTGCGATTGTGAGTCCTCTTTCTTCATGATTGTAGCTTAGCAAAAAGTGTTGGGTTGGAACTACAAAGGAAGTATTTCCATTGTCAAACTAGCTCACTCTTAAGTTCGATAGGCTACGAAGTTTCGGAAAAAGTTTGGGGTTTATTTTGGGGTTGGTTTAAAGAGATGAAAGGTTAAAAGAAAGCAAGGCAAAAGAGATAGAGTTTGACACAAGCAAAAGGTGGAAATGCGGCCAAAGTTCAAAACAAAGAGAAGGCTCAAGTTCAATAAGAAAAGAAGATGCAGGAAGTGCAAAGCAAGAAAATCAACAAGCCAAAGGCAAAAGAAGCACACGCATCACTGAAGAAGGACTTTTTGGGTCTCAATTCAATCTCTCTATAATCAGATGTAGTATATATAAGGTTTAATCAATCTATCTAGGAGGTAGAATAAAAGAGATGCAAAGAACTAACTAAGCTTAACCATGTATGATGAAGAAGGATGATTCTAACAAACTAAGTGGACAAAGATGAAATTCAAAAGTGAAAAGCAATACTAACAAGACTAAAGCAAGCAATGCAGTGCAATGCAAAAAAACTAAATGCAACAGAAACTAACGAGACAATGATCTAAATGCAACAGGACTGAGGTAAACAAAGCAATGAAGTGCAAGAACTAAAATAAATGTTAAATGCAATAACTAGAAATATAAGGCAAGGAATGGAACAAAAGCAAACAACTAAAAACATAGGAAAAACAGAACACAAAATGATGAAAATCAAAGAACAATGAAGTGCTGGTTCAAGGCTTGAGCAATGATGACTTGTGGATTACTTAGTATCAAACCTAGGATGGTCAAGACTGATAAAAAGCAAGGAACATGATCTAGCCACTAAATCAATCAATCCGTATCTAGAGCAGAAATAACTAAGTTAAGCACAGGTCAGACCCACATGTGATGGCGTATATGTGCAAAACCAGCCCACAACAAGAACAGAGATGTCTAAGTTAAGCACATGTCAGACCCACTTGTGATGGCGTATCTGTGCAAAACCAGCAAGAAAACACAAGGCTTTTATAGACCAAACATGCTACGTAAACGCCAATATAATCATCTAGGAGAATGTTCCTAACAAAGTTCTTTCAGGCATTTAAATAAACACTTGTGATGCAGCAAACACCTATAATCAGTTTCACCCTAAAAGAGTTACTAAGCACTAAGGACAACTAACCTAAGTGATCTAAGCATTAATCAAACCAAAACACCCTAAGCTATCAACCAATCATCCCCAAATCTGCTCCAACATCTATCCATATGAAACTACTCACAACTCATAGCGAAATCAACAGAAATAAGCAGAGATGATAGATCAAACATGATTAAACAAGAACTAGAAGGAAAATAACAAAGGAAATGCAAAAATTTATTAAAGAAATGATCTTGATCAAAATCCCATAAAAATCTCTTTGTGGTTTCCCACAAGGTCGAAAATAAGGTAAAGAAGAAGATAAATGCTAAAAAGATAAGGTTTTGCTTAAATAAGCTAAGAAGATAAGGTTTGACAAAAAGTAGAAAAATCTTAATCAACTCTCGGCGTTGACACATCGTGGTGCAAAGGGAAGTGTTCTGCTCGATGCAGTCAGCTCGATATCGAGGTGGGTTCTCCGTGTTCTCCTTATGCTACACCTCGATATGTCCCGTGTATTCGTATCGGCTTGTACGACATGCCTGGCTCGGTGCACTACCTCGGTGCAGTCTCGAGGTCACCGGACAAATCCTTCTTCCTCGTTCCGCACTTCACATCGCGCAAGCTTCACATATGTTCTACTCGATGTTCGACCTCGATATGGACACAGAGTTTGCAAAGCTGCTTCTTTGGCGTCTCCTCCAATCATGAGTTTCTTCCATTCCCTTTCCAACTCCAAAACTCTCCCAAAAACACCTGCAAGTCACCATAAACATGCACATGTATGCAAATGTATGCAATCCTAAGCTAAATGTATGCTATGTTGATTCTAAGTGCAAATAATACTAAAATTCTCAACTATAATGCAAAAACAGAGGAAAAAATGCATGAAATGCAGCCTAAAATTATCTAAAATAGCAAGCTATCAACCACCACCACATTTGCATTTTGAATTCGGCTTGCTATTTTACATGACCATGATTCACGGTTTAAGCATAAATGAATGTTAAAAAGGTTGATTTATTTGATGAGCTTGTGTAGGTTGATAGCATTGTAATCAATCTTGCTTTGTGATGAAAGTGGCTAAGTGTTTAGAGTATGGTTCCATCAATTGCATTTTAGGACTAGAAACATGGTCATAATTTTGATTTATTGCTAGCATTTTAGAGGTATGAGTTTCCATTTTAAAACCTCATCATTATGCTTTATGTTTTCTTTGCTTGAGGGCAAGCAAATACTAAGTGTGGGGGTGTTGATAGCTTGCAATATTTTAGTGTTTTAGGCTGCATTGCATACATCTTTTCCCTTGCTTTTGCATCTTTTCTTAGCATTTTAGTCTCATTTTCATCTTGAAGTAACATTGCATATAGGATTGCATACATGTGCATGTTTATGGTCTATTTCAGTTGTATTTGGAGGTTTTGCGAGCTTGGGAAGGAGATTAGAGCAGCATACATTCGCGGAGTTTCCAAGAGAAGGAGTCTTGCAAAGTCTGCGTCCATATCGAGGAGGAGTATCGAGCAGAACACCTGAGGAGTGTGCTCGATGCAGGCTGCAGTATATGGAGAAGAAGACTTTGCCATGGGTTCGAAGGAGTTGGCTCACATCGAGGATGCGTGTCGAGCATGGAGTACCGTACGAGTCAATTCGGAGATATAGGGCATATCAGTTTCCAACATCCAACAGAACATCCAACACCTTGCTTGATACAGCCCAATTCCACATCAGGACGAGCACACAGTCAAGAGGATCACCTGCAGTACAGAGGACTCGCACCGAGATAGTGCATTGAGCTGAATACCATACGTATAGCCCGATATGATTTATCTGCGCGTTGACCAGCCTTTTTCTTTGATCTTCTCCTTTTTTTAGGATGTTCTTCCTTCTTTTGTGTCTTTCGTATAAAAGGAAAACCAAAAACATTATCCCTTATATCACCAAATCTTATCTTTTAGCTCTTGCTTAGCTTGTTGGTGATTTTAGATCTTTTGTAAACTCTTTCATCTTTTCAGTTAGGTCTTGCAATTTATATTTTAGATCCTGTGTTTTGTATTTAATTTTCGCATCCTGGTAACTTGGTTTCCTTATTTTTGCATTTCATCTCATCTAATCATGTTTATCTCTAATCAAATGAGATTAAACATGATTAGTAAATAGTTTACCAAAGATTTAAGGTTTAAAGTAGGGAAAGTGGTTTTTCAGAGTTGATTAAGGGTGTTTAGGCTTAATTAATGATGATCTCTATTGCTTCCTTATCTTGCAAAGTTGTCAATGTTTATAAAGCTTCTCCTTTTTATTGAATATGGTATTGTTGGTGCAAATAGTTAGCTTGTTAGCTTAGCTTCTTTTTCTCATATGATTCGCTTATTTGGCTAGATAGCTTGTCTATGCTTATGGTTCCTTAGACTTGTGACATCTAGGTTAACAATTTGCAAGATAAGAATCATTGCATTGTGAAAGAGAGGTTCGTTTTAATTGGTTCTTCTTTTAGGCAGTTAGGGGATTTTTGCTTTATAATCAAGGCCAGTGAATACACCATCAAAAGTGGGTTTGACACACTAGTTTTGTTGAAATAGACTTCTCGTATACACCATGAGCTGATTCTCTTTAGAGACCTTGCCTACGATTGCAATATTGAGAAACACTTACTTGTGATTTACTTGTTTGATTGCCTTGTTTAGAAAAACCCTTAGTCATTCTTATTACCACTTAACCACTATTACTTAGAGCCTTGATTCTTGCCTTTTATTTATAGTCCTAGTTCAGGTATTGCTTAGTTGTCTTTCCTTATTTGCTTTTAGCATTCATCTTGCTTAGTTCACTTGCTTAGTCATCATTTTGTTTAGTTTTAATCCTTTGCTTGCTTAGTATTCGCTTAGTTACACTTCCTGTTTCAACTTCTTGCATTGTTAGGTTGTTAGTTTGGTTCTTGCATCATTGAAACTCCATCTTGGTTTAGCTTATTGCATTGACTGCATCTCAAATCAACTATAAGTGATTGATATCCCTCGCTATACTATGATTGATTAGAAGGGACATTTGTCTTTAGACCAAAAAGTCTTTCTTCATTCCTCCAATTACTTCTTTAGTTCAGCCATCTCCAATCAGGCTAAACGATATGGCGGTTTGGATATTGAAGCAGTTCTTGGCTCCAACTCAATAGTAGTTACATCTCCTGTCTCTAGTGGTGATCATGTGAGTGGTTCAAAAACATCTGTATATTCTGCCAATATAGGCATATCCTCCAAATCCATACCAGAATCTCCTCCCTCAGTAGAGATAGTAGCAAGATAAATTTCAAGTTCTTCCACTGTAACTCCTCCTCTTGAACCATCGAAATAATATGTTTATGCTTAAAGTTCTAACTCCCTGAAATAGCAAGTTCCCATCATCTCGAATGAAATCAACATGTCTCCTCAAACAATCTAAAATCGCATTATGTCATTTCGACCAATCCATGCCCAAAATTACTTCATAACATCTCAGCTCCAACTCAATGAAAACTCCGAGCAACTTCACCTTTTCCACCAATACTAGAACATCTCGATAGGTTCTTGAAAACCCAACCTCTTCAGTGCCAGTAGTGTCGATTCTCCCTCGTTTTTCCTCATACTTAATCCCAGAATCATATCACCTTGCCAACTCAGTACTCACAAAACTATGTCTCGCTCCCGTGTCGAACAAAGTTTGCGGCTGAAACTCCTCCAACAAGAACCGATCCAACGATCAGCTCTGCACCGTCCTGATCTGCCATAGTGAACACTCGAGGACATTTTGCCTCTTAGGAGGCGGTGGCATGATCATCATGTTCTGGTTTCCTTGCTGCCCTCCTGGTAGCGGTGCCATGCGATCCCAAGGATTGTAACCTGGATGTCCACACTTGTTACACTTGCCCGAATAGGCCATACATACTCTTTTGCGCCTTCTTCCACATTTGCTTCACTCCTTAAAACGAACTTGGCACACTATGCTATCCCAGTTATCCCAAGTGTGCTCCTGAGACTCTACTCTTCTTAAAGGCTTTGCTTGTGTGTCCTTATGCAGTTTAGCTTCTTTCTCAAGTAAAAGCTCCATTATATCTGCCTTTTCCACCAACTCAGTCAAAGTGGCATAATCTTGGACTGAGCAACGATGGATATCAGTCCTCAATCCTCTCAAGTATCTGCCAATCGCTTTCTGCTCCCCTGCTTCTCTCGCAGCAAACCTCCTAAGATGATTGAACTCCATATACTGTCTCACTGTCATGGATCCCTGGCGAAGCTCCAAATACGAACGCTTCATACCATCCATCGCTTTCGGTGCGAAGTACTTCTTGTGGAACTCCTCCTTAAGAGTCTCCCAAGTAATCTAATATCCAACATGTCTGTCAGGCTTCACATTATCCCACCATACATATGTATCTCCCCGCAAGTACTGAGCTGCAATATCCCTCTTAAACTCCACTGGACATCTGGTTGAATCAAAATTCTTCTCTAACAACTTCATTCAATCATCTGTCATGACTGGATTATTATCACCAGTGAAAGTCTCCATACCCAATTCTCTCATGAACTTCATTGTGTGATAGTATGAAAGTCTAAGTCCTGGTGGTGGCATCCCTGCTGGAGGCAGTTGTGGAACAAATGGCTGATGCACAACAGCTTACTGAGGTAGTAGATGCGCCTGATGCTGTAAAATCTTATCAAACATGCCTCTAAGCTCCTGAAAATCCTCCAAGGTCACTGCATTCACTGCTGGTTGGGCAGCTGTGCAGCGACTTCATTCTGGGGATGATTCTGACCATCAGCTGAGGGATCAACAATTGGGTTCCCCCTCGCATTTGCTGGAGGTTCCACTCCTTGGTGCCTTTCTGTCGAGATAACAACATTAGAACTAACTCAAAATCCTCCACATTAACAAGAACATAACTAATGCTCAAATCCTGTTCTAACTGGTGCTTTTTTATTTTAGAAAAATTCTCTTTCCATTTGAAAAACGTTTTTTCTTTTAAAATATAAACTTTATTTGAAAACTCTGCTTTCCGGATTAGAACCGTTTTCGCTTTAACCTGTTCTGATACCAAATTATATCACCTCTGTTGTTTATATCTTAACCATATTCACATTTTATTCTTGAAAGTATGCTTATAAACTATCATTTTCGAAATCATTCTTCATAAAATAAGTATTGATAAAATTTCAAAAAAAATCATAAAATCCCCATACTAAAATCTTATACTAATCTACGAAATAATACTTAGAAAATACTGTTTTTTTAATAAAATAAAATAAAATTAGATTCCCCAAACAACACCAAGAAGGACAATCACGTCGACGCCGTATCCTTCACTCACGACAACAATGGTGGCAGTGCTCAACGGTGACAACGACTACAACTGGAAGGTTCAATCCTTTTCCCTCTCTGCTCTGACTTGGCTTTGATTTGCGGCGGAAAAGAGGCATTAATTATACACTAGTATATATACCTCCACTTAATACACGATTGCTTAAATTATTTTTTTATTTTTATTTTTTTTAACTGGGTTTCACAGTTTTCATAATGGCTGTTATCTCAAACTACATATATGCATCGCACATCTGAGATCAGTCCAGCAAGTTATGTGTTTTTGTTGGAAAAACGAGGTCTGTTTCACTTGAATCTATGCAGGGGTTGTTATCTGTAGAAACATAATTTTTTATTTATTTTGTAATATTATATTATATGATTACATCAAAGCTTATATCCGAATTTTAGAGTAGAATTTGTTTGATAATATCTTTGTATCATTTTTTTTATTCTAAACTTCAGTGACTAATTAGGCAAAAACTTAAAGAAAATTAAAATTTGTTTCATTTTTGTTACATATACTAAAATTATTGTCAATTAATAATATTGCAATTTCAGATTTTTGTTATTTATAATTTTATAAAGTTATTAATTAATTAACCAATAAAGTTAATAATTTATTTATTATACACATAGTATTTCTTTTTGATTTAAAAGTTTGTAGAGTTTGTTCGAGGGCATTTTATGAATGCAAATAGGGGGTTTGTGTTCCTCAATGTGCACGAACTTCGTCTCACAGGTTTGTCTAGTTGCGAAATGACTAGCGCCCTATCATCAAGTCGCGTCATTTCAGTAATCAAGGTAAATCTTCTCCGCTAGAGTAGCTGTACTCTTGGCACCCACTCTGCCCAATGATGAGACATACTGGAGAGATGGTGGAGAGGTTCACTTTTAGGTAGGTTCTTTGGTTAACGTGACGGTTCTTGGTTAGTTGTGGTAAAATCGGTTTTATCAATCTCTCTCAATTTTATGTGTCATCATCGAGGAGTAAAAAAAGCCGAATCCAGATGGTCGTTGTTCTTGTAAAAGATACATAATTTATGTCTTTTATACCTAAAAGATATTGCTTTGTTGCCAGATTAAATGTGACATGCCCTGATTTATCGCGCATCTCGGAAGAGTACAAACACAGCCCAAACATGATTAGAATTGTCTGATGTTTTCGGAGAAAGTAAAGTGATTCTCCTGAGGAAGCACTCCAAAAGTGATTTACTCGCATTGATTAGCTTACCGCTAGGTGATCTAGCCGTCTTCCTATCATATTGACGTTTATAAAGGAGTTATGGTTTAGAAAATCTGCAGGGATCGAGACAAAACAACAACACTAGTGAGACACTTACCTAAGGGCTGCATGGGATAGTGGGATACCTCGAGAGGAAGAAAAGATTGTCTCCAGGTGCAGGTCGGTAACACGAGCGAGAGTTATTGGCTTTGTTACAGTATATGTGTATCAGCTGGCACCAAGCGGAACGTTTTACGAGGGTGTTACCCCAACTCCTGAACTGACAGAACAATCTTTACGTCGTGTTTACGCGGTAAAAATGCTTTGAACTTCTCTGCAGGGAGTTTTTAATGATAAAAAAAAAAAAAGATAAACTCATTGAAGTGGCAACGGCGCCAAATTAAGAAGATACAATCATTGATTTTTTTATGAATCACGCTAGGAACTAATGTTCCTTCTCCAATCATCAAAAACACCAAAAAAGTCTAGTCTAAGCAAGTAATTAAACTCAAATGCCTTAAATACAATTAACTGGCAACAGCGCCAAATTGATACATGACTTTTTAGGTTGAAATCTAACAATCTAAAACAAGAAATGAAAACTAAAAATAGAGGTTCTAAGACTAAATGATTAACTAAGTGATTCCAAATCAAGAACAAGGCTTTCAAGCAAAGATCATTGCATTAAACTCTAGGCAAGGACTACTAATATAGACTAGTCCATTCTCTTGGATACTAATCCCTTTGACTTTATTTCAAACCCATGGTTAGTGGTGTATCTATGATAAGCAAGCTATCAATCACAAAGTCCATAAAGCCAAAAAGCATGCTAGACATCAAATCTTTTAGGCTATATTTACTAATCTCTTGTGCAAGAAAACTAACACGAACTCACATTCTCATGCATAATCAATGTCTAAAAAGTAATTTCTCCATCAATGTGGTACTAAGAAATAAGAAAATTCAAGCAAGAAATGATATATGCAAAGGCTCATGATTATCTAAACACCATTTTCAAGCATTGAACTTCATTCAAGCATTCCATCAAACACTTAGTTTGCAAGTGAAAACCTAAGATCAACTTCTTCAACAAAGAGGTACTAGGCATTAAGAGCAGTCACAAAAGAAGAGCTAATCAAAGATCTAACACCCTAATCATCCTTAAACGTCAAAGGAAACAGTTTGCTTATCAAAAATCAAGAATCCCTAAAAATTAAGGACATAAATTCGAAAATGGCAAAGAAAGAGAAACAAGAAAGCAAAGACTAAAATATTAAGAATTAAAGAAGAAGAAAGCATAAACGAATATATACAAGTAATCCAATCTCATCCCACAAAAGGATTTGTTCTTGTTCTTCGAAAAACCAACGCAAAGCTTTGGAGAAAAGAAAGCATAAAGAAAATAAGATCAAGAGTTAGCTATTTACAGGGAACATCCCAAAAAAGCCTTAGAAAGCAGAAATACAAAAAAAAACAAAGATGTTCAAAGATGGTTATCGGACTAAAGCATGTCGGGCAGAAGGAAGGAGGTGATGCCCGATATGGTGCTCGACACAAACTCCTGGTTACGGACAGTGATGTTGGAACCGCCGTATCTTTTGAACCAATGACTGGATTGACCTTATTCAACCTTTATTGGAAAGCTAATGGGATCCTGATAACTAGTTTTTTTATAGCTAGTTTTAATCAAACCTAAAGCAAGGTTTTGTTGCTGTAGTACTTTAGGAATCAATCCACATCAGGTTGAGGAAAAAAAACCAAGAATACAAGAGCTTTGTAAATCTAAGTGAAATCCGGATAATTTGAGGAGAAAATCGATAAAAACTAATTGCAGCTACTAAAAGACCACGAAAACTATTTTAAAATCCCCACTGATGGGTTAAACAAATACCAGATGACCTCTAAGAATTTAAAATACAAATCTACTGGTTTTTAAAATTCGAAAACTAAAAGCAGAAAAAGGAAAAGTTCTAACAACCTAGGACAAATTTCAAGACAAAAGATTCAAACTTTAGAACTAGGAAATGATAACTTTAAGTTTTCAAAGGCTAAAAGTAGATTCAAGGTTGAGGATGATGCTTAAGGATGGTTCAATATTTAAACTTTGGGTTTTGAAAACATAGATCTGCACATTTTAGTGCTATCTCTAGGCCTTGAGAAGCTAAAGCTAGATTTATCCATGGCGTGTGGTATAAATCCTTTCCTCAACCTTTCCACCTAACCCATGTCGTGTGGTGGAAAGAAAGGGTGAAGAACATGAAGCATGAATCTCAAAAAATGGCCTAACTAGCTCCCTAAGCATCCATGGCGTTTGGGAAAGGATGAGCTAGTGTCTTGGATTTGGTATTAAGGGATCTCCTAAGTCTGCTAAGATATGGAAATCCCTGAGATCAAAGAGATCTTTCTCAAGAGTCTCTAGGCATTAACACCCCCATATCCAAGAAGAGATTAAGTTAAGTGCAAGAAAAACCCAAGCTAAACCCTATTAACCCCCTTAATCACCTCAACCTTAAACCCTTGGTGGATTACTCACTACACATGATTAGAGCATATGAAAATGTGAAGAAAAAAAGGATGAACATGATTAAACTACTAAACAAGAAAGATTAAGAGAAATACTCAAGATTAAAAGCAAGATTAAGGTTTTACAAAATTAGAAAAGCTTTTAAACTAACAATGACGGTTTTTTTTTTATAAAGAAGAATATGAGACAGATTGTATGGATCTGAATGACCACCTAAAAATAGGGTAAAAGCATTTTATACCAAAAGGGAAATGGTCCCCTCACTAAACTCCAAAACGTGAGCTGTCCGGATAAGGTTAGAGATCGACCTGAGTCGTCGATCTCTTACTCAATCTTCCGCATAGAACGTCATCTTTTGCCCGATCGTTGGGTCGATTCAGTCGGGTGGATCGAGCGCTTCTATCGTTCTTCTGGTCGATCCTCAGACGATCGAGTCGTGACCTCGATCTGGCCCTCGTTCTTCCCAGGCTTAGTTTTCGTGTCCATACTCTCGTTCGATCATCTTGGTCGATCTTGACCTCGATCTTCTTCCTTGAATGACCCGAGTGTCTCGATCTTCTGGCCGATCTCGTCAAGATCGACCTGCCTAGCTCGATCTTCACCTGGATCTCAGTTCCTTTGCTACATGGCTGAGTTCTTCCAAGTACCCATAGGCTCCCTTTCGATCCTTAGCATATCCACGCACCCTCCATAGCTCCAATGTATCCAAAACAACCTGAATATTATGCAAGAATGCAAGAAATATGCAAATGCTAATGCAAAGTGTTCTAGGACCTAAAATGAGATAAATGGTGCAAACTTGCAAACTAGCCTATTATGAAAGATGTATGCACGAAAACTACTCTAAATGTATGCTAAATATGCAAAATATATTAGTATATCAACTCCCCCAAAATTGCCTTTTGCTTGTCCTCAAGCAAACAAAATTCAAGCTAGGAAGAGAGGTTTAAAAATGGGGGTTCAAAATCCAAAAGTTTTTTTCAAATGAATCAATTCAATGGTCCTAGTTCTCAATTCTAGGATGCAGTACACAAACTTCTACTCCAAAGAACTTAGCCATATTCATCACATATTGAATCTCAAATCATGACTCGCCTATTCCAAACAATCCAAGAATCTTAACATTTAACATTCATTTAAGTTCAAACCGTGAATCACACTTATGCATTTAAAACCGAATACATTTGGCTAGGGACAAGGTTATGAGATAAAAATGATCTCATTCATGTGGGTACTCCAAGCAATGGTTTATCTCAAAAAGGATTGAACTTATGCATAATGCTAAAGGTAAAAGGGAATGTATGCATACATGACTAGACTCTCATCTACCCAAATATACTAACAATGATCCCAATCCCTCTCTCATTTATTTTCTTTTTCTTTTCCAAGCTCACTCACCCTCTAGAGACTACCCAAATCAAACAAGGCAAGACGCCAAGCATAACCCATATAAACACCATCATTCAAATTCAACCTAGGGAAACATCTTCAACCTTTCTTATAGCTAGTGGTATGGCCATACATATATTTTTAGCCCTTTTCTTTGATTTTGATAGGTCTCTTCTCATAAATATTTTTTTTTCTTTATGCACTTGGCCTTTTGGCTCTTTTCTTATATAATAATTTTTTTTTTTGAGAGGTATCTCCTTTTCTTTTCAACTTGAGCTTTTATTTAAAACAATTCAAGACCACCCACTTAAAACTATGTATCCCTTTTTATTCAAACTCCTAACACCAACTTCTTTTCAAACTCGAAACAAGTAAGCATTTTCACAAACACCTGTGAATTCCCACCCCAACCTTAAGCCTACAACTAGCTTCAATATGCAAAGCTAGCATCAATATAAGAGCCTAGCATGTCGCCCTAAACCTAACACTTTACGCCAAGTTCAACCGAAAATTTAAGGCCTCACAATATCACACACGAAATTTGGCTTGAAAGGAGGGTAAGGGTTAAGGTGAGGAGTTCTATTTAGGCTTAGAAAAGAGTGGTGAAGGGAATAAGAAAGCCTAAATATGTATATGTAATCCATGTATTCTTTTTCAATGCACAAGTATGATAATTCAAAATTCATGTTAGGGTTTCACTTGATAGGAAAGGATTCATTTCAATTTTGTTTCAGTCTTAAGCCAAGAGAATCAAGACAAATGGTCCAAATATGGTTAGAACTTACTTTCAAAGTTTGTAAAAAGCATCACAGAACTACTAACTAGGGCCTTGAACCAATTCATGAGCTTAAAATACTTTACAAAGAATTTTTTTATATCATTGCCCCCTATGCAAATGCAAGCAACCTAAATGATAAAAATTCTAGACTCAATCCTAAAATATTTGACAATGCAAATGCAAGCTATATGATTTTTTTTTGAAATTTTAAAAAAATTTCTGATTTTTTTTGTATTTTTCTATGCACTTAGATGGATGCATGAAGACTCAAGGATGTGAACAGAAAATAAGATCCAAATAGAAACATGTCAAAGCACACATTCTCTCCCAAACTTGAATGACAACGTCTCGGTGTCAAACAAATTCAAGAGGAGACCAAACTCCACAAAGCAAAAATTAAAAATGCATGATATATACAAAGGTTGGAGTTTTGGTACCTCGGAGCTAGGCATGGCTGGAGCTTGAGGTTGCTCCGGTCCTCCTGCTCTTTCCTGGAGTGTCGTGAAGTATCCCCTTGTCCTTGCTCCTGCTTGTGCCCTGGTGTAGAGAAAGACGCCCAGCTTGATTACCATCTTGAGGCTCACGGATCTCCACACCTCCGGTTGAGTTTCTCCTCAACGTTTCGCCCATTTGCTCAACCTCGTCACTCAAAGTCAATTCAGATGAGCTTCCTTGTTGAAGGACCTTGATCTTCTTTGCTAGCTTCTTGATCATCTTGCCATGCCACTTGTTATCCTTGCGCTGAATCTCAACAACCGAGGCAAGGAATTTCTCAGCCTTTGTCTGTGGCTCATAGTCCAGCTTGGGGAGATCAAAGCTTAGGGGGCATCTCAGCATCTGTAAGAGGGGATTCTGAAGGTGAAAGAGTGAGCTGAGGTGGGGCTGCTGTGTGTCCCAGAGGCGCAAAGCACTCTTCATCGCTTGGTAAGAACTTTATTGTGCCGATGCTTTGTAGGTGCGTTTCTTCTTGATTGGGCAGAATGCAGACTTTCTTCTCATGTTTATGGTTGTAGAACAAGTAAGTATAGTAGCCTGGAGCGGGAGTAAGTCCCAAGGAATCGGTGTGGCTCATGTAGATTTCATCCATTTACGCACGCTCCACATAAGGCTTAAAATCTGCAAGGGGCACTCCCTCTTGTGTGAACAATGGCGTGAGGAAACCTCCTATGAGTGCACAGCTTGCCTTACATCTTATTGCCCAAGCCTTGTATTTGACCAAGGAGGAAGCCAAGATGCAGTTGTAGTTGACGTCTTCCCCAAGCTCATCCTCCATTGGGTCATCATTCTCCTCACCATCGCATACAATCTTCTTAACCCCTTGGAAAAGGAAGCACAGCTCGTTCTTGGTCACTGTTGGGGTTGTGGATCATCCACTGAATGTGTTGGCCAGCAGCTTGAGGGTGTATCTTAGCACAGGATTACGCACCTTCTTGATCTTGGCGGTATTGGCTTTATAGTCCCCATTGCTAACCAAATCCCATAGAGCATTCGCGGATTTGAACCGTGGGAACTCCACAAGCGTGGCTGCAGCATTGAGACCATAAGCTTGGCACAGCTCAGGGATGGAGAGGTGGTAGGCATGTTTTCTGATCCTGAACGTGACATGACCCTTGGATGGAGTTTGGATGCTTGGATCTTCATATGACAAGTCCAAGGGGATGAGGAAATATAGCGTGGCCTCAGTGTAAGTTGGGCAATCCATCCGTGATAGGCAAGCAAGGCCCATGCCCCTGAGCAACTCATCAAACTCCTCCAACAACCCTAGCCTTTCCAAGAGATCCCTACTTGCAAACTTTGTAGGCTCAAACCGCAACCTCTCAAGCCTCTTCTTTCTTTTCTTCTCTTCCTTACTCCACATGACCCTTTCTTCAACCACTTGCTGTGTTTCCTCTTGACTTGCCAAATCGCTGCTTCTCTTCTTGGGTGCCATCGTACCTGAAACGCAAGTTCTCAAAGAGAAAGTGAGGATAGGTGACGATTAAGAGAGAAAGATATGGCAAAAAGAGAAAATCTCTAAATATAAGTCCTAGATTTTTGGGGATATTATAAAATACATCAATAAATAGAAGAGAAAAATCTCTTGAGATAAGACTAAATCAAGAAAATTTCCCTAATACTTAGATATTTCTAAAAATCCATCCTAGTCCCTAGCAAATATCATTCAACCATTTCAACAAAAAGGAAATTTTCTTGAAAACTCAAATATGCAATTCAAGAGATTCAAAAATAGCTTTGAAATGGGATGATTATGAGTTGCTCTCTGTCTTTCAAAACCGAAACTCACACTCTCTCTCTTTATTTTTCTAAAAATCAGTTTGTATGCAATTTGAAGAGAGAGTGTGTATGAAAGGTTTTATAAAGAAAAATCATTTGGACTCATGCAACTACATGCATAATAATTAATGGAATGATATTTTTTACTGTTAAAGCTTTGTTTACTGTTCTTTAATCTCAGTTCTTGCTAGTTTAATATCCCTTTGCATGATCATTTTCTCTTTTGCTTAGAGCCACCATGCTAGGTTCACATGCATGAATATCTTACCTTTATGAACTCTAGCATGTTTAAACTGTTAGCTTGTGAATTCTTCCTACTTTGTAGGAGTTTAATCTTGTTTAGTGACTATATAAACTTCTTTTAGCTTAGATAAATTCATTTTAAAGCTTTCAGGTATTAGTTTCTCAAACTTTTGTTCTTGTACTTATAGTATCTTCAAGCTTTGATTTTGTAGGTACCATGGGTAAAACAAGAGCAACTGCCGGAAGCAAGGGAAAGGCACATCAAGAGGAAGTGATATTACTATATATTTCGTGTATTTTGCCTGCTTATAAGATAGTTTCTCATGCATTTACCTTGCATATTAGGCTAGTTTGCACCATTTTAGGTCCTAGAGCACTTTTGCATTAGCATTCGCACATTTCTTGCATTATGCATCACATACAGGTTGTTTTCAGATACTTTGGAGCTTTGGAGGATTCGTGGACGTGCTAAGGCTCGGGAGGAAGCTCATGGACACTTGGAGAACACATGAGTGCATGCTAAGGACCCGAGATCGAGAAGCAGATCGAGCAAGGCAGATCGATCTAGATGAGATCGACCAGAAGATCGAGTACACCAAGTCGATTCCAGAGGGAGGATCGAGATCAAGATCGAGAGAGGAGATCGATCCAGATTACGGACGTAAATGACGCCATGCAGAACGATAGCCGGATCGAGTCCACCACTCGATCATCCAAGGATCAACTCGAAGATCGGACAGAGTACTCGATTCATCCAAGATGATCGAGACACAGATCGAGCTAAGGCAGGTGATTCCCGAAGAAGATCGAGCAGGCTCTGCTTAGACGGCATTCATCGGAAGAAAAACATCATTTGGATTCATGTAATTAATGGAAACGTCCACAAAAAGAAAACTGGACAACATAATAAATAGGCATAAATCATATACAGGTGATGGCACAGGCACGTAGTCATAATTACCTGATACAAAGCATGACTTAGCTCTTGCCTCGCAGTATGCAGTTGATGTTCCATTGCAAAGTTTGATAGCATCAAACTGTCCCATTCCTGCAAGCAAACAAATTGATAAAACTTTTAAGCATTTATTTTTCCTAATTCAATAGAACTGGTGAACAATCCTGTCTTGGTAGCAGTAAAAAGTTAACAAATAATTCAAGATATGTTAAATAGTAGACTGCAAATATGATATGTTAAATAACTCAAACGGTCACGCGGACCTATAATCTATCAAGTACTTATATCTAGATAACTCTATATGATCCTTAATAGACAGAGAAGAAAACGTTTAAAATGAACCTTCCAAGAAGAAAAGCAAGCATAAAACCTTTCACCTCATATAAGAACATCCGCTTCATGCCAAGTGTGGATGAGCTGTATGATCCAAGAGATGATCCGCCTTTGATGAGACCTAGCAAAGTAAGGACCATAAGCAGAGTGAGAGACTCAGATGTGGAGGGTGATGCTGAAGAGAACCAAGAGGTTGAAGAACAAGAAAGAGATGCATTGGAGCATCAAGACTATGATAGCCGCCCCTATGCCTTTGATCCTTACAATGTGATATGCACATCTGAAGCTTCAAGAGCTGCTCAAAAGCACATTAGGCTCCTCCAAAGGTGGAATAACTTCCATGACAAGGCAATAAGAAGCCTCATGAAGTCAGTTAAAGCTAGCAAGAAGTCGGTTGACTCCCTTAAGAGAAGAGTGAAGAAGCTGAAAAAGAAGTTGGGAGGATCATCTAAGTAGACTGATCAAGCTGTTCAGACTGAGCCACAAGGACAAGGATCAGCTGGTGATAGCATGTCTGAGGATGAACCTGATGCCACGGTCCAGGAGAGACACTCTTTCCACATTGTAGAGAGGCCAAGAGCATAGCCAACAGAACCGCCAAGGCATTCCCCTCATGTACCGGTTTCAAGCAGAAAAGGAAAGAAGAGAAGGACCAGGCAGTAAACTCCATCTGAGAAAGACACCTCTCCTTCCCTAATTAGCTTGCTTGTTTAATTTGGAAACAATGATAGTAAATCTTTGTAAACGCTAGTAGTTTATGAAAGTGATACCCTTGTTCTTAGTCCTTTGATGCATTTGATGTTGAATTAGAAATAAAGCTGGACCATTTTTGGTATTTACATTTTTGAAAACCTTGTTTGAAACTGAAGCATGCTTTGAAATGATTTCAGCTTTTATCTTAGTGGAACCTAATTTTGTTCATTGCAATTATCATGTCTAGTGCATATGTGAGTGTTGTCATTTATAGTTTTAAATTATTAGGACTTTCTTATCCCTTTTTACCACTCTTTAAAAAGTCCACTTAGATGTCCACACCTTTACCTAAACCTTCTTTCAAGTCAAAACATTAATAGTGTGCGATTGTGAGTCATCTTTCTTCATGATTGTAGCTTAGCAAAAAGTGTTGGGTTGGAACTACAAAGCAAGTATTTCCATTGTCAAACTAGCTCACTCTTGAGTTCGATAGGCTACGAAGTTTCGGAAAAAGTTTGGGGTTTATTTTGGGGTTGGTTTAAAGAGATGAAAGGTTAAAAGAAAGCAAGACAAAAGAGATAGAGTTTGACACAAGCAAAAGGTGGAAATGCGGCCAACGTTTAAAACAAAGAGAAGGCTCAAGTTCAATAAGAAAAGAAGATGCAGGAAGTGCAAAGCAAGAAAATCAACAAGCCAAAGGCAAAAGAAGCACACGCATCACTGAAGAAGGACTTTTTGGGTCTCAATTCAATCCCTCTATAATCAGATGTGGCATAGATAAGGTTTAATCAATCTATCTAGGAGCTAGAATTAAAGAGATGCAAGGAACTAACTAAGCTTAACCATGTATGATGAAGAAGGATGATTCTAACAAACTAAGTGGACAAAGATGAAATTCAAAAGTGAAAAGCAATACTAACAAGACTAAAGCAAGTAATGCAATGCAATGCAAAAAAAACTAAATGCAACAGAAACTAACGAGACAATGATCTAAATGCAACAGGACTGAGGTAAACAAAGCAATGAAGTGCAAGAACTAAAATAAATGTTAAATGCAATAACTAGAAATGTAAGGCAAGGAATGGAACAAAAGCAAACAACTAAAAACAAAGGAAAAACAGAACACAAAATGATGAAATGCAAAGAACAATGAAGCGCTGGTTCAAGGCTAGAGCAATGATGACTTGGGGATTACTTAGTATCAAACCTAGGATGGTCAAGACTGATAACAAGCAAGGAACATGATCAAGCCACTAAATCAATCTATCCGTATCAAGAGCAGAAATAACTAAGTTAAGCACAGGTCAGACCCACATGTGATGGCGTATCTGTGCAAAACCAGCCCACAACAAGAACAGAGATGTCTAAGTTAAGCACATGTCAGACCCACTTGTGATGGCGTATCTGTGCAAAACCAGCAAAAAAACACAAGGCTTTTATAGACCAAACATGCTACCTAAACGCCAATATAATCATCTAGAAGAATGTTCCTAACAAAGTTCTTTCAGGCATTTAAATAAACACTTGTGATACAGCAAACACCTATAATCAGTTTCACCCTAAAAGAGTTACTAAGCAGTAAGGACAACTAAGCTAAGTGATCTAAGCATTAATAAAACCAAAACACCCTAAGCTATCAACCAATCATCCCCAAATCTGCTCCAACATCTATCCATATGAAACTACTCACAACTCATAGCGAAATCAACAGAAATAAGCAGAGATGATAGATCAAACATGATTAAACAAGAACTAGAAGGAAAATAACAAAGGAAGTGCAAAAATTTATTAAAGAAATGATCTTGATCAAAATCCCATAAAAATCTCTTTGTGGTTTTCCACAAGGTCGAAAATAGGGTAAAGAAGAAGATAAATGCTAAAAAGATAAGGTTTTGCTTAAATAAGCTAAGAAGATAAGGTTTGACAAAAAGTAGAAAAATCTTAATCAACTCTCAGCGTTGACACATCGTGGTGCAAAGGGAAGTGTTCTGCTCGATGCAGTCAGCTCGATATCGAGGTGGGTTCTCTGTGTTCTCCTTGATGCTACACCTCGATATGTCCTGTGTATTCATATCGGCTTGTACGACATGCCTGGCTCGGTGCACTACCTCGGTGCAGTCTCGAGGTCACCGGACAAATCCTTCTTCCTCGTTCCGCACTTCACATCGCGCAAGCTTCACATATGTTCTGCTCGATTTTCGACCTCGATATGGACACAGAGTTTGCAAAGCTGCTTCTTTGGTGTCTCCTCCGATCATGAGTTGCTTCCATTCCCTTTCCAACTCCAAAACTCTCCAAAAAACACCTGCAAGTCACCATAAACATGCACATGTATGGAAATTTATGCAATTCTAAGCTAAATGTATGCTATGTTGATTCTAAGTGCAAATAATACTAAAATTCTCAACTATAATATGAAAACAGAGGAAAAGATGCATGAAATGCAGCCTAAAATTGTCTAAAATAGCAAGCTATCAACCACCACCACATTTGCATTTTGAATTCGGCTTGCTATTTTACATGACCATGATTCACGGTTTAAGCATAAATGAATGTTAAAAAGGTTGATTTATTTGATGAACTTGTGTAGGTTGATAGCATTGTAATCATTCTTGCTTTGTGATGAAAGTGGCTAAGTGTTTAGAGTATGGTTCCATCAATTGCATTTTAGGACTAGAAACATGGTTATAATTTTGATTTATTGCTAGCATTTTAGAGGTATGAGTTCCCATTTTAAAACCTCATCATTATGCTTTATGTTTTCTTTGCTTGAGGGCAAGCAAATACTAAGTGTGGGGGTGTTGATAGCTTGTAATATTTTAGTGTTTTAGGCTGCATTGCATACATTTTTTCCCTTGCTTTTGCATCTTTTCCTAGCATTTTAGACTCATTTTCATCTTGAAGTAACATTGCATTTAGGATTGCATACATGTGCATGTTTATGGTGTATTTCAGTTGTATTTGGAGGTCTTGCGAGCTTGGGAAGGAGATTAGAGCAGCATACCTTCGCGGAGTTGCCAAGAGAAGGAGTCTTGCAAAGTCTGCATCCATATCGAGGAGAAGTATCGAGCAGAACACCTGAGGAGTGTGCTCGATGCAGGCCGCTGTACATGGAGAAGAAGACTTTGCCATGGGTTCGAAGGAGTTGGCTCACATCGAGGATGCGTGTCGAGCATGCAGTGTCGTACGAGTCAATTCAGAGATATAGGGCATATCGGTTTCCAACATCCAACAGAACATCCAACACCTTGCTTGATACAGCCCAATTCCACATCAGGACGAGTGCACAGTCAAGAGGATCACCTGCAGTACAGAGGACTCGCACCGAGATAATGCATTGAGCTGAATACCGATATGATTTATCCGCGCGTTGACCAGCCTTTTTCTTTGATCTTCTCCTTTTTTTAGGATGTTCTTCCTTCTTTTGTGTCTTTAGTATAAAAAGGAAACCAAAAACATTATCCCTTATATCAATTAATCTTATCTTTTAGCTCTTGCTTAGCTTGTTGGTGATTTTAGATCTTTTGTAAACTCTTTCATCTTTTCAGTTAGGTCTTGCAATTTATATTTTAGATCTTGTGTTTTGTATTTAATTTTCGCATCCTGGTAACTTGGTTTACTTATTTTTGCATTTCATCTCATCTAATCATGTTTATCTCTAATCAAATGAGATTAAACATGATTAGTAAATAGTTTACCAAAGATTTAAGGTTTAAAGTAGGAAAAGTGGTTTTTCAGAGTTGATTAAGGGTGTTTAGGCTTAATTAATGATGATCTCTATTGCTTCCTTATCTTGCAAAGTTGTCAATGTTTATAAAGCTTCTCCTTTTTATTGAATATTGTATTGTTGGTGCAAATAGTTAGCTTGTTAGCTTAGCTTCTTGTTTCTCATATGATTCGCTTATTTGGCTAGATAGCTTGTCTATGCTTATGGATCCTTAGACTTGTGACATCTAGGTTAACAATTTGCATTGATAAAGTGATTTGATTAGAGCTAGATAGTATGAGTTTCATGGGTTACACTTGTTGACTTGATAGTTTGCATCATAGAACATTCAGTTGCTTAAAATTCTGATGCATTGCTTTAGCATTGTTTAGGTTTTGCATTTGTTAGCATATTATTGAATTGTTGAGGTGCTGCATAAGTCTCTAGAGAATACTAACCGATTGATAGTTTGACTAGAATCATTGCATTGTGAAAGAGAGGTTCGTTTTAATTGGTTCTTCTTTTAGGCAGTTAGGGGTTTTTTGCTTCAGAATCAAGGCCAGTGAATACACCATCAAAAATGGGTTTGACACACTAGTTTTGTTGAAATAGACTTGTCGTATACATCATGAGCTGATTCTCTTTAGACACCTTGCCTACGATTGCAATATTGAGAAACACTTACTTGTGATTTACTTGTTTGATTGCCTTGTTTAGAAAAACCCTTAGTCATTCTTATTACCACTTAACTACTATTACTTAGAGCCTTGATTCTTGCCTTTTATTTATAGTCCTAGTTCACGTATTGCTTAGTTGTCTTTCCTTATTTGCTTTTAGCATTCATCTTGCTTAGTTCACTCTTGCTTAGTCATCATTTTGTTTAGTTTTAATCCTTTGCTTGCTTAGTATTCGCTTAGTTACACTTCCTGTTTCAACTTCTTGCATTGTTAGATTGTTAGTTTGGTTCTTGCATCATTGAAACTCCATCTTGGCTTAGCTTATTGCATTGACTGCATCTCAAATCAACTATAAGTGATTGATATCCCTCGCTATACTATGATTGATTAGAAGGGACATTTGTCTTTAGACCAAAAAGTTTTTCTTCATTCCTCCAATTACTTCTTTAGTTCAGCCATCTCCAATCAGGCTAAACGATATGGCTGTTTGGATATTGAAGCAGTTCTTGGCTCCAACTCAATAGTAGTTACATCTCCTGTCTCTAGTGGTGATCATGTGAGTGGTTCAAAAACATCTGTATATTCTGCCAATATAGGCATATCCTCCAAATCCATACCAGAATCTCCTCCCTCAGTAGAGATAGTAGCAAGATAAACTTCAAGTTCTTCCACTGTAACTCCTCCTCTTGAACCATCGAAATAATATGTTTATGCTTAAAGTTCTAACTCCCTGAAATAGCAAGTTCCCATCATCTCGAATGAAATCAACATGTCTCCTGAAACAATCTAAAATCGCATTATGTCATTTCGACCAATCCATGCCCAAAATTACTTCATAACATCTCAGCTCCAACTCAATGAAAACTCCGAGCAACTTCACCTTTTCCACCAATACTAGAACATCTCGATAGGTTCTTGAAAACCCAACCACTTCAATGCCAGTAGTGTCGATTCTCCCTCGTTTTTCCTCATACTTAATCCTAGAATCATTTCACGTTGCTAACTCAGTACTCACAAAACTATGTCTCGCTCCCGTGTCGAACAAAGTATGCGCTGAAACTCCTCCAACAAGAACCGATCCAACGATCAGCTCTGCACCGTCCTGGTCTGCCATAGTGAACACTCGAGGACATCTTGCCTCTTAGGAGGCGGTGGCATGATCATCATGTTCTGGTTTCCTTGATGCCCTCCTGGTAGCGGTGCCGTGCGATCCCAAGGATTGTAACCTGGATGTCCAGACTTGTTACACTTGCCCAAATAGG
This sequence comes from Thlaspi arvense, assembly GCA_911865555.2. Lineage (NCBI taxonomy): Eukaryota > Viridiplantae > Streptophyta > Magnoliopsida > Brassicales > Brassicaceae > Thlaspi > Thlaspi arvense. The sequence continues at coordinate 45,812,303 of OU466862.2, read as the reverse complement.
CCATACATACTCTTTTGCGCCTTCTTCCACATTTGCTTCACTCCTTAAAACGAACTTGGCCAACTATGCTATCCCAGTTATCCCAAGTGTGCTCCTGAGACTCTACTCTTCTTAAAGGCTTTATTTGTGTGTCCTTATGCAGTTTAGCTTCCTCCTCAGGTAAAAGCTCCATTATATCTGCCTTTTCCACAACCTCAGTCAAAGTGGCATAATCTTGGACTGAGCAACGATGGATATCAGTCCTCAATCCTCTCAACAATCTGCCAATCGCTTTCTGCTCCCCCGCTTCTCTCGCTGCAAACCTCCTAAGGTGATTGAACTCCACATACTGTCTCACTGTCATGGATCCCTGGCGAAGCTCCAAATACGAACGCTTCATACCATCCATCGTTTCCTGTGTGAAGTTCTTCTTGTGGAACTCCTCCTTAAGAGTCTCCCAAGTAATCTAATATCCAACAAGTCTGTCACGCTTCACATTATCCCACCATACATATGCATCTCCCCGCAAGTACTGAGCTGCAATATCCCTCTTAAACTCCACTGGACATCTGGTTGAATCAAAATTCTTCTCTAACAACTTCATCCAATCATCTGTCAAGACTGGATTATTATCACCAGTGAAAGTCTCCATACCCAATTCTCTCATGAACTTCATTGTGTGATAGTATGAAAGTCTAAGTCCTAGTGGTGGCATCCCTGCTGGAGGCAGTTGTGGAACAAATGGCTGATGCACAACAGCTTACTGCGGTAGTAGATGCGCCTGATGCTGTAAAATCTCATCAAACATGCCTCTAAGCTCCTGAAAATCCTCACAGGTCACTGCATTCACTGCTGGTTAGGCAGCTGTGCAGCGACTTCATTCTGGGGATGATTCTGACCATCAGCTGAGGGATCAACAATTGGGTTCCCCCTCGCATTTGCTGGAGGTTCCACTCCTTGGTGCCTTTCTGTCGAGATAACAACATTAGAACTAACTCAAAATCCTCCACATTAACAAGAACATAATTAATGCTCAAATCCTGCTCTAACTGGTGCTTTTTCATTTTAGAAAAATTCTCTTTCCATTTGAAAAATGTTTTTTCTTTTAAAATATAAACTTTATTTGAAAACTCTGCTTTCCGGATTAGAACCGTTTTCGCTTTAACCTGTTCTGATACCAAATTATAACATCCCTCTTGTTTATATCTTAACCACATTCACATTTTATTCTCGAAAGTATGCTTATAAACCATCATTTTTGAAATCATTCTTCATAAAATAAGTATTGATAAAGTTTCAAAAAAATCATAAAATCCCCATACTAAAATCTTATAATAATCTACGAAATAATACTTAGAAAATACTGTTTTTTTTAATAAAATAAAATAAAATTAGATTCCCCAAACAACACCAAGAAGGACAATCACGTCGACGTCGTATCCTTCACTCACGACAACAATGGTGGCAGTGCTCAACGGTGACAACGACTACAATTGGAAGGTTCAATCCTTTTCCCTCTCTGCTCTGACTTGGCTTTGATTTGCGGTAGAAAAGAGGCGTTAATTATACACTAGTATGTATACCTCCACTTAATACACGATTGCTTAAATTATTTTTTATTTTTATTTTTTTCAACTGGGTTTCACAGTTTTCATAATGGCTGTTATCTCAAACTACATATCTGCATCGCACATCTGAGATCAGTCCAGCAAGTTATGTGTTTTTGTTGGAAAAACGAGGTCTGTTTCACTTGAATCTATGCAGGGGGTTGTTATCTGTAGAAACATAATTTTTTATTTATTCTATAATATTATATTATATGATTACATCAAAGCATATATCCGAATTTTAGAGTAGAATTTGTTTGATAATATCTTTGTATCATTTTTTTATTCTAAACTTCAGTGACTAATTAGGCAAAAACTTAAAGAAAATTAAAATTTGTTTTATTTCTGCTACATATACTAAAATTATTGTCAATTAATAATATTGCAATTTCAGATTTTTGTTATTTATAATTTTATAAAGTTATTAATCAATTAACCAATAAAGTTAATAATTTATTTATTATACACATAGTTTTTCTTTTGATTTAAAATTTTGTAGAGTTTGTTCGAGGGCATTTTAGGAATGCAAATAGGGGGTTTGTGTTCCTCAATGTGCACGAACTTCGTCTCACAGGTTTGTCTAGTTGCGAAATGACTAGCGCCCTATCATCAAGTCGTGTCATTTCAGTAATCAAGGTAAATCTTCTCCGCCAGAGTAGCTGTACTCTTGGCACCCACTCTGCCCAATGATGAGACATACTGGAGAGATGGTGGAGAGGTTCACTTTTAGGTAGATTCTTTGGTTAACGTGACGGTTCTTTGTTAGTTGTGGTAAAATCGGTTTTATCAATCTCTCTCAATTTTATATGTCATCATCGAAGAGTAAAAAAAGCCGAATCCAGATGGTCGTTGTTCTTGTAAAACATACATAATTTATGTCTTTTATACCTAAAAGATATTGTTTTGTTGCCAGATTAAATGTGATCTGCCCTGATTTATCGCGCATCTCGGAAGAGTACAAACACAGCCCAAACATGATTAGAATTGTCTGATGTTTTCAGAGAAAGTAAAGTGATTCTCCTGAGGAAGCACTCCAAAAGCGATTTACTCGCATTGATTAGCTTACCGCTTGGTGATCTAGCCGTCTTCCTATCATATTGACGTTTATAAAGGAGTTATGGTTTAGAAAATCTGCAGGGATCGAGACAAAACAACAACACTAGTGAGACACTTACCTAAGGGCTGCATGGGATAGTGGGATACCTCGAGAGGAAGAAAAGATTGTCTCCAGGTGCAGGTCGGTAACACGAGCGAGAGTCATTGCCTTTGTTACAGTATATGTGTATCAGCTGGCACCAAGCGGAACGTTTTACGAGGGTGTTACCCCAACTCCTGAACTGACAGAACAATCTTTACATCGTGTTTACGCGGTAAAAATGCTTTGAACTTCTCTGCAGGGAGCGTTTAATGATAAAAAAAAAAAGATAAACTCATTGAAGTGGCAACGGCGCCAAATTGAGAAGATACGATCATTGATCTTTTTATGAATCACGCTAGGAACTAATGTTCCTTCTCCAATCATCAAAAACACCAAAAAAGTCTAGTCTAAGCAAGTAATTAAACTCAAATGCCTTAAATACAATTAACTGGCAACAGCGCCAAATTGATACATGACTTTTTAGGTCTCGTGACTCAATTCCTCAAGTCTAAAATCATGCCATTGAAGTACAAGAGGTTATCAATCCAATCTAGAGGCTAAAGAACAATCAAGATGCTGAAAATTTGCTAATCTAGGCCTAAACATATAAAACAGGTTGAAATCTAACAATCTAAAACAAGGAATGAAAACTAAGAAAATAGAAGTTCTAAGACTAATGATTAACTAAGTGAATTCAAATCAAGAACAAGGCTTTCAAGCAAAGATCATTGCATTAAACTCTAGGCAAGGACTACTAATATAGACTAGTCCATTCTCTTGGATACTAATCCCTTTGACTTTATTTCAAACCCATGGTTAGTGGTGTATCTATGATAAGCAAGCTATCAATCACAAAGTCCATAGAGCCAAAAAGCATGCTAGACATCAACTCTTTTAGGCTATATTTACTATTCTCTTGTGCAAGAAAACTAACACGAACTCACATTCTCATGCATAATCAATGTCTAAAAGGTAATTTCTCAACCAATGTGGTACTAAGAAATAAGAAAATTCAAGCAAGAAATGATATATGCAAAGGCTCATGATTATCTAAACACCATTTTTAAGCATTGAACTTCATTCAAGCATTCCATCAAACACTTAGTGTGCAAGTGAAAACCTAAGATCAACTTCTTCAACAAAGAGGTACTAGGCATTAAGAGCAGTCACAAAAGAAGAGCTAATCAAAGATCTAACACCCTAATCATCCTTAAACGTCAAAGGAAACAGTTTGCTCATCAAAAATCAAGAATCCCTAAAAATTAAGGACATAAATTCGAAAATGGCAAAGAAAGAGAAACAAGAAAGCAAAGACTAAAATATTAAGAATTAAAGAAGAAGAAAGCATAAAAGAATATATACAAGTAATCCAATCTCATCCCACAAAGGGATTTGTTCTTGTTCTTCGAAAAACCAACGCAAAGCTTTGGGGAAGAGAAAGGATAAAGAAAATAAGATCAAGAGTTAGCTATTTACAGGGAACATCCCAAAAAGCCTTAGAAAGCAGAAATACAAAAAAACAAAGATGTTCAAAGATGGTTATCGGACTAAAGCATGTCGGGCAGAAGGAAGGAGGTGATGCCCGACATGGTGCTCGACACAAACTCCTGGTTACGGACAGTGATGTTGGAACCGCCGTATCTTTTGAACCAAAACGTGATATTAGGTCCCCTCACTAAACTCCAAAACGTGAGCTGTCCAGATAAGGTTAGAGATCGACCTGAGTCGTCGATCTCTTACTCAATCTTCCGCATAGAACGTCATCTTTTGCCCGATCGTTGGGTCGATTCAGTCGGGTGGATCGAGCGCTTCTATCGTTCTTCTGGTCGATCCTCAGACGATCGAGTCGTGACCTCGATCTGGCCCTCGTTCTTCCCAGGCTTAGTTTCCGTGTCCATACTCTCGTTCGATCATCTTGGTCGATCTTGACCTCGATCTTCTTCCTTGAATGACCCGAGTGTCTCGATCTTCTGGCCGATCTCGTCAAGATCGACCTGCCTAGCTTGATCTTCACCTGGATCTCAGTTCCTTTGCTACATGGCTGAGTTCTTCCAAGTATCCATAGGCTCCCTTTCGATCCTTAGCATATCCACGCACCCTCCATAGCTCCAGTGTATCCAAAACAACCTGAATATTATGCAAGAATGCAAGAAATATGCAAATGCTAATGCAAAGTGTTCTAGGACCTAAAATGAGATAAATGGTGCAAACTTGCAAACTAGCCTATTATGAAAGATGTATGCACGAAAACTACTCTAAATATATGCTAAATATGCAAAATATATTAGTATATCAACTCCCCCAAAATTGCCTTTTGCTTGTCCTCAAGCAAACAAAATTCAAGCTAGGAAGAGAGGTTTAAAAATGGGGGTTCAAAATCCAAAAGTTTTTTTCAAATGAATCAATTCAATGGTCCTAGTTCTCAATTCTAGGATGCAGTACACAAACTTCTACTCCAAAGAACTTAGCCATATTCATCACATATTGAATCTCAAATCATGACTCGCCTATTCCAAACAATCCAAGAATCTTAACATTTAACATTCATTTAAGTTCAAACCGTGAATCACACTTATGCATTTAAAACCGAATACATTTGGCTAGGGACAAGGTTATGAGATAAAAATGATCTCATTCATGTGGGTACTCCAAGCAATGGTTTATCTCAAAAAGGATTGAACTTATGCATAATGCTAAAGGTAAAAGGCAATGTATGCATACATGACTAGACTCTCATCTACCCAAATATACTAACAATGATCCCAATCCCTCCCTCATTTATTTTCTTTTTCTTTTCCAAGCTCACTCACCCTCTAGAGATTACCCAAATCAAACAAGGCAAGACGCCAAGCATAACCCATATAAACACCATCATTCAAATTCAACCTAGGGAAACATCTTCAACCTTTCTTATAGCTAGTGGTATGGCCATACATATATTTTTAGCCCTTTTCTTTGATTTTGATAGGTCTCTTCTCATAAATATTTTTTTTTTCTTTATGCACTTGGCCTTTTGGCTCTTTTTTTATATAATATTTTTTTCTTTTTGAGAGGCATCTCCTTTTCTTTTCAATTTGAGCTTTTATTTAAAACAATTCAAGACCACCCACTTAAAATTTTAAAACTATGTATCCCTTTTTATTCAAACTCCAAACACCAACTTCTTTTCAAACCCGAAACAAGTAAGCATTTTCACAAACAACCGTGAATTCCCACCCCAACCTTAAGCCTAAAACTAGCTTCAATATGCAAAGCTAGCATCAATATAAGAGCCTAGCATGTTGCTCTAAACCTAACACTTTATGCCAAGTTCAACCGAAAATTTAAGGCCTCATAATATCACACACGAAATTTGGCTTGAAAGGAGGGTAAGAGTTAAGGTGAGGAGTTCTATTTAGGCTTACAAAAGAGTGGTGAAGGGAATAAGAAAGCCTAAATATGTATATGTAATCCATCTATTCTTTTTTCAATGCACAAGTATGATAATTCAAAATTCATGTTAGGAGTTCACTTGATAGGAAAGGATTGATTTCAAGTTTGTTTCAGTCTTAAGCCAAGAGAATCAAGACAAATGGTCCAAATATGGTTAGAACTTACTTTCAAAGTTTGTAAAAAGCATCACAGAACTACTAACTAGGGCCTTGAACCAATTCATGAGCTTAAAACACTTTACAAGGAATTTTTTTATATCATTGCCCCCTATGCAAATGCAAGCAACCTAAATGATAAAAATTCTAGACTCAATCCTAAAATATTTGACAATGCAAATGCAAGCTATGTGATTTTGTTTTGAAATTTTTAAATTTTTTCTGATTTTTTTTTGTATTTTTCTATGCACTTAGATGGATGCATGAAGACTCAAGGATGTGAACACAAAATAAGATCCAAATAGAAACATGTCAAAGCACACATTCTCCCCCAAACTTGAATGACAACGTCTCGGTGTCAAACAAATTCAAGAGGAGACCAAAATCCACAAAGAAAATATTAAAAATGCATGATATATACAAAGGTTGGAGTTTTGCTACCTCGGAGCTAGGCATGGCTGGAGCTTGAGGTTGCTCCGGTCCTCCTGCTCTTTCCTGGAGTGTCGTGAAGTATCCCCTTGTCCTTGCTCCTGCTTGTGCCCTGGTGTAGAGAAAGACGCCCAGCTTGATTACCATCTTGAGGCTCACGGATCTCCACACCTCCGGTTGAGTTTCTCCTCAACGTTTCGCCCATTTGCTCAACCTCGTTACTCAAAGTCAACTCAGATGAGCTTCCTTGTTGAAGGACCTTGATCTTCTTTGCTAGCTTCTTGATCATCTTGCCTTACCACTTGTTAACCTTGCGCTTAATCTCAACAACCGAGGCAAGGAATTTCTCAGCCTTTGTCTGTGGCTCATAGTCCAGCTTGGGGAGATCAAAGCTTAGGGGGCATCTCAGCATCTGTAGGAGGGGATTCTGAGGGTGAAAGAGTGAGCTGAGGTGGGGCTGCTGTGTGTCCAAGTGGCGCAAAGCACTCTTCACCGCTTGGTAAGAACTCTATTGTGCCGATGCTTTGTAGGTGCGTTTCTTCTTGATTGAGCAGAATGCAGACTTTCTTCTCATGTTTATGGTTGTAGAACAAGTAAGCATAGTAGCCTGGAGCTGGAGTAGGTCCCAAGGAATCGGTGTGGCTCATGTAGATTTCATCCATTTACGCACGCTCCACATAAGGCTTAAAATCTGCAAGGGGCACTCCCTCTTGTGTGAACAATGGCGTGAGGAAACCTCCTATGAGTGCACAGCTTGCCTTACATCTTATTGTCCAAGCCTTGTATTTGACCAAGGAGGAAGCCAAGATGCAGTTGTAGTTGACGTCTTCCCCAAGCTCATCCTCCATTGGGTCATCATTCTCCTCACCATCGTATACAATCTTCTTAACCCCTTGGAAAAGAAAGCACAGCTCGTTCTTGGTCACTGTTGGGGTTGTGGATCATCCACTTAATGTGTTGACCAGCAGCTTGAGAGTGTATCTTAGCACAGGATTACGCACCTTCTTGATCTTGGCGGTATTGGCCTTGTAGTCCCCATTGCTAACCAAATCCCATAGAGCATTCGCGGATTTGAACCATGGGAACTCCACAAGCGTGGCTGCAGCATTGAGACCATAAGCTTGGCACAGCTCAGGGATGGAGAGGTGGTAGGCATGTTTTCTGATCTTGAACGTGACATGACCCTTGGATGGAGTTTGGATGCTTGGATCTTCATATGACAAGTCCAAGGTGGAGAGGAAATATAGCGTGGCCTCGGGGTAAGTTGGGCAATCCATCCGTGATAGGCAAGCAAGGCCCATGCCCCTGAGCAACTCATCAAACTCCTCCAACAACCCTAGCCTTTCCAAGAGATCCCTACTTGCAAACTTTGTAGGCTCAAACCGCAACCTCTCAAGCCTCTTCTTTCTTTTCTTCTCTTCCTTACTTCACATGACCCTTTCTTCAACCACTTGCTGTGTTTCCTCTTGACTTGCCAAATCTCTGCTTCTCTTCTTGGGTGCCATCGTACCTGAAACGCAAGTTCTCAAAGAGAAAGTGAGGATAGGTGACGATTAAGAGAGAAAGATATGGTAAAGAGAGAAAATCTCTGAATATAAGTCCTAGATTTTTGGGGATATTATAAAATACATCAATAAATAGAAGGGGAAAATCTCTTGAGATAAGACTAAATCAAGAAAATTTCCCTAATACTTAGATATTTCTAAAAATCCATCCTAGTCCCTAGCAAATATCATTCAACCATTTCAACAAAAAGGAAATTTTCTTGAAAACTCAAATATGCAATTCAAGAGATTCAAAAATAGCTTTGAAATGGGATGATTATGAGTTGCTCTCTGTCTTTCAAAACAGAAACTCACACTCTCTCTCTTTGTTTTTCTAAAAATCAGTTTGTATGCAATTTGAAGAGAGGGTGTGTATGAAAAGTTTTATAAAGAAAAATCATTTGGACTCATGCATGCAAGTAGGTTTTTGAAAAAATGTGGTCACGGCACATTTTTTATGGTCAAAGATGCTTGTCTTGACCAAAATTCAAATTCAAAATGAGAGGGAAGCAGAAAGAAGGGGGAAAAATTTAAACCAACCTTGGCATGAGATCGAGTCAAACCGGTCGATCTTGACCTCGATCCCATGCCCATTTTATCTGTGATCGAGAGGCTTGCTCGATTGGAGGCTCGATCTGATTTGAATCGAGCCTTAGATCGAGTCTCCTCCTCGTTTCAATATTCCTCGTGGTTGTGGCCATGCTCCTTAGATCGAGCTCCCTGATCGATCGCAAGTCGTTTTGGCGGAGATCGAGTGATCTGATCGATCCTGCCATCGATCTCAGTTCGAGGATCGAGTGAGACCAGTCGATCCACACCTCGTTTGTATTTCAAGCTAAACGCATGGGTGGGTCATCCTCTCGCAATCGACTGATTCACTCGATTGTCTACTCGATCTCGTCTAGATCGAGTGACTTCACTCGATTAACTAGCTCGATCTAGTATGGATCGAGCCAGGACAGGTCGATCTGTCACTCGATCGTTTGCCTCTGCTTCTCCTTTCCTTGCCTTGTTAAATTCAAGATCATGATCTCTGGTTTCCATCTCCTTGTACCTACGCACTTAAACTAAAAAGCATAAAATTGAAAGAGAAATAAATCAAAAATATGTACAATGATAGTCATGGGATTGCCTCTCAAGTGCGCTTGTTTTAAGTCTCTAAGCTTGACTTTACTTCGTTAGGCTAGAGGGGGATCTTGGAGAAGCAACGTGGTGCTCTCCTTGCTGCAATCACATGCCATGTAGGGCTTGACTCTATGCCCATTCACTGTGAAACTCTCTCCACCCTTGCCAATCAAAGTCACTTCCCCATATGGTAGCACCTCTTTAATCTCAAACGGACCGCACCATCTAGACTTGAGCTTCCCGGGAAACAACTTCAAACGTGAGTTGTAGAGCAGAACCAGGCTTCCCTCTTTGAGCTCCTTAAGCACCAGCTTCTTGTCATGAGCGGCTTTGGTCCTCTCTTTGTAGATCTTGGCGCTTTCATAAGCATCCAACCTCAATTCATCAAGCTCATGAAGTTGCACTAGTCTTCTCTCTTGTGCCGTCTTGAGAGCGTAATTCACTTGCTTCACAGCCCAAAGAGCTTTGTGCTCTAACTCCACAGGGTGGTGACAAGATTTACCATAGAGGAGGTTGAAAGGCGTGGTACCAATAGGAGTCTTGAAAGCCGTCCTATAAGCCCAAAGAGCGTCATCAAGCTTGCTTGCCCAATCTTTCCTAGTCACTCCTGCGGTTCTCTTTAGGATGGTCTTGATTTGCCTATTTGAAACCTCCACTTGGCCACTGGTTTGAGGGTGATAAGGCGTGGCTACCTTGTGTTTAACTCCATGCTTTCTCAAAAGACCCTTAAAAATCTTGTTGATGAAATGCCTTCTCTTGGTCATTAGGGTGAATGGGGATTTGAAAGAAACCGCTATAGCCATCTAAAAAAAAGTAGTAGGGATGATTGGCTAATCTCTCTAGCATTTGGTCAATGAAGGGAAGAGAGAAATGATATTTCCTAGTGGCTGTGTTGAGTTTCCTATAGTCAATACATATTCTATGTCCGGTTATTGTCCAAGTAGGAATTAACTCATCTTTTTTCATTTCTTATAACCGTGATACCCCCTTTCTTTGGCACCACATAGACTGGAGAGACCCATGTGCTATCACTGATAGGGTATATCACGTCAGCCTCTAAGAGTTTTAAGATTTATTTCTTAACTACTTCTTTCAAATTCGGGTTCAAACGTCTTTGATGCTCTATGGAAGATGTGTTTTCATTGTCTAAATGAATCCTATGAGTACAAAGCATTGGTCAAAGGCCCTTGATGTCACTGAGAGAGTACCCAATGGCCTTTCTATACTTCCTCAGCTCCCTAAGGAGTGATTCTAACTCATCATCATTTAGATCTTCATTCACAATGACTGGATATGTATCAGTTGGTCCTAAGAAAGCGTACCTTAGCCCATTTGGAAGCTGTTTTAGGTCCACCTTTGGGGCTAGCAGCTCACTCCAGTCCTCCTCTTGGCTTATGTTGAGGTTGCTGTCCTCATTCGCCCCTTTTGAACCCGAGTCATGAGCTCTTAAGCTACCGTCTTGGACCGTTCCTACCGCAGAGATCGAGCCAGTCAGTTGATCGCTCCCTCGTTCTAGGCTGGATCGAGTGTACTCCCTCGATTCACTTGCTCATTTGGATATGGATCGAGCAGGAGATCGATTCACAAGGTCATTCTCTGAACAGATCGAGTTGTCTCGATCGATCGTCTCATCGATCTCTTTCCTGGATCGAGAAATCTGATCGATCTCCAGGTCGATCTCTAAGCACTGGCCTTCAACTTCTTTCACAACCATGCGAGAATCTAGGATGCGTACATATTCCTTGGTTTGTTCACTCAAGAAACCATACTCCCCACACTCCTTTGTCAAAGCCAGCTGTAGATGATCCTCTTGTCCCAATTCCTCAAGCAACTCATCGGCCAATGCATCCAAAGCTTCTATGTAGAACACTTGTCCATCAATCGTGGGCTTCTTCAAGATTTTGTTGATGTCAAAGTTCAGCTTGATGTCTTTCCCCAGGTGCAGAGAAATCTTGCCATTCTTCAAGTCTATGATGGCCCCAGCAGTTGCTAGAAAGGGTCTACCAAGGATTATAGGGTCTCTTGGTTCCTCATCCATTTCTAGAACTACAAAATCTGTTGGCACATTCACGTTGCTAATCCTCAAGGGTAGGTCTTCAAGCATGCCTACAGGGAGCCTTATACTTCGATCAGCCAGAATAAGTGAGATTCTGCACTCTTTAAACTTGGTAAAGCCTAGCTTTTTGGCAATGGAGTGAGGCATAAGGTTAATGCTTGCCCCAAGATCACATAAGCAACTTATAAACTTCAAAGGGTCTAGTGCACAAGGGATAGTGAATGACCCCGGATCTCCTAGCTTCTTTGAAGCTATCTCCTTGTGGATGATTGCACTGCATTCTTGACTCAATACAAGACCTCTTCTCTCTCTTCCACCCTCTTAGCAAGAGTGTCCTTCAAAAACTTGGCGTATTTTGGCACCATAGCCAAACAATCAAGCAACGGCAGTTTTATCTCAACGTCCCTCAAGTGCTTCTCAAACAGGGCTCTATGCTTCTCAACCAACTGCTTCTTGAAACGTCCAGGGAAGGGGAGCTTTGGTTTGTAAGGTGGAGGCACGAAAACTTCTTTCTCTTTGCTAACTTCCTCCACTTTTTTATCCAAAACCGCTTCCTTGCCTTTCTTTGGCCTTGCAATGTAGACATTGTAAAATGTGATATCTTGATCATTTGAGAGATTACTCTCCACCTCTTGAATCACAATGTCCTCATTGTCCTCAGATTTAGACTGTGGTGGTAGCTCTTTTCCACTCCTCAAAGTGATCACATTTGCATACTCCTTAGGGTTTGTCTCACACTTTCCGGGTAAGCTACCTTGATCGCTTGAACTGGCCTTTCCTTTCTCTAGCTAGCGAATCTTGTTTTTCATGTTGGTGATTTGTGTAGATACCTCAGTAAGAGAAGAGTCCAGCCTATTGTTCATATCAACAAAATTTTGATTTGTATATGTTTGTCCTTGAAGTAATTGTTGGAACATAGCTTGGACCGGATCTTGAGGTGAAAATTGAACTTTTTGCTACTGCGGCACGAAACAAGGAGGAAACACATGAGGGTAGCTTTTGTTCCCTTGCTGTTGCTGGCCTTGGAAGTTTCCTTGTCTTTGCCCTTGGTACCCACTGTTTTGTGTAAACCCACCTTTGTTGTAAGGAACAAAAGGTTTTACTTGTTGTGGAGGGTATACTTGATCGTTGGGGTTTTCCACATTGGTAGTTTGGTAAGATAGATTGTTGTTGCCTTGATACCTTTGAACGTAGCCGTGTGGCTTAGTATAGTCCTGGCCTCCTACCCAATTTGCTTCCTCTTGGCTCTGCTCCAACTCATCTAGAACATCCGTAGCCTCTCCCACAAAGTGTACATGCTTTTGATTTGCAAGTACCAACTTGTTAATCTTTTCATGTAGTGATTTCAGCTCCTTCTTTTGTGTCTCAAGGTCAGACCCTCTAGGTGCTCTATCATAGTCTTCACTGTAGTTGCCATCACTCAAATCAAGGTTCTCAATAAGCTCCATTCCCTCTTCTACATCTTGGCCAAGAAAATTCCCTTTACTAGCCGTGTCTAGAAGCATTCGAATTTTGGGAAGAGCTCCTCTATAGATGGTGCTCAAGAGTGTCTCCTCAGTGAAACCATGATGAGGACATGCAATGGTGTAGATCTTGAACCGCTCCATTGCTTCACTAAAGGTCTCATTTTGCCTTTGTGTAAAACCGCTAATCTCACTCCTTACGCGATCTGTCCTTGTACTTGAGAAGAACTTGGACAGAAATACCTTCTTTCAATCAGCCCATGAGGTTATAGTCCCTTGAGGTAAGGTCTTCTCCCAATGCCTTGCTTTATCCCCAAGTGAAAAAGGGAAAATCCTAAGCTTGAAACTATCCTCCGAGATCCCATTGATCTTGATCATGCCGCACACTTGCTCAAAGTTATCCAGGTGCTCCAAAGGATCATCCATGGCAAGTCCATGGAACTTGTTGTTCTGCACCATTGAGACAAAGCCTGGCTTAATCTCGAAATTGTTGTTTTGCATCGGTGGTGGAGTGATGCCCAGACGATTGTGATGAGTGTTTGGTGCATCACCCGCACGGATGATCCTTGGTGGCCTTGGGGCGTGGTTGGGGTTTCCATTACCCCTGCCAACAGCAGCATGGTGATGTAGAGCCTCAGCTTGGTTTTGCTCAGCTATACCCTCAAAATCAACAATACCCGGTTGCACTATCTCCTCAAAGTCTTGTGCTTGTTCTCTTGCCCTTCTTGACCTTGCACTTCCTAGTTGATGAATGTTGTCTAGAGGTTGTAATAGGTTGTTGTCACCTCTTGACCTCAGATTCATGTACCTTAGAATACAAGTAGGAAGGTAGATAGATTAGTAACCAAAGTAAAAATAAAGACTTAGTCTCTACTAAGCTCCAAATCCTAATACTTTTAAACTAAACTCAAGTTGGCAACGGCGCCATTTGATAACTAGTGTTTTTATAGCTAGTTTTAATCAAACCTAAAGCAAGGTTTTGTTGCTGTAGTACTTTAGGATCCAATCCAAATCAGGTTGATGAAAGATACCAAGAATACAAGAGCTTTGTAAATCTAAGTGAAATCCGAATAATTTGAGGAGAAAATCGGTAAAAACTAATTGCAGCTACTAAATGACCACGAAAACTATTTTAAAATTCCCACTGATGGGTTAAACAAATACAGATGACCTCTAAGAATTTAAAATGCAAATCTACTGGTTTTTAAAATTCAAAAACTAAAAGCAGAAAAAAGGGAAAGTTCTAACAACCTAGGACAAATTTCAAGACAAAAGATTCAAACTTTAGAACTAGGAAATGATGACTTTAAGTTTTCAAAGGCTAAAAGTAGATTCAAGGTTGAGGATCATGCTTAAGGATGGTTCAAGATTTAAACTTTGGGTTTTGAAAACATAGATCTACACATTTTAGTGCTGTCTCTAGGTATTGAGAAGCTAAAGCTAGATTTATCCATGGCGTGTGGTATAAATCTTTTCCTCAACCTTTCCTCCTAACCCATGGCGTGTGGTAGAAAGAAAGGGTGAAGAACATGAAGCATAAATCTCAAAAAATGGCCTAACTAGCTCCCTAAGCATCCATGGCGTTTGGGAAAGGATGAGCTAGTCTCTTAGACTTGGATTTAAGGGATCTCCTAAGTCTGCTAAGATAAGAAAATCCCTGAGATCAAAGAGATCTTTCTCAAGAGTCTCTAGGCATTAAAACCCCCAAATCCAAGAAGAGATTAAGTTAAGTGCAAGAAAAACCCAAGCTTAAACCCTATTAACCCCTTTAATCACCTCAACCTTAAACCCTTGGTGGATTACTCACTACATATGATTAGAGCATATGAAAATGTAAAGGAAGAAAGGATGAACATGATTAAACTACTAAACAAGAAAGATTAAGAGAAATTCTTAAGATTAAAAGCAAGATTAAGGTTTTATAAAATATGAAAAGCTCTTAAACTAACAATGGCGGTTTTTTTAGATAAAGAAGAAGATGAGACAGATTGTATGGATCTGAATGACCACCCAAAAATAGGGTAAAAACATTTTATACCAAAAGGGAAATGGTCCCCTCACTAAACTCCAAAACGTGAGCTGTCCGGATAAGGTTAGAGATCGACCTGAGTCGTCGATCTCTTACGCGATCTTCTGCATAGAACGTCCTCTTTTGCCCGATCGTTGGGTCGATTCAGTCGGGTGGATCGAGCGCTTCTATCGTTCTTCTGGTCGATCCTCAGACGATCGAGTCATGACCTCGATCTGGCCCTCGTTCTTCCCAGGCTTAGTTTCCGTGTCCGTACTCTCGTTCGATCATCTTGGTCGATCTTGACCTTGATCTTCTTCCTTGAAACGACCCGAGTGTTTCGATCTTCTGGTCAATCTCATCTAGATCAACCTGCCTAGCTCGATCTTCACCTCGATCTCGGTTCCTTTGCTACATGGTCGAGTTCTTCCAAGTATCCATAGGCTCCCTTTCGATCCTTAGCATATCCACGCATCCTCCATAGCTCCAGTGTATCCAAAAGAACCTGAATATGATGCAAGAATGCAAGAAAAGTGTTCTAGGACTTAACTACTCTAAATGTATGCTAAGTATGCGAAATATATGAGTATATCAGATCCTCTACAACGTAGATGAAGAACTTCGAGGCTGAATTGCACCGTAAGACCTTTGTATGGAACCATACATTTCATATCGACCTGCATATCGGGCAGGTTTCTCTCAGTTTTGGTCGATACAGGACTTTGGTGCAACCTAAGACCCGTCATATTGGCCATTATGATTGGTTCTTCATGTCCACATCATCCACCATTCTCCAAGTGTCCTCCATAGCTCTATTTAGACCCAAAAAAGATTCTAAACCATGCAAAATTTGCAATGCCTAGTTTGAAACCTAATATGTCTAAGATAAGTGCAAAAGTGAACGAAACATGATGAATGAATGCATGAAAAGAAACCTAAAATGCATGCTAAAACGAGGTAAAATATGAGGTTATCGCATGAGGAATTGAGCCACAAGACTGAAAAGGCCTTGTATGAATTAGGCCCTGTTGCCTATTTGGATTTGTTTGATCATAAAGATTTTGATTTTCTGTGAGACTAGGTTCACTATTTATCTTGTTACTTCTGGTTTTGCTTTGACTTTGTCTATTCAGGTGTATGAACCTGAGATCACAAGGATCAGAACATCTCCTGCCACTTTTGGATAACATTGACAGATTTGTAAGAAGAAACATAGCAAGGGTGGTCAACATGAATGACCCACAAGCTGTTGTTGGTGCACAAGGACCACAAGGAATTCAGGGGACTCAAGGACCTTAGGGCTTAGCTGGTACTCTAAGATAAAATCGAAGAGCTCAAGTCCATCTGCCTAGACCAGCTAGAGTTATTGGCGTAGGGGATGCACCAAACAGTCATGCCACAAGACATGGCATCATCCCTCCTCTAGTGGCAAATAACAACTTTGAGAGCAAGAGCAGTTTGATTTTCATAGTCCAAGGTAGCAAGTTCCATAGCATGCCTTTGGAAGACCCACTAGATCATCTTAATCAGTTTGACAAAATCAGTTCCATGACAAAGATCAATGGAGTCTCAAAAGATGGCTTCAAACTCAGGCTGTTTCCCTTCTCTTTGGATGACAAAGCACACTTGTGGGAGAAGAACTTATCACAGGGTTCCATCACATCTTGGGAGCAGTGTAAGCAAGCCTTCTTGCCAAAATTATTCTCTAACTCCAGGACTGCTAGGTTAAGGAATCTGATCTCAAGTTTCACTCAAGGGTCTCAAGAATTATTTTGTGAGACTTGGAAAAGATTTAAGGGGTACACTCTACAATGACTCCATCATGGATTTTCTAGTGAGCCCTTGCTCTCTACTCTCTACAGAGGTGTGTTGCCCTAGAGCAGAATGTTGTTGGACACAGCAAGCAATGGAAACTTCTTAGGGAAGGAAGTAAAGGAAGGTCTTGAATTTGTAGAGAATTTAGCTCAGCGTGATGGTAATTATGATGAAGATTTTGACAGGACGCCTCAGTTCCAAGGAAAAGCTAGAATACAACAGGAAAGAGATCAAGGCACCCAATGAGAAGCTTGATAAACTGCTCAAAGTGAATCAAAAGGAGGTCCACTTTGTTGGTAAATATGTTCAGACCCAAGAGGATGAAGAGGTTCACATTGAGGAAGTTAATTACTAGGGAGGAACACAAGGGCAAGCCTCTAGCTCCAATGCTCAAGATTCTGAGATAAAGGGAATCTTACACCAGCTTCTACACCAAGCAACACAAACCATGGATATGGCCAAAAGATTTGTTGATGTACACAACAAGATAGACAGCCAATATGGGGAACTTTCTACCAAGATTGATAACTTAAACACTAGAGCCAAGACTTTGGAGAATAACAAGGGCATTGCCACTACCTCAAGATCTCAAGATCAGCGTCTTGGAAAGACTTAAGCAAACCCCAAAGAGAATTCTGCAATGTAATCTCTTGTGTTGCAATGCCAAGTCAAGCAGATATTGATGCTGCTAATGATGAGCTAAAGAAACTTCTCTATGATGATGACTATGTCTCTCCTTATTTTGTGAAGCCTATTATGATCAATGAGGACATTGAGCTCCTAAGTGGAAGGGGGGGTGGGGAGAGAGAGAAATCAGCTTCCATACCCTCCTCCACCTTACAAACCTACTCTTCTATTTACAGGGAGGTTTAAGAAGGAGATTGTAGCAGAACAAAAAGCTTTATTACCTGAATATATGAAGAAGGTTAAGAAGAGTTTCCAGATTCTCTAGGAACCACAAGAGATACCCCCTAGTCTAATAGCTCTCAAAGATGAGCTTCTGGCCAAAGAAAGAGACCTGAGTGACGACAAGGTGTCTACTCCAGAAGTTGCACCACAAGAGGCTGCAAAGACTGTTCTCACTAAGAAGCTTGGATAACCTGGATGCTTCACTCTACCTTATACAGTTGGAGGCTCCTTGTTTAAAAGCTGTTTGTGTGATCTTGGAGCCAACATAAACATGATGCCTCTCTCAGTTGCCAAAAGCTTAGGCTTTGCAAGCTGTAAAGAGAGTGAGATCTCTCTTGTCTTAGCTTATGGAACAAGGAGAAGTCCAGATGGTTTGCTAGTAGATTTGTCTGTCATGATGGGGAAGGTAAAAGTATCAACTGATTTTGTGTATTAAACTTGGAAGGTGAGATAAAGAGCCCAATCATTTTGGGGAGACCCTTCTTTGCTTCAGTTGTAGCATGTTTCAATGTGAAGAAGGATCTGATTGAGTTAAGGCTAAGTGATGATGAAGTACTCAAGTTTGATACAAATGGAGCAAAGTATGGAGCTGAAGAGCAAGCTTACTCATTGGAGGTAGAAGCAACGCAAGAAGGAGCTGAGAATTAGCCACTCGTCAATGAATATGATGGGATAGGCTTTGATGGATGCTACCTCCTTACACTGTTTGAAAAGCCCCACCCTACACTAAAGGAGAAGGCACCCAAGGAGATCCCAAAGGGAAGCCAAATGAAGTGTGTCCAAGCTGAATTTTCTCACTGAAGGCTGGAGCTTGCAGCTGCTAGACTCAACTGAAGAATGAGTGGTGTACAAGGTCAAGTGTAAGGGAAAATCTAAACCCTTTTCACTTGTCAATACAATTAACACCATCAAAAGTTTCCATGGTGATAATGTAAGCTCAGCAGAAGCACACTCTGTCCACCTGAAGAAGCAGTTCCCACCATCAGCCACAACTACTCTTCCACAATGATCCACAAGGAGTTCTCTAACTCCTCATCTCCCCAACTAGAAGAATGGGTTAAAACATCAAGCTTATAGATGTAAAACAAGCGCTCTTGGGAGATAATCCCATTGTATCCTTGTATGTACTTGCTTTTACTTCTAATTTCTCTGTTTTAGTGTTGTGTGTGTCAGGTTTGCTGAGTTGATAGCCAAGGAGAAAAATATGGGCCAAAGAAAAGTTTGAGCAGTTTGTATCGGAGTGACATATCGAGGGTGTGGTCAATATTGGATTCATATCGGGAGCCACATCGGGGTGTTGCCCAATATTGGAGAATCCAGAGAATTTGGGGTTTTCAAATGTCTCGATATCAGTCGTTTGTATCAGACATACACTTGATATTAGAAAAAGAAAAGTTTATATCGATGTCTATATCAGGGTGTTACCCGATACAAATCCAAAAATCAGGTAAGTCAATTCTCTCTTACTTGCGTTGACTCGAGCCTTCCTCCTCCCTAAAAGCCATCTTCATCTCGATTCACCACTCTTCTCCACTCTCAAAAACACCTCCAAGCATAACTCCCTCATCTCTCACTCAAAATTCTTGATTCAAAGCCTCACAATCTCGGTTCAACGCAAGATGTTTCATTTTTCAGTTGTTTTCAAGCTTCTATCCATAAATCAACCAAGGTAAGTCACTGAAATTTTGAAGTTTTCCACTATCTTCTATATTGGAATTTTAAGAAACATTTGGTATAATATTGGAATTGGAAGGATAGTTATTGGATTTTGAATGTTATACTGACCTTGTGATGGTTAGGATTGCTAGCAAACCTTATTGGTGATTGATTGTTGAATTTTTGGGAATGTTTGTGCATGAACACTTTTTGAGTGAAACTTTGCAATTAATCTCCTGAATTTGTTAGATTTTGATGCTTCCAGTTCCATTAGGTTGCTATCACTTTGCTTGATTGAGATTGCTTGCCAATTTCGCATTTAAGACACTTTGAAAATCTGGGAATTTTAGAAATTTTTGCTAAGTGTTGAGAAACGAGTTGAGTTTTTGAACTTCTTTGCCATTGTTTATTGCCTAATGATCCTGTTTAATAGTGAATAGGCACTTTATATACAACATGTAAATTTGATTTAAAGATGTTTTCAATATGCTTATAGTTGTGTGAGTGTTATTTTGCAGAAAAAAATGGGAAAGTCCAAAGCTCAACACCCAAGTGATGCTAAGGGCAAGTGCCCAGTAATGCAGAGCAGCGATTCTACCTCTGATAAGCAGCTTGAAAAAAGAAGCAAAAGAGGGAATGATCCAGTTCCAACACCCAAGGTTGCAGTTTCTGAAGACGATCCCCTAAAGAAGGCCCTCAACATGAAGTTCAAGTGGACTAAGTATGCTGATATGTAGTTGTTGCATAACTTGGAGCTTCATGAGGATGTCACTCTGCTCTTCAAACATATGTAACTGGAAAAATTCTTCACTATGTTTCATACCTCCTACAAGCTCGTTACTTGTCAGTTCATCTCCTCCTTAGAGGTGCATTTCTACAATCTAACAGAAGCTGGTGATAAGTGCTACATAGATGGATACATAAAGTTCAAGGTGGTTAGAACCTTTTATCAAATGGGCTTCAACCAGCTCAATCAGAAACATTGTAATGGAGAGTAGTGGTGAAGAGAGAATACTTGGAAGGCTGGCACGAGTTGGAACACTGTGCATATTGCTCAAGCGATTTCTCCATTACAATCATTGGTTTGGGACAGCTTCAGACACTAGTCCTCAAATAGCCTTTAGTGTACTCATTACACCCATCTTGGAAGCTGCATATATCCCACTGAGAGAGTCTCCACATTCACCTGAGTTCATTGATAGAGCCTACCTCTTCAAGACTTGGTACTTTGTGGGAACCATGGAAGAGAAGCTGCTCTATCAATTTAATACTGATTTGAAGACAAAGAAGATGATACTTCTCCCCAACCCCCATAGCACCACTTTTAGGCTTACTAGCAATGTAAACTTCAAGCCTCAATAGGGTGAACTAGTGGACACATTTGCTGAACATACACAAATTAAAAAAAGAGGACAAAGGCGCATGAGATCATGTATGGAAGCCAAATGTATTACTTCAGCCCTTATAACAAGCCAATCTCAAGTTAGGTGAATAGAGAAGCCCACAAGCAATTGAAGCTACTCCAAAAATGGAACAAGTAGCAGGACAAGACAATCAAAAAGCTTGTCAAAACAGTGAAGGGGATGAAGAAGCGAATCAAGAATTTGACAAACCCTGCTGGTGGGACTTCAAGAGCTCAAGAAGAGTTTTTTTAAGGACAGTTAAGACTCCTCCTTAGGCGCTGAAAGGATTCACTCCTTTAGGGAAGCACCAAGGCCAAGGGAACATGTAGATCCTCCAAGAGCATCCTCCCAGGAAAGATACAACAGGGAAAGGAGAGCAACACACCCTCCCTCTCCAGCAACATGTCATACTCCATGGATAAAAGTTTCTCCCCATCTCAAGAGTTCTAAGATACACTCCTCTAGACCATTGTACATACCATATTTTATTTATGCATATTTATCTTGTTTACCTCTCTTCCACTCTTTTCTCACATATAGGAATGTGTGTGATTTAAGTTTGGGGGAGAGAGCGTCTCATGTTGTGGTTTGTTTTCTAACTACATTATGCATACATTTAGCAATTCATGCATCCTCTTAAGACATAGAAAACCATAAAACCATTTGAAAAATTCAAAAAATTACAGAAAAATAAATTCATGTAGTTGCATTCATTCATTTGCTTAGGATTGAGTCTAGTTTGCATTTTATATAGGTTGCATTCATATGCATAGGGAGTAATGATGAATGCCTTCCATAATGTTAATGTTTGAAATTATGTTCAGTGTCCTAGTTATTAATTGTTTGATGCTTGTGATCTAGTTTGAACTGAATGTTGAACCACATTTAGAATTCTTTGCATGTCACTCTTGTCTAGTTGAAGCTTGCATAATCTGATTTTAATCCTTATCTACTTGAACCATAATCTTGATTATTAATTATCATGTCTTGTGCATTGAAAAGTGTTTTCATGGATACAATATACATACTTGGGCCTTCTATTTCCTTCTTGCCACTCTTGCTGGTCCAAGTAGAACTTCTCACCCTTATACACAATCTTCTTTCAAACAATTGAATCATTTGTGAGAGACGGGAAGGCCTTTTTCCATAGATGAGCTTATTAAAAAGTGATGGGATTTACAACTACATTGGAAAGACTTCCATGTAGAACTGGCTCTACATTTTTGAGCTAAATTAGGCTAGGACTAGGGGTTTTAATGGGGTGGGTTTTATTTTGGGTTTTTCTAGAGGAGCAAAGAAGAAAAGCAAGCAAAGGAGAAGGAGTGCAATGCAAGTTACTTTGGGAAAGTTGGCTAAGTGAATAAAAAGCAAAGAGGGCTAATTACAAAGAAGAAAGTGTGAAAGACAAAGTTCAAAACACATCCAACGAATGAGAAGCACAAGCAAAAGTAAAGGAGAGCCCCTACAAACCAAGAAGCCAACCAACCAAGAAGATTCAAAGAAGAAGATGCATCGTCAAAAGCAGCTCCGAAGGAGAAAGAAGAATGGTGAATCACAAGAAAGGGTAGAATATGATATGTTCTTGGGTATAAAAGTAAGAATTTAGGATCATTTACGGGACTTAGCTATATGGATGTTTACCTTTGAATTTATAGGTTGTTCTTTACCCTAAGCATTTTACCGAAGCTCATTTTATATACATGAGAGATCCCTAGCATTTTCATGAGCCATTTCGAAATTTAATGAGGTCATTATAGTCTCATAGCCTTGCCCTTAGCCAAATGACAGCACTTGATTTTTATAAGCATGATTCGCATGGTTACAATTAATTGAATGTTAAAAGGGTTGATTGATGTGATTGTTTGTGTAGACTAGACTTGAATACTTGTTACTGTATGTGATGAATATGGCTAGATTTTTATAGTTGAACAAAATCAAGTGCATCCTAGAATTGATAACTTGGACATTTATCTCATTTCTTCCTTTGACATTTTGGACTATGAACTCTCATTTTTAAACCTCATTCCCTTGTTTGTTTTTGTTTGCTTGAGGATAAGCAAAAGGCAACTTTAGGGTATTAATAGCATGCATAATTACATCATTTTAGGCTTTGTTTAGGATAGTTTTTCATATCATTTCATCCATTTCATAGTCCAAAGTGTCATATTTGCATTCATAGAAGACTTAGAGTGCATTAGGATTAGGAATGCATATTTTACTGCATTTGGAGTGTATTTGAGGTATTTATGAGGCTAAGGAGGATATGTGAAGAGTTGGGGATCTAAGCTAAATCAAGGAGGAGCACTCAAAGGAGCAGAAAAGTTTAAACGATTTTGTATCGAGAAGCATATCGAGCATATACTCAATATGGAAGTCGAAGGAAGGCGTATCGAGCTTTGTGTTGGGAATCACCTTGATACCAAAGAAGCATAGAAATCAGGCGTTCTACGGACACCTCTATATCAGGCACTTTTGTTAGGCATTCAGCCGATATCAGAAGGGCTAAATCTGTATCGAAGTGTCTGTATCGGGTAGTTAGCTGATATCAACCTCCTTCCCTGGCCAATTTTGACTTAGGTCAATGCTCGGATTCAAGCTTTGACGAGGTTTGACCCTTGAATATTTGAGGAAAACCTTATCTTATCTTTTCATTATGCTTTATCTTATAATTATGCAACAAAAACCTTATCTCTAATCTCTCTCTTTCTTGTTCTTGATCAATTTCCAGTTTTAGGTATTTGTAAGCAACAATTTAAGTTTTTAATATAAGTTGGTATTTCTTGTTATTGTTCTAAAATCCTATTACCTTTGATCATGGTTTCTCTCACCATATGTCTAGATTTTGAGGGATCAATCATGGTTTGTGAATAGTTAATTTATGGGTTTAAGGATGAGTTAGATTTATGATGATTTAAGGATTAAAACTTGATGTTTAGGTGTAGATGATATTAGATCCTTCACTATAAGGTGTTCTTATTGCTTGAATCTTATTATCATCTAATTTTTGAACATAGAGTTTCTCTGCATCAAAAGTGTTTGTTGAAATGCATGAACCAACCTGTTAGTGGATTTGCTTACACATGAGACTGGATGAGTAGGGAGCTTATTGGCTTATTATGCTTAATTGTATCTATCACTAATAAGAATTAGATCTTGATTAGGTTGCTTTCAAAGGAATCATTGTCATAAGAGGGATTGATTTACATGTTTAGAATTCTATGCTAAAAGATTATGCATTCATTGATTGTTTGAACATCTAGTTTGAGGTCAAGGATCATCATAGATCAAATATTCCCATCCTATAACCCTGCTTGTTAAATTCGAATTTCTCCTGGTTGATTTGCTCTATTTTATTCTGTTATATACTCTGTTCTTGCTAGTTAATTAAGATTAGTGTTTACTTGCTTTGATTCATTGCTTATTGTTGCGTTTTAGTTTGGTAACCACTTAGGGTGTTAGATTCTTAAACAACATTTCTTTGCTTGGCTTGGCTTACAAATCATCATGCATTCTCTCTCATTCATCCTCTCCAATTGGATTTATAATCTTAAGTGCTTCAATGACATGATTTTCGACTTGAAGAATTGAGTAACAAGACTGAAAAAACAGAATTGAGTAACAAGACTGAAAAAACCTTTTATCAACAGTTGACACTCAAACTTTCGATCCTTTTCATGACGGTCGTTACCTTTTCAAATGTCAGTTCATCTTTTCCGAGCGCTTATAAATCTTGCCTCCTATGAGTGGATTTTCTACCCCAGCATTGATTTCTCACAACTTTAAGTTTCAAGCTCTACCTAACTTCTCGTCCTTGACAGTTGATATATCATGGTTTTTATGGTTTTTAACCATGGTATAAGTCCTTTTTATTGAGTCTTTTTGGTCTTTTTAGAGTCCTAGTTGAGTCTTTGCAGGTTATAGCATGATTATGGCATAATTGAAGGTTTTAGAGCTTTTTGGATCATTGCAAGAATCAACTCCGAAATTAGCAACTCAGAAGGTGTTACATGGCATTGGTGGCAATCGTCACCACTCAAGAGTGACGCTCGTCACCCGCATCTGAAGAAGGAGTCGCGACGTTTTACAAGATTGAGAGATATTGCACTTTGGCCCAGAAGTACCATAATTTACAAAAGTGTCCCAGCTCATGTTTTAGCTTGTATATATTAGGTTTTCAGCCATTGTGTGCTTCTATCTTAGAGCTTAGAATTCAGAGAGCTTTAGAGAGAGATTTATTCAGACCTTTTGAAGAGACAGATCTTGTACACTTTTAGAGAAGATTTCAAACCCCTTTATCTTATACTATATTCTTTTAATGCAGTTTTATTCAGTTTTGTTTTGTGTTTTCATAATCATGTCTGAGTAATCTGTTAGTTAAGTTAGGGTTCTTCAAAAGTTGATGAAGAGTTTGTAAAATCTCTAAACTGATAGGAAATTCATTGGTCTTCATATGTGCTTGCATTCATATCGATTTCTGAGACTAATCATCTAGATTTCAAAACCCTATGTTGTTTAATAGATGTGAGAACATTGTTAATCACCTGAACTAGTATTAGACGAGCAAAATGCATATTTGCAAAGAGATTTGACTTAGGAGTAGGTGTGTAAGCAGTAGGTGCATGAACTCTCTCAAGGAAGTGAGGAACATCAGCATGGCAGGTTATGACTATGGGTAAGACACTTCTTTTTCCTGCAGAATCATCAAAAGAAACACCAAGCATTCTACAAGTATCTCGTTGCTTGCATAAGTGTGAAGTAGGTTTTGCACCTTTTAAGTTCTAATTGATGAGATTAGGAGGTTTGGAATTGGTTCCAGAAAGTGCATACCTTTGCTTAGTTGCATGTTTCTGGGTTGTGGAATGTTGAATTTTTGGTTTGACAACATAAGATGGACCTGTAGCTGAAAGATCATGTCACTCTTTTGTGTCCAGGTTGGTGAGGAGCGTCACCAGGTCAGTGACGGTCGTCACTGACCCTGCAGGTCGGGTTTCTGCACTTTTTCTGCAATTCAGCTCTGCAATTCTTGCCTCCATCGCAAACTCGTCCTCCTCCAGCAACTTGGCATTGATGGGAACCTCTTCTTCGCGCCTAGTCATGAAGATATGATCTTCACTCCAATCCTCAAACCCAACAGCTTTTGCAGAAACTTCAGATATTGCCTCTTCAACAGCCATCTTGTTTACTTGCCCACTTGTATCATATTCAGTGACATACCCAGCAGTAGTGTCTTCTGAATTCTCCACGACAGGCTCTTCATCTCTGGAAGTCCTTACAGAAAAGGTCGACCATTAATGGTAGAACTCCCTCTCAACTTATCCATTTCAAAGTTCATGACAACATCACCCAAATCAAGATCTATCTTCCCCTTTTTCACATCAATGATGGCGCCAGCAGTAGCTAAGAATGATCTTCCCAGAATTAGAGGATCTTTAGGCTCTTCAGCATACTTTAGAACCACAAAGTCTGTGGGAATTATGCAGCCTTCAAAGTTAACAGGAATACCTTCTAAGATACCTTCTGAAGTTCATATGGATCAATCTGCTAGGATGAGAGAGATCCCAGCTCGCTTGAAATCAGTCATTCTAAGTGTAGCAGCAACAGAGGAGGGCATCAAGTTAATACTTGACCCTAGATCACAAAGAGAAAGGGGAAAACGTCCTGCTGAGATTGAGCAATCAAGCTCAAAGGTCCCTGGATTAGAAAGCTTCTCTGGAATTCTGCTTTGAATGATGACATTGACTTGTTCAGAAACCGTCACCTTCTTCTTCTTTGGAATTGTGCCTAAAAGGATTGCACTAATGTCTCTGGTAAGCAATGATCCTTCCTCATGACTTACACCATTCTCCACCATCCTCTTGACATATATTCTTAGAGCTGGTGAAAGCTTGACTACATCAACAAGACGGATCTCAAGCATCATCTTGTCTATCATAGCTTTGCATCTAGCTTCTTCTATCTCCTGTTTAGACTTTCTATGATGCTTGGGAAAAGGTGTCTTGGGTTTATACGCTTGCTCCTGGCCATTATTTGCAGTTACAGGCAAAGCAGTCTCGTTATAGGGTTGGTGACGACCGTCACCAGGGTGGTGACGCTCGTCACTGATGTGGGAGTTCTTCGTATTGGGGCCTTGCAAATTGGGTGACGAGCGACACCCACCTTGGTGACGCTCGTCAGTAGACTCTGAGACTGCAAAATTTTTATCTTCAAACTCCATCTGCTGCACGATTTGCTCTGCACTCAGCCTCTTTTTCCGTACTGTTTCAAGCTCTTTTTCACTCCTGACTGTGATGGCATTAACTTGGTGCTTGGGATTGATATCAGTCCTTCCAGGAAGGAATCCCTCTTGCCTTTGAACAGCTCCAGAAGTTTAAGCAACCTGAACATCCAGCTTCTTCATGTGAGAGTTCAGACTCTCAATTTTTCCATTCAGGTCTTGATACAGTGAATCCAACTTGCCATTGAAGTTCACTGTCATCTTCTACTGTCCTTCAAGTATCTGCTCCAGTATAGTTTCCATCTTATTGTCTTGTGGAGGTGTAGATTGGTAGGAAGAATAACCATAATTCCTGCTGTTTTCGTAAGGTCTCTCAACTTCAGTCTTTTGGAACTGTGGCATTGGAGTATAACCAGTTGCATTCTGGTTTTCTGTGAAGGTGCTTTTCTGATTATTGGCATTAAAACCTCTGTTCCACTGCTGATTCTCAAACCTTTGGTTCTGAAAACATCCATTGATGAAATTAACATCTTTTTACTCAAATTCTTCGGAATTTTCGAAAGTCTCCACCTTTGCAGCAAATTGGACTGATTTCTTTCCCACCAGTTGGCTGTGCATACTGTCTAACTTACCCTTAACCTCAGCTATTTGGTTTCCTTCACTCAAACCAGCCTGTTGCATCCTCTGAAAATCTGCATTCTTGGTGCTGTTACTGCAGGCCAAGTTTTCAATCAATCTGATTGCTTCATCAGGAAGGTTTGTGTTGAAGTTCTCATTACTAGCAGTATCCAGCGTCATCTAATACTTTCAGTAAATGCCTTTGAAGAAAATACCAAGCCGTTGCACCCTATTGAAGCCATAATGAGGGCAGTCCCTTTGATAAGACTTGAATCTCAGCCAAGAAGCTTTAAAAGCTTCAGTAGGACCTTGGGAGAATGATGCAATTTTCGTCCTCAGGTCCTCTGATCTAGCATCATCATAAAAATTGTTCAGAAAAGCATTCTTGGTATCCTCCCAAGTGGTCAGCGAACCAGGCTCCAGTTGCTTCAGCCAATAAGCAGCATCTCCTCCAAGTGAGTAAGGGAAGAGCTTACAGAATAGAAAGTCATAGCTAACTCCATTAGCTTTGACATTTGAAGCCAAATCCTCAAACCTTTCAATATGATGCATTGGATGCTCACGAGGTAAGCTATGGAAAGGATGCTGTCCCACCAGCCGATAGTAAGCAGGCTTGAGCTCAAAATCATTCCTCTGGAAAGAAGGAAGGCGGATTGCAGCTCTGTTGGCATAGAACTGATCAGGTCTGTTGTAATCTCCTAGAGTCCTCTGAACAAAACGCCCAGCAGTGTTGTTAGCAGCAGCAGGAACTCCAGCGTCTTGTGCCACTTGTTGAACCAGCTGTTCAATTATGACATTCCCATGTTGATCCAGTCTCCGCCCTTCTTCATTCCTCCTGTTTCCTTCCCTGTCAACCAAGTGACCTTCTGCATATTCAACCAAGATAAGTGGAGCGACCATTGTAGATTGCTTCTTAGCTTTCCTGTTAGTTCTCTCCAACCTAGCAAGCTCGTCGATGCTCAAAGTCACAAGCTCCTTCTCTTTGTTGCTTCTGGTTCTGCAATTAGGCATACACCTGAAACAGAAACAAAGAAAAGTAGCTGAAAGTCAGTAAACAAATAAAAACTTAGACAAAATCCTAATACTAAAAATCGATAGGCAGCTATTACTCCCAGGCAACAGCGCCAAAAACTTGATAGGGCTCAGGTTTTACCCAAATAAAATACTGCAAGTGCACAGCAAAGCATTTGTAGTATAAGGAGTTATCGAATCCCAAGGGAGTAAGTAAACTACACTAGCAATTATAGATTCAGACTAAGCTAAGCGATAAGTAATGAATGTAATGCGAAACAGCAAAATAAATATAAGTGGGCGTTTTTGAGATTGTTTTTAAAGTTCAGAAAGCTAAACGCGCAAAGTCAGGACAATTCGTAGGTTGAATCCGAGAGTGTAGAATGCATGCAATCATGAATGAAATAAAACCGTCTTGAACATGAATCGCAAAGATATAACTAATCAATTCTCATTGCATAAGTTATCTATGTCTAAATCATAGAGTTTCAAATCTCTTTGCAAACCCTAACAATCTAAACATGCAGTAATGATCAAGTTCAATTGTTCACAAAACTACTAAGCCAAATCTCTTTGCAAATAGGGGTTTTGCTCATCTAATACTAGTTCAGATGATCAATAATGTTCTCACATCTATTAAACAACCTAGGGTTTTCGAAATCCAGATGATGTGTCTAAGAAATCGATATGAATGCAAGCACAGATGAAGAACCAATGGATTTCCTATAAGTTTAGCAATTCTACAAACTCTTGTTCAACCTTTGAAAAGCCCTAACTTAACTAACAAACTACTCAGACATGGTGAATGAAACAAACATTATGAAAAGAATAGATTGCATAAAAGAAATAAGAAATATAAATAAAGGAGTTCGAAATCTGCTCTAAAAAAGTCTGATTTGTCTCTCCAAAAGCTCTGCTACAAATCTCTCTCTAAAGCTCTCAAAAAGAATAAGATACAAGATAAAAGCCAAAATGGCTGAAAACCTAATATATACAAGCTAAAATACGATCTGGGGTCTTTTTCCAAATACTGGAACTTCTGGACCAAAACTGCAATTTCTTCCCAATCTCTTAAAAACCAGCCACGATCCTTCCTCTACGGATGACGAGCGTCACCAGGTCAGTGACGGTCGTCACCCAAGACAGAACAACGCTTCTGACTTGCTTCATTCGGGTTTGTATTTTGCAATGCTCCAAAAAGCTCTAAAACTTCCAATTATGTGCCAGACATACTTTAACCTGCAAAGACTCTACTAGGACTCTAAAAAGACCAAAAGACTCAATAAAAAGGACTTATATCATGGTTAAAAACCATAAAAACCATGATATATCACTTGACACTGAGTTGAAGCTTGAAGATGGTTTGAAAGAGGATGAAGGCTTGATCACCAAAGAAGTGAAGCCTTTGATCACACCAAGTGTCAAGAAGAGGAGAAACAGAAAGACAGCTCATGACAAGATGAAACTGATGTCAGAGGGCACTTGGGTTTACAAGAAGAAAGCGGAAGGAGCACCAGCTCCATTAACCTCTTATCACTAACCCTCAAACCATCAAAGTCAAGCTTAGTGACTTAAAACAAGCACACTTACGAGGTAATCCCATGACTATCCTTGTAAATGTATGCGTTTTTTTATTACTAATATCTTTATTTAGTGCTTCAGAAGTCAAAGAACAGGTCCATGGATGTGTAGAACGGTTTAGAGGCCAAGAAAAGAAAATTCTGTTTTCATATCGAGGTACCATATCAAGCAGACATCTGTCATGGCTGCTCGATACAGCTTATCTTGGGGAAGGAGCAGTCCGTACACCGAGCAGATTGCACGATGGAGATCACATCGAGGTGTAGCATCAAGCAAAACACCAAAAGCCCTGCTCAATGTGATCGCTCCTGAAGACCCAATCCGTACACCGAGGAGCGTGGACCGTACATCGACCAAGACGCACGGTGGAGATCACATCGAGGTGTAGCATCGAGTAAAACACCAAGAGCAAAACATCAAGAAGCTACAGCCCGTACATCGACCAGATTGCTTAATGGAGTCACACCGAGGAGTTGCATCGAGCAGAACATCCAAGGTTCTGCTCGATATGGGAGCTATCAGCCAATTCAATGCAAGACGGTGTCCGGTACGACAAGCACCGAGGAGAACAGCAATCGGGTACGAGACGTTCCACATCGAGGTGTAGCATCGAGCAAAACAACAACATGTTTGCTCGATGCAGAATGGCCGAGATAGGAACAAGCACCCAGACGATGCCATGCACTGCCCACGGGAAGGATCATGCAAGCCGAAGTGTCTCCCTACACCGAGCAACAACATCGAGCAGAACATCTACTGAGACTGCTCGATGCAAGGTGCCCTGCAGGAGAAGCTGACTAGAACACGAAACCCCCGAGGCAGAGGAGCATCATCGCCGAGCCACAGGACCCGACGTCCCCGATATGGTACACATCGAGGTACCACATCGAGTGTTTTGCTCGATATGATCCGTGTAAAAAATTTTTGAAATATTTACATGGATAAATCGAGTAAAACCTTTTTGTGGGCCTTGATAGCTGGTAAAAGAATCTTTTCTTTCCCTCTCACATGCATTTTTTGAATTTTTAATGAGATTTTCTTGCATTATCCTTAGTTATTTTAGATTTCCTTTATACTCTTGCCTTAAAACTAGCATTTTCATCACTCTCCACACATCCATATCGAGCTAAACACCCATTGCCAAACATCTTTTCTTTCTCTCTTGCATTCTCTGTCCTAGAACTTCATCTTTTGGTTCAAGAATTAAGGTAAACTTTGCTAGAATCCTTGTTTCTTAAGCTTAATCTTGACAAATTGAAGTAGGATGCATTAGAATGATTGATTAAGATTTTTTTGTAAAATTTTTTTTATGGTTTTGATTTGCATGTCACCATTGTTGCTCTTCTTTGAAAATTTATTTTTGAAATGTTTGAAAAATGCTGTTTTTGTGCTTAGTTTGACTTTATGTTTAGATTCTGGCCAAATCTAGGCATGCTATTGTTTTTCAGCATATTGACCATTGAAATATTTCTTATTAGACTAGTAATAGTGGATCTGATGCATTTTCATATTTTAGTGGAGAGAAAATGATGTTTTTGCTCCATATGCTTGAATTTGCTCTAATCGCTGCTTGTTACTGTGGGAATTTTAGTTTTAATTGTGTCTATCCTTTCGAGCTGAATTGTTTTGCTAAATTCGACCCTGTTTGTTGGTAATCAGTGTAAAGTTTTACAGAATTTTCCAGTGCTTACTTGAATTTTGAAAATTATTTTTCTGCACAGTGCTCTCAAAGGATAGTATACTAATTCTTGCTTCAAGCATTGCATTTTCAGGTACTATGTCGAACACTAGGGGAAATGAGGGGATTTCTGACTCAAATGCTGCTGCAAGAAACAGATCTGAGGGAAAAAGGCCAGTTGTTGAACAAGAACCAGTCCAAGATGCAGCACCAAACCTAAAGGACTACTTGAGAGCGATGAGGAGAGTGGACTTCACTCCTACAAGATATGCTGATCCTGGTCTGTTGGGAGAGCTAGGAATCAAGACTGAAGTGGATGAGCTGTTAAGTAGCATTGGACTGGAGAAATTTGCTAGTCTTGGCTATCCAACTTACAAGCAACTTTCTTGTGAGTTCCTTGCAAGTTTCAAAGTCTACTTCAACAAGTTTGATGAAGAATATGATGAAGGAGAAGAAGACCTTGGCAAATGGATTCATCAAGTTCAGAGCCAACAAAACATGGTACACCATGGGTTTCACTCAGCTTAAAGAAATGTTTGGAATTGATCAAGGCTCAAGAGCACAAAACATGCGCTTCAAGCATGATGAGCTAAGGCATGTGTGGGAGGAGATAGCGAATGATGCTTATAGAGCTGGTCATCTAAAGAGTGCTAGCATCCGTCATCCAGCTATCAGATATGTTCATAGAGTCCTCACTAGCACACTCTTCTACAGGAAAGAGCAAAGTATGGTCAAAGAAGAAGAGATGGGGTGCTTGTGAATGGCTTGAAGAACATCATGGTTTAAACAAGGCATGGGAAGATCCAAGGAGAGTGCTTAGGAGTTGGCCTTGAGACAATCCTAATGAAGCAATTTCTAGCATGCCAACAATGGGCTTTCAACACTAGAGACAAGAAGCCAAAGATAGCCATTGGGGGCGTAATCACTCCTATCTTGCTTGGTGCTGGAGTAGAGCTTGGCACACCAGATGTTACAATGATCTTCGTAGATGTTCCTTATCTCAGTAAGATCAGACACCTTTCAGGAGCTGTTGAGACAGGATTCAGCTATCAGTTTCAGCTGGACAACAGGAAAAGGAAGATCATCTTACCCAAGCAGCGTTTAACCAACTTCACCATATATAAGAACATCCGATTCATGCCAACAGAAGATGAGATTTATGACCCAAGGACCGACCCACCATTGATGAGGCCAAGCAAAGTAAGGAACATGAGCACCATCAGATACTCAGATGTGGAAGAAGACATTGAAGAGCAGCATCAAGAACAAGAGGTTCAGCATCAAGGGATGGAGGAGGATGAACATGAAGTCTATGATAACCGCCCTTATGCATTTGACCCTTACAATGTGATCTGCACATCTGAAGCTCCAAAGGCTGCACATGAGCACATTAGGCTTCTTCAGAGGTGGAACCACTTCCAGGGCAAAACCATCAGAGGTTTTCTGAAGACAGTCAAAGCAAGCAAGAAATCGGTTGACTCATTGAAGAAGAAAGTGAGGAAGCTCAAGAAGAAGTTAGGAGGATCTTCATCAGCCAAGAGAACTGATCAAGCGGTCCAAGCAGAGGCACAAGGAGGAGGATCAGATGCTGAGGACATGTCTGAGTGATATATATCATGGTTTTTATGTTTTTTAACCATGATATAAGTCCTTTTTATTGAGTCTTTTTGGTCTTTTTAGAGTCCTAGTAGAGTCTTTGCAGGTTATAGCATGTCTGGAGCATAAATGGAGATATTGAAGCTTTTTGGAGCACTGCAAGTTGAAGCCACGAAGTACCTAGCTCGGAGAAGAAAGTAAGCATTTTGGTGATGATCGTCACCACCTTGGGTGACCCTCGTCACCCATCAAGGAAGAGCGTGGCCTGATTTATTAAAGTTATGAAGACTATTTGCAGAATTGGCCCAGAAGTTCCCATATTTGCAAGAAGGTCCCAGATCGTGTTTAGCCTCTATTTATTAGGTTTTTCAGTCATTGTTGGATTTTATCTTAGTTTTGAGAATTCAGAGAGCTTTTAGAGAGGATTTTATTGAGAGCTTTTGGGGGAGACAGATCTTGTACTCTTTTTGGAGAAGATTTCGAACCCCCTTTGTTTTTATTCTATTTTTTTAATGCAAATTCATTCAATTATGTTTTGTGATTCCATGATCATGTCTGAGTAATCTGCTAGTTAAGTTAGGGCTTTTTCAAAGGTTGATGAAGAGTTTGTAGAATTGCTTCCTGTTAGGAATATCTTTTGTTTTCATCTTTACTTGCTTTAAAATCGAATTTCTTAGAAACACTATCTAGAAATCCGAAAATCCTAGGTTGTTAAATATATGTGAGAGCATTATTGATAACCTGAAGTAGTATTTGATGAGCAAAACAAGTTAGTGCAAAGAGATTTGGCTTTGGAGTTTTGTGAACAATTGAATCTGATCATATTGCATGTTTAGGTTGTTAGGGTTTGCAAAGAGATTTGAAACTTTGTGATTTAAACATAGTTAACTTCTGCAACGAGAATTGATTAGTTATATATCTGATATTCATGTTCAAAACGGTTCTTAATCATTCCTGATTTCATGCATTCTACATTCTCGGATGCAACCTGCGAACTGTCCTGACTTAGCGCTTTTAGTCTTCTGAAACTTAGAACAACAACTTGAATTTTGTTTGCTTACTTTATTTTACCATTCGCATTATATACATTGCATTCTGCTTAGCTTAATCCGAACCTACATTCGATAGTGTAGTCTGCATTACTCCTTTGGGATTCGATACCCCTTGTACTACATCTACTTTTGCTGTGCACTTGCAATAGTTTTATTTGGGCAAAACCTGAGCCCTATCAAGTTTTTGGCACCGTTGCCGGGGAGTAATAACTGCCTATTGATTTTTAGTTTTAGGATTTTGTCTAAGTTTTAATTTGTTTACTAACTTTTTGCTACTTTTCTTTGTTCCTGTTTCGGTTGTATGCCTAATCGCAGTACCAGAAGCAACAAAGAGAAGGAGCTTGTGACTTTGAGCATCGAAGAACTCGCTAGGTTGGAGAGAACTAACAGGAAAGCTAAGAAGCAATCTACAATGGTCCCTCCACTTATCTTGGTTGAAGATGCAGAAGGTCACTTGGTTGACAGAGAAGGACACAGGAGGAACAAAGAGGGGCAGAGGATTGATCAAGATGGGAATGTCATTGTTGAACAGCAGGTTCAACAAGTGGGACATGACGTTGGAGTCCCTGCTGCTACTGATAACGCTGCTGGGCGTATTGTGCAGAGGACTTTAGGAGACTACAATAGACCAGATCAGTTCTATGCCAACAGAGCTGCAATCCGCCCTCCTGCCTTTCAAAGGAACGATTTTGAGCTTAAACCTGTCTACTATCAGCTGGTTGGCCAGCATCCATTCCATGGCTTAACTCATGAGCATCCTATGGATCACATTGAGAGGTTTGCGGATTTAGCTTCAAGTGTCAAAGCCAATGGAGTCACTAATGACTTTCTGTTCTGCAAGTTTTTCCGTTACTCTCTTGGAGGAGAGGCTGCATATTGGCTGAAGCAACTGGAACCTGCTTCACTGACCACTTGTGAAGACACTAAGAATGCTTTTATGAACAACTTCTATGATGATGCAAGATCAGAAGACATGAGGACGAAAATTGCATCCTTTACACAAGGACCTACTGAAGCTTTTAAGGCTTCTTGGATTATATTCAAGTCTTAACAAAGGGACTGTCCTCATCATGGCTTCAGTCAGGCGCAACTACTTGGGATCTTCTATAGAGGCATTGACTGGAAGTATTGAATGGTGATGGATGCAGCTAGTGCTGGAAACTTCAACACCAACAGACCAGAAGAAGCAATCAGATTGATTGAGAACTTGGCCTGCAGCAACAACACTAAGAATGCAGATTTTCAGAGGATGAAACAAGCTGGTGTGGATGATGGAAATCAGATTGCTGAAGTTAAGGCTATGCTGGACAGTATGCACAGCCTCTTGGTGGGAAAGAAGTCAGTTCATTTCGCAGCAGAGGTGGAGACTTTCGAATGTTCAGAGGAGGTTGATCAGGAAGATGTGAATTTCATCAATTCTGGAGGTTTTCAGGGTCAAAGATATGGAAATCAGCAATGGAACAGAGGCTACAACAACAACAATCAGAAGAGTGCCTTTACAGGAGGACAGAGCACGCCTGGTTACACACCTAAGCCTCCATTCCAGAAGACAGAGTACCAGAAACCATTCCAGAACAGTGGAAATTTCAACATAAACTATGGATCTTCTTCCTACCAACCTGCACCTCCACAAGGGAACAAGATGGAAGTAATGCTGGAACATATCCTAGAAGGAAAACAGAAGCTGACAGTGGACTTCAATGGCAAGATAGATTCGCTCTATCAGGACTTGAATTGGAAAATTGAAAGTGTGAACTCTCACATGAAGAAGCTTGATGTCCAAGTTGCCCAAACTGCAGGAGCTGTTCAGAGGCAAGAAGGATTTCTTCCAGGAAGAACTGATGCTAACCCCAAACACCATATGAATGCCATCACATTGAGGAGTGGAAAGAACCTGCAACCAGTGTTGTAGAAGGATTTAAGCTCAAGAAATTTTGTGGGTATTGAAAAATATGAAGATGAAGAAATTTCTACTGAAAATCCACGGGTGACGCTCGTCACCAATAATGGGTGTCGCTCGTCACCCCTTGAGCACAACCCCGACAAGCCTTCTTCACAAATTGGTGACGACCGTCACCCTCCTGGTGACGGTCGTCACCCAAATCGAGCAAACAACCACGACTTATCCAAAACGAGTGACGCTCGTCACTCATCTGGTGACACTCGTCACCCATTGCAGCATACATCAGTTTCGTCTAAGACTTCAGATAATGCTAAAAAGACAGTGTATAAGCCCAAGATACCCTATCATAAGCATCCTAAGAAGTCTAAGCATGAGCTTGAAGATGCTAAATGCAAAGCTATCATGGACAAGTTGGTTATTGAGATCCCATTGATTGATGCTGTGAGGATCAGTCCTGTTATAAGGAGGTATGTGAAGAGAATGGTGACCAATAACTTGAGTTTAGAAGTTTGGGCTATGATGATCAACGAGCAGGTTAGTGCAGTGATTCAGAACAGAGTACCAGAGAAGCTTTCAGACCCAGGAGGCTTTGTTTTAGACTGCAGAATCTTTAATGACAAGTTTGAGGGATCATTGTGTGATCTAGGTTCAAGTGTAAACCTCATGCCTCATTATGTTGCCAAGAGCTTGGGAATAACCGATTTTAAGGCTACAAGGATATCTCTGGTCCTAGCTGATAGATCAGTCAGAGTTCCTGAAGGAGTGATAGAGGATGTTCCTATCAAAGTAGGAGATTGCATGATTCCTACTGATTTTGTGGTTCTGGAATATGGAGAAGAACCCAAATACCCCTTGATTCTTGGCAGACCCTTCTTGGCTACTGCAGGAGCGATCATTGACGTCAGGAAGGGTAGAATAGATCTGAATGTTGGTGATTTACTGATGAAATTCAAAATGGACAAGCTGATGAAGAGGCCAACCATAGATGGACAGACTTTTTATGTGGATGTTCTCACAAACATTGCTGATCAGATCTTCCATGAGATGAGTTCAGAAGACCCCTTGGAAAGGGCGTTGACCACTTCTACAGCAGAGTATGAGCATTTGGATTCTGCTGCAATAGGCTACACAAAGATGATGGATGCTACTGCACAAGTGATGCAACGGGTTGCACAGGATGAGCTTGTTACCACATCTGCGAAAGCTGCTACAATGGGTGATTGGAGTGCAGCAAAAGCACCAAAAGTTGAGCTTAAACAGCTCCCTGCAGGGCTAAGGTACGCCTTCCTTGGAGAAAACTCCACATATCCTGTTATTATTAATGCTTCATTGAACAATGCAGAGCTCACCCTTTTGCTAAGTTAGCTGCGCAGATTTCGTAAAGCCCTTGGCTATTCTCTTGATGATATTTCAGGGATCTCTCCAGACTTGTGCATGCATAGGATACACCTGGAGGATGAATCAAAATTATCAGTTGAGCACCATAGGAGGCTGAATCCGAATTTGCAGGATGTGGTCAAGAAGGAGATCGTGAAGCTGCTTCAGGCTGGAATCATCTATCCTATATCACACAGTGCTTGGGTGAGACCATTGCACGTGGTGCCTAAGAAAGGAGGTGTTACAGTAGTGAAGAATGACAAGGAGGAGCTGATTCCAACCAGGACTGTGACAGGACACAGGATGTGCATTGATTACAGGAAGCTGAATGCAGCAACAAGGAAGGACCATTTTCCTCTACCTTTCATCGATCAGATGCTGGAGAGGCTGGCAAATCACAAGTACTACTGCTTCCTTGATGGCTACTCAGGCTTCTTTCAGATCCCCATCCATCCAGATGATCAGGAGAAGACCACTTTTACCTGTCCTTATGGCACTTTTGTATATCGCAGAATGCCTTTTGGATTGTGTAATGCTCCTGCAACCTTCCAGAGACACATGATGTCGATCTTCACAGATATGATTGAGAAGTTTATGGAGGTTTTCATGGATGACTTCTCAGTTTATGGTTCTTCCTTCAAGAGCTGCTTGGGCAATTTGTGTGCAGTTCTGCAGAGATGTGAAGAGAAGCACTTGGTTCTGAACTGGGAGAAGTGCCACTTTATGGTACAAGATGGCATTGTGCTCGGTCACAGAGTCTCAGGAGATTGTATAGAGGTGGATAGGGCGAAAATTGAAGTGATGACAAGTCTGCAAGCACCTGATTCAGTCAAAGCAGTGAAGAGTTTTCTGGGTCACGCTGGGTTCTACAGAAGATTCATCAAGGACTTTAGCAATATAGCACGCCCTCTTACAGCTCTCCTCTGCAAAGATGTGAAGTTTGAGTTCACAGAAGAGTGCAAATCCGCCTTTGAACAGGTCAAGCAAGCTCTGGTTACAGCTCCTGTTGTGCAGCCTCCAGATTGGGACTTACCCTTTGAAGTTATGTGTGATGCCAGCGATTTTACAGATGGAGCAGTGCTGGAACAGAGGAAAGACAAGAAGCTCCACGCCACTTACTATGCAAGTAGGACTTTGAATAATGCTCAGAAGAACTATGCAACAACTGAGAAGGAATTGTTGGCTGTTGTGTTTGCATTTGAGAAATTCAGGCAATACCTTGTTGGCTCTCAGGTCGTGGTCCATACTGACCATTAAGCACTGAAGTATCTGATGCAAAAGAAGGATGCAAAACCAAGGTTGTTGAGATTGATTCTAATTCTTCAGGAGTTTGACATTGAAGTGAAGGACTAGAAAGGTGTTGAGAATGGAGTTGCTGATCATCTATCTAGAATTCAGGTCGAAGACAGTGTCTCAATCAATGATTTCTTGCCTGAAGAGAATGTCTACTTGGTGGAAACAAGAAAACAGGAAGAAAGTGTTGAAAACCTGCAGTTAAACTGCAGGGGAGTGACAACCAACACCAGGGGGGTGACGCTCGTCACCAACTGAGAACAGTCGCGACCAAGTTTTCATACGAAAGAGGTGACGCTCTTCACCAATACTGGTGACGCTCGTCACCAAACTCTGAACTTGGCTGCGATTTGTGCAAGCTTAGGGATGGCTTTTGAAGAGCAAGTCTATGCCTTGGATGATCCAAAGAGGGCCTAGTATGCTGATATTGCCAACTACCTTGCTGCAGAGGATGAACCACATGACTTCAAGGGTTATGCTAAGAAGAAGTTCTTGAGAGAACTTAGAAGATTCTATTGGGATGAGTCATATCTCTACAAGCATTGTGCTGATGGGATATACAGAAGATGCATAGCAGAAGAAGAAGTGCAGGACGTTCTCTTTCACTGTCATGGGTCAGAGTATGCTGGACACTTTACCACATTCAAAACAGTCTCTAAGGTTCTTCAAGCTGGTTTTTGGTGGCCTACAATGTTCAAGGATGCCCAGGCATTCATTACAAGGTGTGATACTTGTCAGAGAAGAGGAAAGATTAGCAGGAGACATGCGATGCCACAATACTTCATTCTTGAAGTTGAAGTCTTTGATTGTTGGGGTATTGACTTCATGGGACATTTTCCATCATCTTATGGGAATAAATATATTCTGGTTCCTGTTGATTATCTATCTAAGTGGGTTGAGGCGTTGGCTACTCCTACTAATGATGCTGCAGTGGTTTTGAAACTGTTTAAGACTATTATCTTCCCCAGATTTGGTGTCCCACGGATTGTCATAAGTGATGGTGGTTCTCACTTTGTTAACAAAGTTTTTGACAAGCTGCTGAAGAAGTATGGTGTACAGCACAGAGTGGCCACGCCTTATCATCCCCAGACCAGTGGACAAGTTTAGGTTTCCAACAGACAGATCAAGCAGATTCAGGAGAAGACAGTTGAAAAGACAAGAAAAGATTGGTCTGCAAAGCTGGATGATGCATTATGGGCTTACAGGACAGCATACAAAACGCCACTTGGGACTACACCATTCCACCTTCTCTATGGCAAGGCGTGCCATCTACCAGTAGAACTGGAGTTCAAAGCAGAATGGGCTATCAAGAAGATGAACTTCGATCTGAAACCTGCTGCAGAGAGGCGCTTGATTCAGCTCAATGAACTGGATGAGATCAGATATCTGACCTATGAAAACTCCAGGTTATACAAGGAGAGGACAAAGGCATATCATGATAAAAAATATTATCTCCAGACATTTCGAGCCCAATGACCAGGTACTACTTTACAACTCTCGATTACAGCTTTTTCCTGGTAAACTGCGTTCTCGATGGTCAGATCCCTTCACTGTCAAAAAAGCTCGACCACATGGTGCTATTGTCCTGATAAACTCCAAAGGAGAGGAGTTCACTGTCAATGAAGAGAGGGTGAAGCATTATTGGGCGCAAGCCATTCCAGCAGGACACATTGTGTCTCTGAATGATGCACCAGCTGTCTAAACAGCCAACCAAACTCGAGCTAATGACTTTAAACAAGCGCTTAATGGGAGGCAACCCACTGGTAAGTTGTACATTGTATACTTAGTTTTTATTTTCGTGCTTTAGATTAGTATTTAGTTATGCAAAAAAAAAAACACGACCAGACAAAAAACGGGCGTCGTCACCCGTTTGGACCAGTTATGCGTTTTTAATCTTTCTCTTCTTCTTCCTCGCTCACAACTTCAAAACCAACGAACACTCTTATTAGTTTCAAAAATCTGCAACTTTTGATTTTCTAAACCAAATTGAGTGATTCAAAAGCCTAATCCGTGTGGATTTTGGCCCTCTTTCACATTATCAATTCAGTTTTTAAGATCAGCAAGGTATGTGTTCGGAATCCCCAATTTTCAGTCCGCCATAGGTTTGGTAAAATTTGATTTTGGACTTGATTAGTTTGATTTAACTGTTGAATCATAGTTAGTTAGGTTGTATTAGAGGAATGATACCATCCCTGTGTAATTTAATCGGTTGATTTGCAAGTTTTGAAATTTTTGAGTTCATGATGAACTTTGCAAAAATCTGGAAATTTTGGGTGATCTGGGTTGAGCTGATGTTTGAATTGTGTTTCTGATAGTGCTGTTGTTGATAACCATTAGTTATTTCACCTTGATTGATTGACTTTTCAAATTTTCGAAAATTTGCAGATTTTGGTGATGTTTTTGGTTGATTTTGGACTTGAATTTTCAGATGCCTAGACAGGAGAAACGACCGCGATATGGCTCGTCTTCGAGCTCTGCATCAGGCTCGACACAATCGTTCAGCAGCTACCCCGTTTGCAGGCCTCCATGGCCAAAGCGAGAGAACCTGAAGATACCATCTCAAGTGGCTTGGGCAGGGACCCCGAAGCAGGAAATATCACGGGATACCTGCATACTCTATGATATTCAGGAGGAGTGGGATGAGTATGACACGCTGTTCTACAATGCGTGGCAGGGAGTGAAGATAGTGCCTACCAGGTTTGCGGATGCTGCTGTTCTGCAGAAGATGGGCATCTTCGAGGAGGTTGTGGAGATTCTGGAGAGGATCAGGATGGGCAATATGCCATTCCAGCAGTATGATATGTATCCAGATTTGGTCCGCCAGTTTCTCTCTACTGCTCGCGTCTACTACGCGAATGAGCTGGCGAAGTGTGCGCAGGAAGGCACGTTGACATTTCTGATCCGCGGTGTTCGTTACAGGATCAGTCTGATGGAGTTTTCTGGGATCTATGGCTTCTCTAACCATCCCACATGCATTCTCTTTCCCTCACAGTGGACCCACATGCAGACTTTCTGGTCCAAGTTTGGGAATGGAGTCTATGACAGCAAGACTAGCACGCAGACAGAGGTTCGACATCCTGTCTTGAGGTACATTCTGCGCCTTCTTAGGAACACCATATTTTGCAAGTCTGCACCGAGCAAGACACGGGTTAGTGAGCTGATTTTTCTCTACTACGGATTATATGAGATGCTCGATGAGGTGATTCATATGGATAGCATGGTCCGCGCCAACTTGGGCGCTGTGTTCGCTGAGCATTTGGTCTCCTTGAAGACCAAGCCATTCACAAGTCCGGCGGAGAAGACTGAGAGTGTAGGTAGTCTTCTGACACCGATCTTTCATCATTTCCAGATCGATGTCACTCCTAGCAGCATTCGCAGTGACAGATCACTCATGGATGACCAGCATCTGCGCCATGTTACTTGGCTCAAGATTGGAGTTGTCTGGACTTTTACTACTACTGCTGGAGAGTATGTTGGCATTAAGTTGCCACAGAGAGCGCTCACGACGATTCAGGGAGTCCCAGGCCAGCTGTTTTTCATGCCTGATCGGAGTCTGCTGCGCCCTTTACCTCTGCGCCCTGCTAGAGCTGCTACTGCTAGCGTTGCTTCTACTGCTGTTGATGCTGGACCATCTAGACGCCAGACCACTTTATCTACTGCTTTCAGGCGTCCTCCACGACCACAGACATCCATGGACATGGCTGCTTTTTAGGAGTATGTCATTGACAGCATTGAGGGACTCTGGGATGCTGTTGCTACACTTAGCAAATGTGGTTGTGTCCGCCCCCATTACACCACTAAGCCCTGCGAAGATGAGGACTGAGCCTCTACTATCTGGTTACTTGTTTCTATTTCTCTTTTCTTTTATTTTCTCTTGAGTCATTTTTATGTTTTCTTTGAGTCAGTTGTCAGTTTCTTTGATGATGTTTTGTGAGATTGTTGAACCAGGTTCTTATTGCTATGTTTGGATGTTATTAATTGTGTGTTTGAGTGCTCTAATAGTCTAACTTTAGAGTACACATGACAACATTACGATAATAACCATCGAACTTGACAGTTCTGAATTACAGGTCATGGTGACGCTCGTCACCAGACCCCTCGCGAGGTAACACTTTTTCAACTTGGTTTTTCGAGTTCTCGTTCATCTTTTTGACCAACTCTTGGCTTAATAACATTGGGGACAGTGTTGTTTAAGTCTGGGGGGGGGGTGGTTACTGACGTTGTGTGCTTTGTGTTTGATTTGTAGAGTCTTAAAGTTAAGTAAAAAAAACTGTTTTTTTATAGAGTCAAAATTTTGAAATTGTCAGTTTTTCTTTGAACTAATCATAGGACGTTTTTGCTTATAACAACCATTGCCACAGTAGTTGATTACAAATCTTAATAAGTTGAAAGTCATAGGTAGATCAGTCTAGCAATGAAGGTTTAGGTTCTTAGAGAATCTGGAAAATTTGTTGTTAGCTCCACCTTAATGAACTTTAAACTTCTTATCTTGGGGCTTGAATCTTATTGATCTTGATTCTCTCTTTCAGCACTGAAAATAAGGTTAAGATACCGTCTCTCTTTGATCTTCCCTGATGTTGTTTTCAAGAAGTTTAAGTCCAAAGAATGGTGCATTCATGACCCTGTCTCCTCACAAGGAACAACAGTAATGAACATACTCAAGAACCTGTCTCCTCACAAGGAACACAATTATTGAGTAGCACCATATCTTAGACTGTAAAAAAAATGAGAAAAGGAAGTGAAAAATCAAAAATATCCAAAGGAAAATATCAAGGGAAGAGAAAATAGGAGAGCTGTGTTGAGATTGATTTGTTCAGTTGTTCGGAAGGGAAAAGAATCTGTAAAGTGATTGAGATGATAAAACCTTGATGAGATTTCACACTTAGATAAAAAATAAGGAGTTAGCAGTAGAAATTTTGGATTTCTTGAAGGGATTTGGACTGGACTTGAGAGATTTGCTAAACTTGTGATGATTAGACTGAAATTTGATCTTGTGTTGACTCTGTGGTATGTGGGTTCGAAAGTTCTAACTAATGTGGTGTCCCTGTTCTTTGTCTGATGTTTGCTTGAGGGCAAGCAAAAGCTAAGTTTGGAGGAGTTGATATATCATGGTTTTTATGGTTTTTATGGTTTTTAACCATGAAATAAGTCCTTTTTATTGAGTCTTTTTGGTCTTTTTAGAGTCCTAGTAGAGTCTTTACAGGTTATAGCATGTTTGGAGCATAAATGGAGATATTGAAGCTTTTTGGAGCATTGCAAGTTGAAGCCACG
This sequence comes from Thlaspi arvense, assembly GCA_911865555.2. Taxonomy (NCBI): domain Eukaryota; kingdom Viridiplantae; phylum Streptophyta; class Magnoliopsida; order Brassicales; family Brassicaceae; genus Thlaspi; species Thlaspi arvense. The sequence goes on along the minus strand of OU466862.2, from coordinate 45,767,990 downwards.
AAGTACCTAGCTCGGAGAAGAAAGTATGCGTTTTGGTGACAATCATCACCACCCTTGGTGACGATCGTCACCACCCTTGGTGACACTCGTCACCCATCAAGGAAGGAGCGTGGTCTGATTTATTAAAAGTATGAAGACTATTTGCAGAATTGGCCCAGAAGTTCCCATATTTGAAAGAAGGCCCCAGATCGTGTTTAGCCTCTATTTATTAGGTTTTTCAGCCATTGTTGGCTTTTATCTTAGTTTTTAGAATTCAGAGAGCTTTTAGAGAGGATTTTATTGAGAGCTTTTAGGGAGACAGATCATGTACTTTTTCTGGAGAAGATTTCGAACCCCTTTTGTTTTTATTCTATTCTTTTAATGCAAATTCATTCAATTATGTTTTGTGATTCCATGATCATGTCTGAGTAATCTGCTAGTTAAGTTAGGGCTTTTTCAAAGGTTGATGAAGAGTTTGTAGAATTGCTTCCTGTTAGGAATATCTTTTGGTTTTCATCTTTACTTGCTTTAAAATCGAATTTCTTAGAAACACCATCTAGAAATCCGAAAATCATAGGTTGTTAAATATATGTGAGAGCATTGATAACCTGAACTAGGATTTGATGAGCAAAACAACTTAGTGCAAAGAGATTTGGCTTAGGAGTTTTGTGAACAATTGAATCTGATCATATTGCATGTTTAGGTTGTTAGAGTTTGCAAAGAGATTTGAAACTCTGTGATTTAAACATAGTTAACTTCTGCAATGAGAATTGATTAGTTATATATTTGATATTCATGTTCAAAACGGTTCTTAATAATTCCTGATTTCATGCATTCTACATTCTCGGATTCAACCTGCGAACTGTCTTGACTTAGCGCTTTTAGTCTTCTGAAACTTAGAACAACAACTTGAATTTTGTTTGCTTACTTTTATTTTATCATTCGCATTATATACATTACATTCTGCTTAGCTTAATCCGAACCTACATTCGATAGTGTAGTCTGCATTACTCCTTTGGGATTCGATACCCCTTGTACTATATCTGCTTTTGCTGTGCACTTGCAGTAGTTTTATTTGGGTAAAACCTGAGCCCTATCACTGAGGATACACCTGAGGCTACAATCCAATAAAGACACTCATTCCACATCAGTGAGCGGCCAAGGACACAAGCTTCTCAACCAGCCAGGCATTCATCTCATGTAGCTGCTCCAAAGCGAAAAGGAAAGAAGAGAAGGACTAGAGAGCAAACTCCTTCAGAGAGGAAGCTTCACCTTCCCATGCCATTGAGAGTTCAGACTCTTACCACTCCTCCACCTGAAGTAAGGTACACCACACTAACCATTGTAAATACCACACATTTTGTTTTAGTTTCATGCGATTGTTTGCTTGATGTTTGTGAACACTCTCCTTAGCATTTTTTTTTATAACACAAGCACTATGTAATTTAAGTGTGGGGGAGGGTGTATGATGGACTGGTGCTTGCATTTGCATTTTCATATTAGAGTAGTAACCATGCATCATGATTACATAGCATCTAAGGCATAAAAAAAAACCAAAAAAATTGAAAACTTTTCAAAAATTGCTTCACAAAAAGTGTTTGATTTTCATGCATTCCTATATGATTTAGACTTCATGCATTCATATAGGACTAGCTTGTTTATTTAAATTGGGAACTATGATAGTACATCTTTGTTAATACTAGTGGTTTATGAAAATTAAGCCCTTGTTTTTAATCATTTGGTGCATTTGATATTGAACTAGAAATAAACCTGAACCACTTTTGGAATTTGCATTTGTGTGAGCATTGTTTGAGACTGAAGCATACTTTGAAATGGTTTCAACCTTTGTTTAAGTGGAACCTAATCTAATATGGCTAGAGTTAGGAACACATCTTATAGATCTTGGGTAGATGGGATTCTTCCTTTGTATGTGTAAGTTGTTCTTTGACCCATAGCATTTTGCCAAAGCACAACCATGCTTTTCCTTGAGAAAACCCTTTAAACACCAAAACCAGTTTGTGAAGTGGGATTATTTTTGTTCCACTAAGCCTTGTCCCTTAGCAAAATGACACATTTGCATTTGCACAAGCATGATTCACGGTTTGAGCACTATTGAATGTTAGAAAGGTTGTTTGATTTGATGAGCATGTGTAGGTTGATAGCTTTGTGATCATTCTTGTTTTGTGATGAAGTGGCTAAGTATTTAAAGCATTCTTCCATCAAGTGCACTCTAGAATTGAGAACATGGACTTCATTTTGATTTATTGTTAGCATTTTCAAAGATATGAGTTTCCATTTAAAACCTCATCACCATGTTAAATGTTTGTTTGCTTGATGGCAAGCAAAAGCTAAGTGTGGGGGTATTGATGGCTTGCTATTTTAGACCATTTTAAGCTGCATTTCATGCATATTTTCTTCTGTTTTTGCATTATAGTTTAGCATTTTAGCATCATTTGCACTTAGAATCAACATAGCATGCATTTAGCTTAGGATTGCATACATTTGCATACATGTGCATGTTTGTGGTGGTTTTCAGGTGTTTTTGGAGTTTCTTGGAGTTGGGAAGGAGATGGAAGCAGCTCATGATCAAAGAAGATGTCAGAAATGGAGCTCTTGTAAAGTCTGGTCCATATCGAGCACGCCTATCTAGCATATTACCCGTGGAGTATGCTCGATGCAAGCAGCAGGACGAGAGGAAGAGGATCAGCATGAGGATTCCAAGTCGTTGGTATGCATCGAGGACCAGCATCGAGGAAGGAAGTCGATGCGCGCTGCACGGACCATATCGAGGTCGCATATCGAGCAGAACATCGACCGTACGACCTCGATGCAACTTATCCGCGCATTGACCACTTTATTTTCTTTAACCTATCCCATTTTCAGGTTTTTTATGCTTCTTTGGCTCCATATTATAAAAGAGAAACCACAAAACATTATCTTTATCCAAGTTTAGATTTTTATCAAAAAAACTCTTTCTTCTCTAAACCTTAAAGGACGATTTGCCTTAAGGATCTTGATCTTTAATAAAGTTTGCATTTTTACGGTTTAATCTTGTCTTTTAATCTTTGTTCTTGCACATTGATAGTTTAGATTTATCATCTTTGCGTTTTAATATCATCTAGTTATGTTTAACTCTAAAAAAATGAGATTAAACATGATTAGTGAGTAGTTTACTTTAGATTTAGGGTTCTAAGTAGGGAAAGTGGTGATTAAGATGTAATTAAGGGGTGATTAGGCTTATTTAACTATTCTCTTTTGTCTCCTTCTCTTGCAAAGTGGTTATTGTTCATAAAGCTTGCTCCTTTTGATTGAATATGGTATTGATTGATGCATATGGTTCACTAAATGGCTTATTATCTCATCTCTAAGAATGGTTTGCTTATTTAGCTTGATAGTTGGCTTGGTCTATGGTTCCTTTGTTCAGTGACACCAAAGTGATAGTTCACCATTGCTAGATGATTCGCTTAGGGCTAGATAATGCTGGTTTTGAGATTCTTGCTTGATGGTTAGATAGTATGCATCAAAAGATCTTGCCTTTGTTTCATTCCCGTCCATTGCTTAGCATTGTTAGGATGTTGCAGCTGTGTGCTTAAATCCATATTCTTGATTGGTATTTAGCTAACTATGTCCTTATTGGTTCACAAGATTGATAAGTTGATCTGAATTCTTGCTTGGGTGAGAGAATGATTCCTTGATTAGTACATCTCTTAGGCTATAATGGTTCTGATCTTTATGCTCATGGTTGAAGGATACGCCATCACAAGTGGGTCTGACACTTCATTCTTGTTGAATATGAACTCCTTATTGACGCCAAGTTGGTTCCTTTTAGATACCTTGTCTAGGAGTACAACATTGAGAATTGCTTGCTTTTGAATGCTTAATATTTTCTTTTGTTAGAAATCCCCATGTTCACTCTTGAAAGCCACTGCCCTACAATTGCTTAGAACCTTGAGTATTGCTTTTAATTAATTTTCTTTAAGATCATTTTGCTTAGTTCTTGCTTTAATAGTCAACTTGCTTAAATTCTTGCTTAGTCATTGCTTTAAGTTTATTGTTTAGTTTTGTTCATTTGCATTTAGTTTATGCTTTCTTTCCATTGCATTGTCAGGTTGTTAGACTTGTCCTTGTTCAATCAAAACCCCATCATTGCTTAGCTTATAGCATTGTTTGAACTCATCTTCCACAAATGAATTGATACCTGATCCATATTCTACAACTGATTAGAGGCTAAGGACATCTGAGTCTAAGACTGCAAAAGTCGTGTTTCAATGTGCAGATCACATCATAGGGGTCAAATGCATAAGGGTGGCTGTCATAGTCTTCATGTTCATCCGCCTCTATCCCTTGATGCTGAACCTCTTGTTCTTGATGCTGCTCTTCAACGTCTTCTTCCACATCTTAGTCTCTGATGGTGCTCATGTTCTTAACCTTGCTTGGTCTCATCAAAGGAGGGTCAGTCCTTGGGTCATAAAGCTCATCTTCTGTTGGCATGAAGCGGATGTTCTCATAAGTGGTGAAATTGGTGAGGCGCTGCTTGGGCAATATGATCTTCCTCTTCCTGTTTTCCAGCTCAAACTGATAGCCAAGTCCTGTCTCAACAGCTCCTGAAAGATATCCGATCTTACTGAGATAAGGGACATCAAGGAAGATCATGCTAACATCTGGTGTGCCAAGCTTAACTCCAGCACCAAGCAAAATAGGAGTGATCACGCCTCCAATGGCTATCTTAGGCTTCTTGCCTCTTGTGTTGAAAGCTCATTGTTGGCATGATACAAGTTGCTTCAATAGGATTGCCACAAGACCAACTCCTAAGCGCTCTCCCTGAATTTTCTCATGTCTTGTCTCCACCATAATGTTCTTCAAGCCATTCACAAGCAACCCCAACTCTTCTTCTTTGACCATACTCTGCTCTTTTCTGTAGAAGAGTGTGCTGGTGAGGACTCTATGAACATATCTGATAGCTGGATGGCGGATCCTAGCACTCTTCAGATGACCAGCTTTATAAACAACATTCGCTCTCTCTTCCCACACATGTCTTAGCTCATCATGCTTGAAGTGCATGTTTTGTGCTCTTGAGCCTTGATCGAATCCAAATATTTCTTCAAGCTGAGTGAAACCCATGGTGTACCATGCTTTGTTGGCCCTGAAATTGATGAATCCATTGCCAAAGTCTTCTTCTCCTTCATCATATTCTTCATTAAACTTATAGAAGTAGACTTCGAAGCTTGCAAGAAACTCACAGGAAAGTTGCTTGTAAGTTGGATAACCAAGACTAGCTAATTTCTCCAGTCCAATGTTGCTCAACATCTCATCCACCTCAGTGTTGATTCCCACCTCTCCCAACAGACCAGGATCAGCATATCTTGTAGGAGTGAAATCCATTCTTCTCATCGCTCTCAAGTAGTCTTTGAGCTTTGGTGCTGCATCTTGGACTTGTTCTTCTTCAACTACTGGCATTTTTCCCTCTGCTCTGTTTCTTGCAGCAGCATTTGAGTCAGAAATCTCCTCATCTCTTCTAGTGTTCGAAATAGTACCTGAAAATGCAATGCTTGAAGCAAAAATTAGTATACTATCCTTTGAGAGCACTGTGCAGAAACTTATTTTTCAAAAATCAAGCAGGCACATGAAAATTCTATAACAATTCACACTGATTGCCAACAAACAGAGTCGAATTGAGCAAAAACTTCCAGCTCAAAAGGGTAAACACAATAAAAACTAAAATTCCCACAGTAACAAGCAACGATTAAGGCAAAATCAAGCATTTGCAGCAAAAACATCATTCTCTCTCCACCAAACTATGAAAATGCATCAGAATAATTATTACTAATCAAATAAGAAACATTTCAATAGTTAATATGCTGGAAAAGCAATAGCATGCCTATATTTGGCCAGAATCTAAACATAATGTCAAACTAAGCACGAAAACAGTATTTCTCAAACATTTTAACCATAACTTTTGAAAAAGAGAAGCAATGGTGATCTGCAGATCAAAATCATAACCAAAATTGTGCAAAACAACCTTAACAATCATTATATGCATCCTACTTCATTTTGCATAGATTAAACTTTAAAAAACAAAGAATCTAGCAAAGTTTACCTTAATATTTGAATCAAGAGATGAAGTTCTAGAACAGAGAATGCAAGAGAGAAAGAAGAAATGTTTGACAATGGTGTTTAGCTCGATATGGATGTGTGGAGAGAGATAAAATTGCTAGTTTTAAGGCAAGAGGATAAGGGAAATCTAAAATATACTAAAGATAATGCAAGAAAAATTTATTTAAAATTCAAAAATACATGTGAGGGGGAAATAAAGGATTTTTTAAACCAGTCATCAAGGTCCACAAAAAGGTTTTACTAGATTTACCCATGTAAAATTTCAAAAAAAAAAAAATTTTACACGGATCATATCAAGCAAAACACTCGATGTGGTACCTCGATGTGTACCATAACGGGGATGTCGGGTCCTGTGGCTCGGCGATCATGCTCCTTTACCTCGGGGGTTCCGTGTTCTGGTCAGCTTCTCCTTCAGGGCACCTTGCATCGAGCAGTCTCAGCAGATGTTCTGCTCGATGCTGTTGCTCGGTGTAGGGAGACACTTTGGCTTGCATGATCCTTCCCATGGGCAGTGCATGGCATCATCTGGATGTTTGTTCTTGGCTCGGCCATTCTGCATCGAGCAAATATATTGGTGTTTTCTCGATACTACACCACGATGTGGAACTTCTCGTACCTGGTTGCAATGCTCGTCGGTGGTCGTCGTACCGGACATCGTCCTGTACTCGAGTCAGCTGATAGCATCTATATCGAGCCGAACCTTAGATGTTTTGCTCGATGCTACTCCTCGGTGTGACTCCATTGAGCATGTTCATCGATGTACGGGTTTTGGCTCCACGATGTACGGACTGGGGATTGCATCGAGCAAGAGTTCGCGAGGTTCTGCTCGATGCTACACCTCGGTGTGATCTCCATCGTGCATTTTGGTCGATATACAGTCCACTCTCCTCGGTGTACGGACTGGGGCTTCAGGAGCGATCACATCGAGCAAGGCTTTTGGTGTTTTGCTTGATGCTACACCTCGATGTGATCTCCATCGTACAACCCTCTCGGTGTACGGACTGCTCCTTCCCCGAGATAAGCTGTATCGAGCAGCAATGACAGATGTTCTGCTCGATATGGTACCTCGATATAAAAATAGAGTTTTCTTTCCTTGGCCTTTAAACTATCCTACACTGCCATGGACCTGTTCTTTGACTTCTGAAACACTAATTAAAGGCATTATTAATAAAAGAAAGCATATTTACGAGGATAATCATGGGATTACCTCCCAATTGTGCTTGTTTTAAGTCAATAAGCTTGAATTTGATGGTTTGAGGACTAGTGAGAAAAGTTAGATGGAGCTGGGGCTCCTTCCTCTTTCCTCTTGTAAATCCAAATTCCCACAGACATCAGTTTGTTCTTGTCACGAGCTGTCTTTCTGTTTCTCCTCTTCTTGACACTTGGTGTGATCAAAAGCTTCACTTCTTTGGTGATTAAGCCTTCATCCTCTTTCGAACCATCTTCAAGCTTAAACTCAGTGTCAAGCTTCTGTTCTGGCTCATCAGGGAGTGTGTCCCTCATCAGCATGTTCATTGTCAAGCTCATAGCATGCTCCACACGCTCTGGAAGTTTTTGTTGCTCGCTCTCTTCTTCAACAATTGTTCCACAAAAAGCTATGGAGGGAGAGACAATCATGTAGACTTTGAACTCATCAACATTCTTCAAAATCACAGAGCTTTTCTTGATGTCTACTTGAGCTCCTGCTGTTGCCAATAATGGTGTTCCAAGAAGAAGTGGTACCTCTCTGGAATATGTCTTCTCCATAACCACAAAATCTGTTGGCACCAAGCAATTACCAATCTTCAAAGGGAAATCCTTCACCATGCCCAAGGGTCTTGTTGAGGTGTTATCCACAAACGTGATAGAGGCTTTACAGGCTTCAACTCCTTGATTCCTAAGGTTTGTCTTAAGTGGAGAGACATGACATTCACAGTTGATCCTGAATCACACAAAACTCCAACATTGTCTAGCATCTCAAGCTCACAAGTGATGAGAAACTTTCCTGGATTGGGAAGCTTTGTCAATATCTTCAGCTCTTTGTTTCTCTTTATATTAGCCCCCACATTCTCTAGAATTGGCTCCACTACTTTCAGCTTGTCAAAGACTTCTTTGAGGAACCTGATTTTATCCTTCACTTCAAGCAAAGTGGTGCCATTAGGAATCTTAATTCCAGCATCTTGTGTGTCCTTCCTGGAACTTGAATAGAATTGCCATCTGAACCTTTGTAAAGTGCATTGTGGGGTAAGGGATTGGTGGTTTATAAGCTTGAACTTCAAGATCTTTACCCTTCTCATTGTTGTTTGAAGAGCTACCCACTTGGCGATCATACAGCTCTTTGAAGTCTTTAGGACTTTCTCTAGCTAAGACCATCAAAGCCTGGTATGTCTCTACAAGTTCCTTATCAGCTTCACTAAGCTCCGGTTTGGCTTCTTCTTCTGGAGCAACGAAGGCTTTCTCAGCCTCTTCCTTTTCAGCAGCTTCTTTTGCAGCTCTCTCTTGCTCTTCTTCTCTATTCAAGCATTCAACTAGACCTTCGAGGAATATTTCTAAGTGACATTGATGACATTCCCCCCACACTCAGCCTTTCACATGTCCACATGTAACATCATCTCTTGAAGCATTATGCCAAGGTCTTCCAATGAAGCATCTTCATCATCAAACTCTTCATCCTCTTCAGCAAGCAAATGGCAGAATTCCTAAGGATTGGCTTCACTTTTTCCTGGTAACTGATTCTGAGGCTTTGAAGATTAAGCTCATATTCTTTCTAGAGACTTGACTCTTTGGTTCAGAGCATCTAACTTGCCATTCAGGTCACAAGTAGAGGCATCTATCTTGTTGTGCACTTCAGCAAATTTCTTCTGCAGCTCTATAGTGGTGTTGGCTTGACCAGTCAGCATCTGTTGCATCATCTGCTTGAGATCAACATCTTGAGTGCTATAAGAGGTTTGTGTATTGCCAAAACCTGGTGGGACCAAAACTGGTCTTGGCTGAAAGTTAGCTTGTTGAAAACCGCCTTGAAATGGTAGTCTCGGAGCAAAGTTATTCTGCTGGTTGAAAGGAACAAAAGGTTTGGTTCCTTGGTTTTGTTGAGCAGCTTTTGATGGATAGACTTGATCCTTAGGGTTAGCCACGTTGGTGCTTCTATAAGAGAAGTTGGGATGATTCTTGTAGTTGTTGAAACCGCCTCCTTGTTGATTCATGTAGAAAGCTTCTTCTTCTACAACTGTCCCATCCTCTTCTTGTGTAGCAACACTATCACCAACAAAGCTGACATTCTTGAAAGTCACACTCAGCATCATGTCTAACTTGTCACTCAAAGCTTTAATCTCCTTCTTTGTTGTGCTCTCACCTTCAGCGCTTACAACAGCTCCAGATGTTCTGTCATACTCCTCACCATAGTTTCCATCAGAAAGTGCTAGATTATCCACAAGAGCTAGGCCATCAACAACAGTATTCCCCATGAAATTTCCATTTGATGCTATATCCAAGAGCATCCTGTACTTTGGCGTCACGCCTCTATACAAAGTAGAAAACAAGCTTTCATTTGTAAAGCCATGGTGAGGGCATTGCAAAGTATATAACTTGAAGCGTTCCCATGCTTCAGCGAATGTTTCATTCCCATGCTGAGTAAAACTGCTTATGGTGTTTCTCAGCTTTGCTGTTCTGGTGGACCTGAAAAATTTGTTGAGGAAAGCTGTCTTGCATTCATCCCAAGTGGATATAGAGCCTTGTGGAAGTATCTTTTCCCACTGATGTGCTTTGTCACCTAAACGGAAAGGGAACGAGCGCAGCTTCAAAGCATCTTCAGATACTCCTTAAATCTTGGTCATATCACACACCTTATCAAACTGATCCAGATGATCCAAAGGGTCTTAATTGGGAAGGCCATGAAATCTGTTTCATTGCACCATGTTGATCAACCCAAGCTTGATCTCAAAGTGGTTTTGGTGCACAGCTGGAGGATGAATGCCATTCCTGTTGTGGTGAGTATCAGGCGCATCACCAGCTCCTATATGTCTTGCAGCTCTAGGTGCATGAACTGGTACTCTCAAACCCTGAACTCCAGCTGCTTGGTTCAAAGCATCTTGTGCTTCATCTATGTGTGCTGCAGCTTGTTGCAATGGTGCCAGTCCTACAACACCAACATGTGGTAACTGATCCTCTTGCTCTGCCATCGTATATCCTTCTAACTCTTGAACTCTCTGTTTACAGCTCTTCTCCTTTGAATGCTGTCGATGGAAGTAGTCAGATTTGATGAGCCTTTGGACCTTAAATTCAAACAAGTACCTGCAAAAACAGAGCACTAAAAACAGAGCAAATTAGTAACCTCAATGTAAAGAACTTAATCTAACAACGATGTTAAACTCAAACAATCCAAAAATGGCAACAGCGCCAATTTGAAACACGACTTTTTTGGTCTTGAACCAAATGTCCTTAGCCTCTAATCAATTGTAGAATAGGGATCAGGTATCAAATCATTTGTGGAAGATGAGATGCAAACAATGTCATAAGCTAAGCAATGATGGGGTTTTGATTATGCAAGAAGAAGTCTAACAACCTAACAATGCGATGGGAAGAAAACAGAAACTAAAAATGCAAGTAAATAGAACTAAGCAAGAATTATAATTAAAGCAAGAACTAAGCAAGATGATCTTAAAGACAATTGATTAAAAGCAAGACTCAAGGTTCTAAGCAATTGTGGGATAGTGGTTTTCAAGAGTGAAAATAGGGATTTCTTACAAAGGCAAGCATCAGGCATATATAAGCAAGCAATTCTCAATGTTGTACTCCTAGACAAGGTATCTAAAAAGAACCAACTTGCCGTTAATAAGCAGTTCATATTCAACAAGATTGAAGTGTCAAACCCACTTGTGATGGCGTATTCTTCAACCATGAGAATAAAGTTCAGAACCATTCTAGTCTATGAGATGTACTAATCAAGCAATCATTCTCTCACTCAAACAAGAATTCAGATCAACATATCAATCTTGTGAACCAATAAGGACCTAGTTAGCTAAACACCAATCAAGAATATGGACTTAAGCACACAGCTGCAACATCCTAACAAGCTAAGCAATGAGCAGGAATGAAACAAAGGCAAGATCTTTCAATGCGTACGATCTAACCATCAAACAAGAATCTCAAAAGCAGCATTATCTAGCCCTAAGCGAATCATCTAGCAATGGTGAACTATCACTTTAGTATCACTGAACAAAGGAAACATAGACCAAACCAAACTATCAAGCAAAATAAGCGAACCATGTTTAGAGATGAGATTACAAGCCATCTAGTGAACCATATGCATCAATCAATACCATATTCAATCAAAAGGAGCAAGCTTTATGAACAATAATCAATTTGCAAGAGAATCAGACAACAGAGAACAATTAAATAAGCCTAATCACCCTTTAATCACATCTTAATCACTATTTTCCCTACTTATAACCCTAAATCTAAGGTAGACTACCCACTAATCATGTATAATCCTATTTGTTTAGAGTTAAACATTATTAGATGAGATTAAAATGCAAAGATGATAAATATAAACTACGAAGGTGCTAGAATAAAGATCAATAGACAAGATTAAACCATAAAAAATGCGAACTTTATTAAAGAAAGAGATCCTAAGGCAAATCGCCCTTTAAGGTTTAGGGAAGAGAGAGTTTTTGATAAAAAGACTAAAGTTTCAAAAAGATAATGTTTTGTGGCTTCCCTTTTATAGTAGGGAGCCAAAAAAAGCATAAAAAACCTAAAAATAGGATAAGGTCAACAAAAGTCAAGTGGTCAACGCGCATATGGGTTGCATCGAGGTGGTACGGATGGTGTTCTGCTCAATGTGCAACCTCGATATGGCTCGTGCAGTGCGTATCGGCTTTCTTGCTCGATACTGGTCCTTGATGCATACCAACGGCTTAGACTCGTCGTGCTGATCCTCTTCCTCACGTCATGTGGCTTACATCGAGCACACTCCATGGGTGTTTTGCTCGATATGCTTGCTCGATATAGACCAGACTTTGCAAAAGCTCCATTTCTGACATCTTCTCCGATCATTGATCTGCTTTCAACTCCATCCCAACTCCAAGATTCTCCAAAAACACCTGAAATCACCACAAACATGCACATATATGCAAATGTATGCAATCCTAAGCTAAATGCATGCCATGTTGATTCTAAGTGCAAATGATACTAAAATGCTAAACTATAATGCAAAAGCAGAGGAAAAGATGCATGAAATGCAGCCTAAAATACTTTAAAATAGCAAGCTATCAACAGATCAGTCAGAGTCCCTGAAGGAGTTATAGAGGATGTGCCTATCAAAGTAGGAGATTGTATGATTCTTACTGATTTTGTGGTTCTGGAGTATGGAGAAGAACCCAAAGATCTTCTGATTCTTGGCAGGCCTTTCCTGGCTACTGCAGGAACTATTATAGATTTCAGGAAATGAAGAATTAAGCTGAATGTTAGTGACTTGGTGATGAATTTCGAAATGGACAAGCTGATGAAGAGGCCAACCATAGATGGACAGACATTCTATGTGGATGTTCTCACTAACCTTGCTGAGTAGATCTTTCAAGAGATGAGCCCAAAAGATCAACTAGAGAGGGCGTTGACCACTTCTACAGCAGAGGCTGAGCATTTGGATGCAGCTGCTACTGGTTATGCAAAGATGATGGATGCTACTACACATGTCATGCAACTGGTTGCACAGGAAGAGCTAGTCAGCACATCTGCGAAAACTGCTGCAATCGACGATTGGAGTGCAGCAAAAGCACAAAAAGTTGAGCTTAAACAGCTCCCTGCAGGACTAAGGTACGCCTTCCTTGGAGAAAACACCACTTATCCTGTTATTGTTAATGCTTTATTAAACAATGCAGAGCTCACCCTTTTGCTAAGCAAGCTGCACAGATTTCGCAAAGCTTTTGGCTATTCTCTTGATGACATTTCAGTTATTTCTCCAGACTTGTGCATACATAGGATACATCTGGAGGATGAATCGAAATCATCAGTGGAGCATCAGAGGAGGCTCAATCCGAACCTGCTGGATGTTGTCAAGAAGGAGATCATGAAGTTGCTTCAAGCTGGGATCATCTATCCTATATCTGATAGCACCTGGGTCAGTCCGGTTCATGTGGTTCCTAAGAAAGGAGGAGTCACAGTGGTGAAGAATGACAAGGATGAGCTTATTCCTACCAGAACAGTGGCTGGACACAGGATGTGTATAGACTACATGAAGCTGAATGCAGCCAACAGGAAAGATCACTTCCCTCTGCCTTTCATCGATCAGACGCTGGAGAGGCTGGCGAATCACCAGTACTGCTGCTTCCTAGATAGCTATTCAGGCTTCTTTCAGATTCCCATCCATCCAGATGATCAGGAGAAGACCACCTTTACCTGTCATTATGGTACATTTACATACCGCAGAATACCTTTTGGACTGTGTAATGCTCCGGCAACCTTCCAGAGATGCATGATGTCGATTTTTACTGACATGATTGAGAGATTTATGGAGGTTTTTATGGATGACTTCTCAGTCTATGGGTCTTCCTTCAAAGGCTGTCTGGAAAACTTGTGTGCAGTTTTGCAGAGATGTGAAGAGAAGCATTTGGTTCTGAATTGGGAGAAGTGTCACTTTATGGTACAAGATGGCATTGTTCTTGTGCACAGAGTCTCTGGAGATGGCATAGAAGTGGATAGGGCGAAAATCGCAGTGATGATAAGTCTGCAGGCGCCTGATTCTGTCAAAGTAGTGAGAAGTTTTCTGGGTCATGCTGGGTTTTACAGAAGATTCATCAAAGACTTCAGCAAGATTGCAAGACCTCTTACTGCACTTCTCTGCAAGGATGTGAAGTTTGAATTCTCTGCAGAATGTCAATCAGCTTTTCAGCAGATCAAACAGGCCTTGGTGACAGCTTTTATTGTTCAATCTCCAGACTGGGATTTGCCTTTTGAGGTGATGTGTAATGTCAGTGGTTTCGTAGTTGGAGCATTGCTGGAACAGAGGAAAGACAAGAAGCTACACGCCATCTACTATGCCAGCGAACATTGGATGAAGCTCAGAAGAATTATGGTACTACTGAGAAGGAACTGTTGGCAGTTGTCTTTGCCTTTGAGAAGTTTCGCCAGTACCTTGTTGGCTCCAAGGTTGTGGTCCATACAGACCATTCAGCTCTGAAGTACGTGATGCAGAAGAAGGGTGCAAAGCCAAGATTGTTGAGATGGATTCTGTTTCTCCAAAAATTTGACGTTGAAGTTAAGGACAAGAAATGAATTGAGAATTGAGTTTCTGATCATCTCTCCAGGATCAGGATTGAAGATGATGTCCCAATCAATGATTTCTTGCCTGAGGAGAATGTTTATTTGATAGAGACTCGAGTGCAGGAAGAAAGTATTGAAAACCTGCAGTCTTCTCGGAACTACAGGGCAATGACGAGCGACACCAGGAGGGTGACGCTCATCACCAATTCAGATGATTCGTGATACAACCCCAGTGACGATCGCCACCCACTCTGGTGAAGCTCGTCACCCCGCTCATCTGTTGGCAACGATTTGTGCAAGTTTGGGAACTGCTTTTCAAGACCAAGTCTATGCTGTAACTGATCCCAAGCGGCCCTGGTATGCTTATATTGCCAATTACTTAGCTGCAGAAGATGAACCACATGATTTCAAGGGGTATGCTAAGAAGAAGTTCTTGAGAGAACTTAGGAGATTCTACTGGGATTTACAGAAGATGCATAGCAGAAGCTGAGGTTCCAGACGTTCTGTTTCATTGTCATGGCTTAAAGTATGCTGGACACTTTGCTACATTCAAAACATTCTCCAAAGTTCTTCAAGCTGGTTTCTGGTGGCCTACTATGTTCCAGGATGCACAGGCATCAGAGGAGAGGAAAGATTAGCAGAAGACATGAGATGCCACAGAACTTTATCCTTGAGGTTGAAGTCATTGACTGTTGGGGCATTGACTTCATAGGTCCTTTTCCTTCATCATATGGGTACATGTACATTCTAGTTGCTGTTGACTATGTATCCAAGTGGGTAGAGGCGTTGGCTACTCCTACCAATGATGTTGTAGTGGTTCTAAAGCTGTTTAGGACCATTATTTTCCCCAGATTTGGTGTCCCGCGCATTGTTATCAATGATGGTGGTTCTCACTTTGTTAACAAGGTCTTTGACAAGCTGCTGAAAAATTGTGGTGTTCAGCATAGAGTGCCCTATCATCCCCAAACCAGTGGACAGGTTGAAGTCTCCAACAGACGGATCAAGCAGATATTGGAGAAGACAGTGGGGAAGACAAGGAAGGATTGGTCTGCGAAATTTGATGATCTGATGTGGGCTTATAGGACTGGCTACAAGACGCCATTAGGTACTACACCATTCCACTTGCCCTATGGCAAGACGTGCCATCTTCCATTGGAGGTGGAGTACAAAACATAATAGGCTATCAAGAAGCTGAACTTTGATTTGAAGCCTGCTGCAGAGAGGCGATTGGTTCAGCTCAGTGAACTGGATGAACTGAGATATCTGGCCTATGAAAACTCCAAGTTATACAAGGAGAGGACAAAGGCATATCATAATAAGAATATCATCTCCAGACATTTCGAGCCCAATGACCAGGTACTTCTTTATAACTCTTGTTTACAGTTGTTTCCTGGTAAACTGCGATCTCGTTGGTCAGGTCCTTTCACTGTCAAAGAGGCTAGACCACATGACGCCATTGTCCTGATTAACTCCAAAGGATAGGAATTCACAGTCAATGGACAGAGGGTGAAATATTATTGGCAGGACACATTGTGTCTCTGAATGATGCACCCGTTGTCTGAACAGCATTCCAAATCGAGTTAATGACTTCAAACAAGCGCTTGGTAGGAGGCAACCCATTGGTAAGTTTTCAAGTTTTCATACTTTAGTTTATTTTTTCTTTCTAACACATACAAAAAAAAGATGAAGAAGAGAGGAATTATTTGAGCAGACTCGGCGGACAGGTGACGACCAAGGTCGTCACTGGAGCTCACCACCTAGTGACGATCGTCACCAGTAATGGGTGACACTCGTCACCCCACTCAACGCGAGGTACCACTTTTACCTCTGCTCAATGCATTCGGCTTCTTCTATTTTTCTAGGCTTAATAGTGCTAGGGATAAGTCTGGGGGAGGTGGCTACTGACGTTTTGTACATTTTGTTTTGTTTTTAGAGTCTTAAAGTTGAGTCAAAAACCTGTTTTATAGAGTCAAAATTTTGAGACTGTCAGTTTTTCTTGGAAGTAACCACAAAACATTGATGCTTATAAGAACCATTGCCATAGTTGTTGATTACAAGTCTTACTTAGTTGAAAGTCATAGGTAGATCAGTCTAGCAAAGAAGGTTTAGGTTCTTAGAGAATCTGGAAAAACTGCAGTTAACTTCACCTTAATGAACTTTAAACTTCTCATCTTGTGGCTTGATTCTCATTGATCTTGTTTCTCTCTTTCAATACTGACAAGGATATTTAGATGCAGTCTCTCTTTGATCTTCCCTGATACAGCTTTTAAGTCTATAGAATGGTGCATCATGACCTTGTCTCCTTACAAGGGACAACAGTATTGAACACTCATGAACCTATCTCCTCACAAGGAACACAAGTATTGAGTAGCACCATAATTTAGGCTGTAAAAAAATAAAAAAAGAAGTTGAAAAATCGAAAACAAAAATCAAAAATAAGATCAAGGGATAAGAAAATAGGAGAGCTATGTTGAGGTTGATTTGTTCAGTGTTAAAGAAGGGAAAATAATATATAAGTGATTGAGTTGATAAATCCTTGATGAGATATCAAACTTAGATAAATGAAAAAGAGTTAGCAGTAGAAATTTCGGATTTCTCTAAGGGGCTTGACCTGGATTTGAGGGATAGCTAAGCTTGTGATGATTAGACTGAAATTCATAATGTTTAGCTGACTGTTTCTGTTTTCAAACCTCAACCCTGTTCTTTGTCTGATGTTTGCTTGAGGGCAAGCAAAAGCTAAGTCTGGGGGAGTTGATATATCATGGTTTTTATGGTTTTTAACCGTGGTATAAGTCCTTTTTATTGAGTCTTTTTGGTGTTTTTAGAGTCCTAGTAGAGTCTTTGCAGGTTATAGCATGACTGGAGCATAATTGGAGGTTTTGGAGCTTTTTGGATCATTGCAAGAATCAACACCAAAGTTAGCAACTCAGAAGGCGTTTCATGGCATTGGTGACAATTGTCACCACTCAAGGGTGACGCTCGTCACCCGCATCTGAAGAAGGAGTCTCGAGGTTTTACAAGATTGGGAGATATTGCACTTTGGCCCAGAAGTTCTATTATTTTCAAAAGTGTCCCAACTCGTGTATTAGCTTGTATATATTAGGTTTCAGTCATTGTTGGCTTGTATCTTAGAGCTTAGAATTCAGAGAGCTTTAGAGAGAGATTTATTCAGAGATTTTGGGAAGACAGATCATGTACTCTTTAGAGAAGATTTTGAGCCCCTTTAACTTATACTCTATTCTTTTAATGCATTTTTATGCAGTTATGTTTTGTGTTTTCATAATCATGTCTGAGTAATCTGTTAGTTAAGTTAGGGTTTATTAAAGGTTGATGAAGAGTATATAGAATCGCTAAACTGATAGGAAATTCATTGGTTCTTCATCTGTGCTTGCATTCATATCGATTTCTGAGACTAATCATCTAAATTTCAAACCCCTAGGTTGTTTAATAGATGTGAGAACATTGTTAATCACCTGAACTAGTATTAGATGAGCAAAATGCCTATTTGCAAAGATATTTGACTTAGGAGTTTTGTGAACAATTGAACCTGATCATTACGGCATGTTTAGATTGTTAAAATTCGCAAAGAGATTTGAAATTTTGTGATTCAGGCATAGATAACTTCTGCAATGAGAGTTGATTAGTTTTAAATCACTGTTTCAAGTTCTAGACGATTTTAACTCATTCCTGATTGCATGCATTCTACATTCTTGGATTCAACATGCAAATTGTCCTGACTTAGCGCCTTTAGCTTTCTGAACCTTAGATCAATCAACAAATCGCATGCTTTCATTATTTTAGTTACTTCGCATTACATTCACTAATTACTGCTTAGCTTAATCCGAATCTATAATCGCTAGTGTAGTAAGTTTACTCCCTTGGGATTCGATAACCCCTTATGCTATAACTGTATTGATGTGCTCTTGCAGTATACTAAAAGTGGTTAAAACTAAGACCCTATCAACAGTCCCTTGCTCATAGTTTACTTCGTTCATTTCTTTTTTTTTTCCTTCAAGCAATCATCATGTCTACTTCTACTTGTAATTGTTCGGGTAACTCTAACTCGGATCACGAACCTTTAAATTGTGTGAATTGTTTTTGAGACGAAGGCCATGGTTCCACTGGCGAGGCGGAAAAGCACGACCATATGTGCTATATATGCACTAAGACCACTCTTTGCAAGGTGACTTCCGCTGCTTTCTTGTATCGCCATTTACAAGGAATGTATTCTTTATGAATTCAAGGGTCGCCTCCCCGGAGTCTTGGTTGATTTATGATGCCGGTCTAGAATATGCCACAACCATATATATCCATCAGCATGGGGGCTGCTTGCAGCCTATCAGGTTCTTTCTGAACTCTCAGGGGTGCCAATTTGAGGCTCAATGGAATTGTGTCATACTATCTGCATCGCATCTATGCTGACACCTTATGCTATACTTTACACATCCAAGATCATCGCCCCGTTTTTATCTACGGAACTAATCTGAAAGTTACCATTTACGGCAACGCTTCTTTTTCTGGCTAGTTGATCCTGGCGCTTGCGTTCCTCTCACTTTGCATCATCACAGTAAATTTTTTCTCATCTACCATCCACGCGGTCCCTAATAGATTAGTTCCTTACGCAGATGGGTCTTGCCTGATATCCATCACATGTTGTCTTATTGCAGCTCCTAGCAGATTATCATCAAATGATGAGGAGCCTTGGAACAGCAGAGTTCTCTAATTCTCCCACCTGGTAATCCCCCTCCCCCTTCGTGTATCGGGTAAGTTATCTTTGGGGGGGGGGGGGGGGGGGGGGGGGGGGGGGGGGGGGGGGGGGGGGGGGGGGGGGGGGGGGGGGGGGGGGTGTAAATTAGCATTTGTTTTGGTTTTCAGGATGTGTTTGTGGTCACATTTCACCCTGTTATCATTATGCAGGTTTCAGAGGCTCTCTAACGCATATGTGTGGGACCTGTGCTCCCTGGGGACATTTGGCAGCCTCTCGGGTTAGGCGGCTGATGGCGGAGTCATCTTCTCAATGCCCACTTCAGCAGCATCAATTATCCTCCTCGTCCAGTCCCTCTTCCGAGGAAGGTTCTTCTTCAGCACGATCCATGTTCTGTTTTACGACCATCTCCGACTTGGGGTCATATTCTTCTAGCATGAGGAAACTAGCCCCACTGCCCAGGCCCGCTTCTCTGACTTCTTTTCTTTGGAGATGCCTTCCAGGCAACCCTCTCCTCCCATGTTTGGTTGGCACCGCACTGTTTTCAACCTCCACGACACTTTGGGTGAGGTGGTTTCTTATCTCTTAACTTTGCTCCGATTATTTGCCTCCACAAGTATTTTGGCGAATGTATTTCTCTGTCTTTCTTTTAGAGTTTTTTGGCGAATGTATTTTTTTTTGTTTCTTCATATGGTTTCCATGTCGCATGTTGACCTTCAGGGTGAGTCTTACCACTAGGCAATTCATCGTTATCCATCATTGGCCAAACTGCATTCGTCCGGGGTGATATGACCTCGGGCCCTATTCTTCGTTCAGTTGGCTTTGTAGATTGGCCGGAGGCAGGTCTCTTCATATAATACGCGACTGTCTACTTTCTTGGAAGATGTTTCTTGCATGTCATGTTACCCATAGGCAACCTCATGCTAAATGTTATGCCTTTGCAGATTCTTCCTTTGAACTCCTCGATGTTCAAGGAAGTGTTCAGAGAGAGTCTCCAAGGGTACCGTTAATGCCCATGTTATCGTCTTCTAGTAGATCAGACCCCTTTCAGAGGATGGCATGCGGATCATCTTTGATTTCTTTTTGGGTGGAAGGTGTTGTTCTGGAACTCTTCGTTGTCTTTGCTCTGGATACGCCGTTTGTGTTTGCTGATTTTTGATGAACCAAACATTAGTTATCCCTCCCTCCTTCTAGTGCTTACTGTTCGGAAGCATTTTGCATATGCAAATGTGGGTGTGCTCTTTAGTGCGGATGAAATTTGTCTCACATGTTCGTCCACCAGGTGGATGAGTAACACTCGGATAGATATTTGTACCATTCGTCGAGAACCTTAAATCATTTAACAACGGGTGAGGCGACCCTCATAAGGAATGAAAATGAGTTCCATCTTACAGGTTCTCAGACGCTGAAGTCTGATGCACACCACTAGGAACAACTACTCATGAAGGTAGGTTTTTGATAGTAGAATTTTTCACTAACAACGATAGCCTACTTATGTCATTGTAGTACTTAATGATCAATCCAAATGGGTTTTGATTAACAACACAAAGAATGCATGAGACTATCTAAGTTATGTAAATTTAAAGAGTAGTTTTGACTAAAAACTTAAGTTAATTCTAAAACAAGAAAACAAAATCAAAAGAAGATAACAATTGAATCACAAACAAAACCAAATGCAAGACAAGACGAAAATAAAACAAGCACTAAACAGGATTGACAATTAAAGACAAATGATCCTAGGAAGGGGTAATTGAGTTAGGGTGACTCTCAAACTGACTTATGATGCATAAACAATCAGAAATAATGCTAATCCTTAGGCATATAACTCTTAAACAAGACTAATTTCACTCTCATCATGCTAATAACTTTCCCAATTATACAATAAATAACTAATTTTTATTAGTAAAAGCATAATCAACAAGCATTAAAATGCAGTTCTATAAAGCCAATAAATATTTTAGACATCTATTCTCATAGGTTAAGCATGCCAATCTCTTGATTTAGTTGGTTAAGGCATTTCATCAAACATCTTGTGGATGGGAAATGCTCTTTGGTCTAAATCACTTTTTGAAAGCTAAACTAGCATTAAAATGACTAAAGAAGAAATTATCTATTATGATTAATCCCTAAACATCATAGATCAATCACCAAATCATTCTAATCTAACACTGTCAAAGCACTACATGTTTTGAACAAGGTGCCTTTAAGGCTTTATCCATTTATAATTTATGCAATAGCTTTTTAACTCATTGTTGTGCTTTTTTTACAATCGTAAGTAGTGACGAATCTTTAAGAGATGCCAAGAAAAGAGCTGAGGCTGAAATCTAATTCGTTTCACTATGAATTATAATGAATTCTAATCAAATTATTTAAGTTACTTATAACATGTATGCTAACGAGCGACTAGGACCAATGTTGCTTAGAAGCGAGGCATTTGTTGGATTTAAGATCAAACATATTTATATACCTCGTATTTGACGATCCACGTCAAATATTATGTTCGCAAGGTGTTTAAAGACCAACGTTGCTTAGGACGAACTGCTGCCGGGTTTATGATGTTTTGCTTCAGCGTTAGAACTTGCATGTTGAACGACCTCTATACCCGTATTTCTAGCAAATATAAGAACATGGAATGAAATTAAACCAAATTATATTTGATCAAGATCTACTCTATCATAATATATATATCACGCTTGAATTCGAAGAGGATGTAGAGAACCATGTTGTTCATCTAGAACGCAAGAGTTAAGATTCATATAGGATGTATTAGTTTGCGTATTATGCCCAACAACAAATGAAGTAATATGAGTTTAGGACTAGGTTATGTAAACTTTTGATTTGATTTTGACGAAGTGTTACACAGTGTGGGAGTATATGAGTATACGAACTCCACTCCCCACCCCCCCCCCCCCCCTTTTTTTTGGAAACTCATCATGAGGTGAGCTGCCTACGTGCCCCTTTAGGGAATCAAAAAGCTTCATAATTTTTTATCATGATAAGTTGACTCATAAATATTATTTCTTCAGGTATGCTGTGAATCAGGATCGTGGTACTGGGGTGTTGGTAGGGTCCCTCCCAGTTAGCCTCTAAATTGCCAACTTTTCTTTCGGCAGTATATTGCAAGATATTTCGGAGGACGAGGTCTCTTTCATTGAATCGTCAACTTCTTACGTTTGAGTTGTAATACTTTGCGATGGCTTGTTGGTAATTTTGGATTTAGATAAGCGCTTGATCGTAATATTCATTGATAAGATCTATATCATCTAATAGTATATAGTGGTTGAGACCTTCTTGTCTAGGTAGAAGTCTGCATCCCAATTCTGGGAACTCCACTTCGGGTGGGATGATGCATTATGTTCCATAGACGTGAGTGAAAGGTGTCTCTCTAGTGGCCTGTCTCGGGGTTTTTTTATGCGACCATAAGGCTCCTTCTAGTTCATCAGCCCATCGTCCCTTCTTGGCGTCGAGCCATTTTTTCAGCCCAGTGAGAACGGTTTTGTTTGCTGCCTGGGCTTGCCTATTTCACTGCAGATAGCGAGGTGTTAATTTGCTTAGTCTTATCTTTCACTTTTTGCAGAAAGTTTTGAAGTGAGTTGAAATGAACTGCGAGTCGTTATTGGTGATTATTTTATATGAGACTCCATGTCGGCAGATGATATTCTTCTATATAATGTTCTCAACCTGGGCATCTTTTATGCTAGCATTAGAATCTGCTTTAACCCACTTGGAAAAATACTTGGTTAGAACGAGAAGGAATCTCTTTTACTTTGATCGATGCAGCGGCCCAACGATGTCCATTGTCCATTGCATGAACAGGTAAGGAGAAGATATCAAGGACAGCAGCTCGGTGGGTTAGTAGATTGTTGGGGCGTGGCAATGGGCATTTTTTGCAATTCTGTGAAATTTTTTGCAGTCTTTCACTTTGTTCGGCTAATCATATATGTGCAGATTTATCTAGATTGCCAAGGATCTTCCGCTGGACTGATTCCTGCAGGATCCCCCGTGATCTTCTTCCATCACCTTTCTTGTCTGCTTTCCTTCGATGCATGTCATTACGGTCCTGAGAATCTCCATTTGAAAACTTATCCGTCGAGTAAGATATACCGAGCTGCTTGGGCCTTGAGTTTCCGAGCCGCCCACTTGTTCATTGGGACCTCTCCATCAATTATATATGTTTGAATTGTTCTCATCCACTCTTGGTCGTATCCATACTCGTTTTCTTGTGGCTGCTCTATTTCCATCTTGGTTTGTCTATCATTAAGTGGCTCAGGTTATTCAGCTAGATTGATCAAGTTAATTTTCTTGGGAGTTTCGATGTTGAGTTGTTCGATAAAATCCACCGGAGTAATCCTTTTCAATACAGGATCTGATGACGAGGTGAGTGTTGCCAAGGCATCAGCCGGGGCATTTTCGTAGAAGTGTCTTTTCCCATAGGTGGGATTTGTCTCCAAGATATAATAGAAATAACCTCAGCTTGAACCCATCTTCAGAGACTCCATTGATTTTGGTCATGCTGCATATTCTGTCATATTCATCGAAATGATCCAAAGGAGCCTCCATTAGCAAACTATGAAACTTGTTACCTTGCACCATTGATATCAGTCGTCTCTTGATCTCAAATTTTTTATTCTCAACTGGTGCAGAGAGTATATCTTGGTGATTTGCATGTGTATTGGGAGCATCTCTAGCCCTAATATGTCATTGTTGCCTTTGTTGATAGCTATGAGTACTAGTTTAAGCTCCAACACTATGAGCTCCTTGTGGACCATTTCCACCTTGCTCTTTTGGGTTTTCGATACCCAATCTACCAAAATGCTCTGCTCTTTCTCTTTCTCTTTTTTTCTCTTACTCCTATGTCTAAGTGATTAATGTTTTCAATAGGGTTTACAAGATCTGCACCTCCTCTTGACATCAAGTTCATGCACATTTCAGAGCAAAAGCAACCTAAATGAAAAAGGTTAGTAACCAAAGTAAAAATAAAAGCTTGATCTAAAAAAAATTCTCAATACACAAACACAATCCCAAATAGCAACGGCACCAAATCGATAGTAGATGTTTTGCTACTAAACAATTACCCTCTACTATTGGAATATTTGTGACACAAAGAATGCATGAAAATTCTTAAATCCAAGCAATATCAAAGATGGTTTGTGTTTCTAGCAACCTAATAAACAATAAATAGAACCAATAACAAGCAAACACTAGGTCTTAAGCAATAATCTCAAAGCAATAGCAATAAGCAAGAAAGAACAAAGCAAATTCTTAAACAAAATGATCAAATAAGATAAATGGGTCTAAGGATGGGTTATTGAGTTTGGGTGATCAAAAGGATAATCAAAGATGTTCAACCAATCATAATAATGCTAATCTTTAGGCATAGAACTCGTAAACGAGACCAATCCACTTTCATGGTACTAATTGATAGCTTGCATAATTACATCATTTTTAAGCTCTATTTAGTATAATTTTTCATTTCATATCATCTATTTTGTAGTCCAAAGTTTCCCATTTGCATTCATAGTAGACTTAGAGTACATTAGGATTAGAAATACATATTTTATTGCATTTGGAGTGTATTTCAGGTCTTTATGAGGCTAAGGAGGACATGTGAGGAGTTGAGGATCAAGCTGAAGCAAGAAGGAGCACTCAAAGGAGCTGAAGAAGTTTCCCTAGTTTGTATCAGAGTGCACAGCAGACACCAGTCTGACATCAAAGCATATCAGGTAGAGTATCGGAATGAATGCCGACATCAGGATGAAGCGAAAAAACCGGTGTTATGGAAGCCCCGGCCCAATATCGGGCATCTGTGTCGGGCAGGACGCCAATATCAAGAGGAGGAAAGCTCGTATCGACCTACCTGTATCGAGAAACAAGCTGATGTCAGCCTCCTTCCCAGTGATAGCTTGCATAGTTACCGAATTTAAGCATACGTAATCATATATTTTTTAGTCTCTTTCATGCATAAACTCACATTTTAGATCCTATTTGCATTCATATTTAGAGCTAGCATGTGTCTAGAAGTGCATTGCATATTTTGTTGCATTTGGAGGTGTTACCTAGGTACTATGGAGGATAAAGAGGCTTGCTTATCAAATGTGGTTCGAGTGAATGCATGGAGGAGAGCCTAAGGAAAGATAAGCAAAGAAGAGGACCAAATCGGCCAGTGCACGGCGACTACACTTGCCTGTAGAGGAATCAGAATTTTCAAGAAATCACAGCGGCGACTTGCACTGGTGACTACACCTCCCTACAGAGGAACCAGAAGTTTCAAGAATTTACATTGGCGACTGCACAGGCGAGGTGGCCGATATGATCACCTTCTGCCCAGACTTTGACTTTGGTCAACCTCGGATTGTAGGCTTTGACCAAGTTGACCAGGTTTTGACTCTTGACTATAAAAGGAAAATCATATCTTCTAATCACTTATCAACGATTAATCTTTAGTTTTATGCTTTTATCTTATCCATAATCTCTCTCTCTCTCTCTCTCTCTCTCTCTCTCTCTCTCTCTCTCTCTCTCTCTCTCTCTCTCTCTCGTTCTTGAGCTTTTTTCAGTTTTTTTGTATCTGTAAGCAACAATTTAAGTTTCTAATAGAAGTTTGCAACTCTTGTTATTGATTGTCTTGTTTTGCTTTTGATCATGATTTCCTACATCTCCTATTTAGTTTTTGATAGATCAAACATGAGTTGTGAGTAGTCTTTTCTGGGTTTAAGGATGGGTTAGATTTAGGATGATCCAAGGCTTTACACATGATGTTTATGTATAGATGATATTAGATACTTCACTACTTGGTGTTCTTAATGCTTGATTCTTTCTGCTCAATTGAATTTCGAATTTAGGTTTTCTCTGCACCAAAAGTGTTTGTAGAAATGTCTGAACTAGCCTCTTAGTGGATTTTCTTATCCTTACATATGAGAATGGATGACTAGGGAGCATATTGCCTAGATAGGACTGATTCTTTATGCTTGATTGTTTCCTGATCACTAATGAGAGTTAGAAACCTAATTAGGTTGCATTCAAAGGAATCATTTTCATGAGAGTGGAATGATTTGCTTGTTAGAATTCTATGCTAAAGGATCATGCATTCATTTATTGTCTGAACATCTTGTTAGAGGCTAAGGATCATTCTAGGTTGATTATTTCCATCCTAAGACCATGCTTGTTAAATTCGAATTTGTCTTGCATCTATTCTGTTTTGCTCTGCTTTTTATTATGTTCTTGCTAGTTTAAAGTTATGTTCACTTAAGTTGATTCATTGTTGATGTTTGTGTTTCACTTTAACTATTTTCATGTTTCAGTTTGGTGACTGTTTAGGGCATTATATTCATAAACGTTTTTCCTGTTTGGCTTAAATTACAGATTTTTCATGCATTCTCTTGATCATGTTTCTCACTTGGATTGATAAAAGACCATTTGCTATACTACAACTGATTAGTAGTGGGCTGATTGTTTAAATAGTGAAAACCTGCTTATCACCCAGCAAGTTTGACTTTGGAAAACGCTCGGATTCAACCTTTGACTGATTTGGCAAAGCTTTGACCCTTAAGTATTTAAGCCAAAAACCCATATCTTATCTTCGCATTATGCTTTTTTATCCTTTATCCTATCTTTTTAACTAGAAACCTTATCTCTAATCTCTCTCTCTCTCTTGTTCGTGATCAATTTTCCATTTTTTCGTATTTTGTAAGCAACCATTGAGTTTTAATATAATTTTGTATTTCTTCTTATTGATTCCCTTCTTATTATTTTTGATCATGGCTTCTCTCACCATTTATCTAGATTTTGAGGGATCAATAATGGTTTGTGAGTAGTTAATTTTTGGGTTTAAGGATGGGTTAAATTTACGATGATCTAAGGCTTATAAATTGATGTTTAGGTGTAGATAATGTTAGATCTTTCATTATTGGTGTTCTTAATGCTTGAATCTTACTGGTCATATGATTTTCGAAATTAGGCTTTCTATGCATCAAAAGTGTTTGTCGAAATGTCTGAACCTACCTCTTAGTGGATTTGCTTATTGAATCATATGAGAATGGATGACTAGGAAGCTTATTGGCTAGATAAGAGTGTTTTTTTTGCTTCATTGTTTTCTGATTACTAATGAGAATTAGATCTTGATTAGGCTGCATTCAAAGGAATCATTTTCATGAGAATGGATTGATTTACATGTTTAAAGCTTTATGCTGAAGGATCATGCATTCATTGATTGTTTGAGCATCTTGTAATAAGCTGAAGACCATTCTAGGTTGCTTTTCCCATTCTAAACCCTCTTATTAATCATTTGATGATCTCTATTTTGCTCTGTTTACTCTGTTTCTTAGACCCGAAGTTGTGTTTAGGCCTGAATATTTCTGTTTGATGAATACTTAGTTTGTTAGAATTATAAACAACTCTTTCTTGCTTGGCTTAGATTACAGAACATCATGCATTCTCTTTGATTCATCTCAATTGGATTGGTAACCTTAAGTGCTTCAATGACATGATTATAGACTTGAGAAATTGAGTCACAAGTGGGTAAAACCCTTGTATCACTAATCACTTTATGAATCACCTAAATCAAGATCTAATCATCATTAGTGAAAAGATAAACAGCAAGAATTAAATATCGGTTCTACAAAGCCAATAAACACCCTAAACATTCCAGCATGAGCTAGGAATGTAAATCTCTTGATTTATGTTGTTGGGCCATTTCATCAAACATCTTGTGGGTGGGAAAGGCCTAAGTACTAAATCATCATAATAAAGGCAACGTTAGCATTAAAAACACCAAGCAAGAAAGGATCTAATATATTTAGGCACTAAACATCAAAGATCTACCCTAATTTAACCAATCTTCAAACCACAAAGAAAACTACTCACTAATCATGTTAAAATCTATAAATCTAATGAAAGAAATAGGGATAAACTCAATTAGGGATAAGAAAGATGAAAAATTATATGAACAAATACTTAAAATTGCATAAACTCTTATAGATATCTCACAAAATTTGTTTAAAAAAACTCAAAGGAGAAAGTTATGCTTAGATAAGAACAAGGTTTAGAGACAAATGATAAGATAAGCCATAAAAATTAGGTTTTTGGTTTACATAGTGAAGAGTAAATCATCCCGGGTAAACCTGAGTTGGGTGGGCTTCGACCGGGCCTGGGTTTGGTTCTGGTCTGGTGCGACCTTGTATGTTTATGCTCCTCGTCTGCGCCAAGTCCCTGGTTCGTTGGCAGTGGTTCAGTAGTCTGCTCTGTCGTGAAGATGAAGTCGTGTCCTTGGCCGCAGACTGCTCTGTTCGCACTGGTAGACCGCACCAGCTCCCTGGTTTCCATTCGTCTGTGTGGTCACGATATCCTGGAGCCTAGTCTGTGCCAAGTGTCTCTCTTCCTGGCCACGACCTGGCTGTTCGCGCTGGTGCTTGTGCTGGTGCCAGACATTATATGTTATGCTCTCATTTGCTTCTCTTCTTAGCTTTGCTTGTTCCCTTGATCTTCCATACACTCCCTCAAGCCTCCAAAGCAACCTTAGGAACAGTCCAAATGCAACACAATATGCACAACCTATGCTAATATGATCTAAAGTCTAAAATGAATGCAAACAAGCCTAAAATATACAAATGCACTTATAAAACAAAATAAACACTAACTTAAATGAATGCTAAAGTCATGCCAATAATGCAACTATCAGGGGTTTGAGGTCCTCATCATCTTGTTTCCAAGAATGCACGGAAGTTATCATTTCGTCATTTTAAGGTAAATTTCACTCAAATCAGATCAGGAAGTTGAGCATAAATCACTGTTTTTGGGAAGATAGAATTCAGTAGGAGTCTTGTTTATTTAAAATTTCACATAATGTTTTTGGATGACAGTTTCCCAGCCAACTAGGAGAAGTTAGAACAAGATCAGTGTATTTCTGGAAAGGGCTTGCTGCAAGAAATCTATAGGACCTGACATTGCTCCCATTGAAGCTAAACACCAATAGTAGTTTGCGTTCCCTTTGGGCCATAAATCATTGATTTTTGTTAGTTTCAGAAAGTCTGTTCTGACGAAGCAATGTCATGAACCTGTAGAATGCTCTTGTGAAGTCTGATCATATTAAAAATTGGAAGCTATGATTGTGGTGGCTCTGTAGGCTTGAGAATCAACAGTGGGATCGAGTATCCAATGATTCATTTTCGGGTTATTTTTGTTGCTTCAAGGCAGCTAAGAAGAGTGTTCTTCTTCATTGTCAAGTGGCTAAGCTGAGGGTTCGTGACCTCTGGATTCATATTTTGCAATGGTTTTTTTTTGTAATCACATATGTTGAGTCTAATGATGGAGAGGCGCAGGCAAGATAATGAAGACACACAAAATATCCAAGGGATTTATGTGTAATCGGGTTTGAAATAAACATAGAAAATATACTTTTAAAATCGATAGATTTGGGAATACTCTTCCTCGTGCTTTAAAAGCCCGATGGAGGTTGGAAATACTCTTCCATGTGCTATGAAAGGTCGTTTAGCTATGAAAGCTCAAAGGTTTATTCAACATAGTTATTCTTTACAAAGCTATAGAACATCCTATTTACACTAGACGAAGGAGATAATTGCATCACTTCATCCTAATCTACAAAGAACTATAATTATCTTTAATAATAATTAAATTTAAACAAACACTTTCATAACAAGCATGTATAGCTCAATGGACGAGTTTGTTGTTGAAAGCTTGAATCTATATGATGCATTGCTTTAGTTGGATTAAGACGAGGACATGATGATATTCTCAAAGCCCGTTAACCAGCTTACCAGCCAAATGTGGCGTACGACATTTCAAGGTGTAATCAGATGCATTGCATTAGGTGGATTGAGAATAGGACATGATGAAATTGTTGAAGCCCGTAAACTGGCTGATGAGCCAAAGATGGTGTACGATGTTTCGAGATAACAAAGACAAAGAAAATATTCAGGAGATTTGTGTATAATCGGGTTTGAAAGAAACATAGAAAAACTACATTTAAATTGATAGAGTTGGGAATACTTTATCCCGTGCTATAAAAGCTGACCAAGGTTAGAAATACTCTTTCATGTACTATGAAAGCTCGTTTAGCTATAAAAGCTCAAAGATTTATTCAACATAGTTATTCGTTACAAAACTATAGAACAACCTACTTGCACTAGAGGAAGGAGATAATTGTATATCTTCATCCTCATCTACAAAGAACTATAATTATCTTTAATAATAATTCAACCTAGATAAATTCTTTCATAACAAACATGGATAGCTCAATGGACAAGTTTATTGTTAAAAGCCTGAATCCATAGGATGCATTGCATTAGTTGGATTAAAACAAGGACTTGATGATACTGTCGAAGCCCGTAAACTGGCTGATGAATCAAAGGTGGTGTACGATGTTTCAAAGTGACAACTAGTCCAGTGTCAGATGTCAGTGTTGTGTGTCATGTGTTAATTATGTGTGAAGTTACGATATGTGATGTAATGATATGTAATGTGACTGAAGATAATTTATATGATGTTTAATTGTTGTAGGCTTACATATTTGGTTAGTGAATTATATTGTTGTTGGTATTGATTATATGGGCAGGTATAATCATTCTCATAGAATAATTTATTACTCACCACTCTTTTTTCCCTATGCAGATATAATGCTAATGATGAAAATTAGGGCGTAAGATTACTGACACAAAAATGACGGAACGAATTTACACAACACACATAATCCATATAAACTGTGACGTTATACTGCAGTATAAATATGCAATTGAACCTCCTTTAGCAGCTTAGGAAACTAAAATATAACATCTGAGAGCTTGTAAGACATTCTAACTAATGCATACACATTAAATCATGTATCATAGCTTACTCATAACTTCGTTTATATCACATCAGAATGAACTAAAATCTGTAACATTTGTCCTATATCACATACTATACATAATGGTAGACAAATCTAAAACTGCAAAATTTCTTCTTGTATTATGGTCAAATCAACAAATTCTATCCATTATATCATTCAATTCGCAACAAATGAACAATATCTAGTCTCTTATACTTTCACATTGTTCAAAAAAGGAAACAAATAATCATCAAACAATCCAAAATATGACTAAACAAAATTCAGAAGGAAGTGACATATTAAGCAAAGAACTTGCTACACATATGTATGTATGTTTGTGAATATAAATTTAGAAGCCATCTCACTATCCAGAAAGGAAAATTCGGCAATATAACAGTGGTTACGATCCAAAGAACACCGTAGCCGAAAGGGTTCTGAGCGGCACTGACAAGACGAACCACCCAAGATGGTGAAACCTTGTACCGTGGACGAACCCAATGTGTGGGAAAGGTTTTTAGCAACACTGATATACACTATATTTATAACATGTTAGCATGCATTTATCAGTAGTTTGTAGTCTCTAAGCCTGAATTTTTCACTTGTTTTTGACTCATGTGCATCTATTTAGAACTTCGAGTTTGTAGTTGCATTATATGTTTGGTGCATTTGGAGTTTATGACAGGTGCAAATTAGGTGTTTAGAAGCTATGAGGAGCTTTGGGAGTGATCAATGAGTGAAGCCAAGGCAAGACTAGGAGAAACGAAGGTGTTGGAGGCCATATCGAGGAGCGTACCGAACAAACCTGCCCGATATAGACCCATATTCACCTACATACCAGGCAAGCCTGCCTGATATGGACCCATATCGACCTATGTACCGGGCAACTCTGCCTGATATGGACCCATATCGACCTACGTACCAGGTAGGCTTGCCCGATACAAGGTCCAACACTTATACCCACGTACATATCGGGGAGGACCAAGTCGATACAGGCGCTTAAAGGAGCATACCGAGGTGCATATCGAGGAGGCCAAACCGATATACACAAGACAGGACAGCCATACCAAAATGCCTATCGAGGAAGCTTTCCTCGATACAGAACATGAAGGTGTGCATACGGAACTGCATATCAGGGTGGATCAAACTGATACAAAACAGAAGATGGATGTATCGACCTGTGTACCGTGCAGGCCCGGTTCTGGGCATGTGCCCAAGGTGCAAATGCACAGGGTCCATTTGAATTTTGGACAATTTTCTTTATATTTAAGAGCCCATTTTCTGGGCCAGGGTACAGTATAAAATTGGGCTGGGTCTGGTACCATGGTGTCTACATCGATTCAAACTTCAGCATGAGCATATCGACCTGGATATCGGTTAAGCCAGTCCGATATAGTGTATCTGAACTAAACCTAACCCGGTTTACTCCTAGTTTATTAAGGATTTTCTTCCCACCTATAAATATGTGAAAACCTAAAATTATTAGGTAATGTATGTTTTATTGTTTCTAAGCTTAATAACTTTTTCTTTTCTATAACTTTATAAGAATCTTGCTTTATTTAGTGAATTTCTGCACTTTTCTTAATATTTTCTTGTTCAATCTTCTTCCTAATCATGCTTAATCATACTTTTTCTTTGGATTTTGTGGTTTTGGAAATAATTAGTGAGTAGTCCTTTTTAGGATTTGAGATGGGATAGATTAGGAGGTCTAGGATAGATTAATGATGTTTTGTGCTTAATTAATATGTTTCTTCTCTATTTGATGTTTTTAATACTAGGTTAGCTTTGATCAAGCTTGCTTAGATTCTAGCTTTCTCTTATGCATATGAAGTGTTTGTTGATACGCTGATCATGTCATTTAAAGGTTTTGTTCATTCTAACCTAAGAGATTAGATGTCTGGGGAGCATTTTGGTTTTATTGAATTGGTAATGCTTGCTTGCTAATCATTTGGTCACTAATGAGAGTTAGTTCTTGATTAAATAGTTAGTAAAGGAATTTTCACTAAGAAATTGGGTTAGTCTTGCTTGTTTGAATTCTATGCATGGGAAATAGCATTGTTATATTCTTTGTGAAGCATCATTGATCATTCTTAGACCTCATCTATATCAATAACTTCCATCTTGAGTCCTTCTTTATTTCATGTTTGTACCAAATTAGAATTTCTCTCTATGCTTAGTATTGCTTAGTTTTATTATTACTTGTTTGAAGTTTAGTCACTTGTTTATGATTCTTGTCTTTACTAATTATCTGCTTGGCTTGAACTAAACATATCTATTGCAATCTTATTGTTTTCAATCATCTTGTTTGGATTGATATCTCAAATACTATAATAATGAGTATGTGAGGAACTGAAAAAAGAGTGACAACACCTGCATCAAACACCATGGAGAGCGATCTGTTTCTGGTTGTAACCTAGGATAGTCTTGATCGTTAGCGACATAGAGCCACTAAATAGATAACTAACGCTGGCGATGGGTTGATCACACTAGTAGACTCCTCTTCTAATTCTCTCTATTAAGAGTTCTCTTTGTAGTTTAACAAATGATCCTTTTTAAAAAAATATCAAATTCGTGAGGGAAAATTTGATTTTTTTTTTAAATATCCAATGATGTATCTCAAACAAGAAATGTTCAATACAAATAAATTTATACTTATTTATATACATTTGAATGATTAAATTTATATATATCAAATATGTAACAAGATCAAAAATCAACGAGAATACAAATAATTGAAGAGTTATACTATTTCCCAAGCTTAGGCTTTAAAAGGCAATTCTCCTTGTGTATCTCCAATAAAATAAATTAGTTAGTTTGAGTGGCGTTTAAGGTACACCAAAACTCCAAATCCAGCGGCAATAGCAGCCCCGGCCGCAACTGTTCTGTAAGCAGCTGCCCATGAGTTTGATTGCTCAGAGTCCATATTCTCTGATTTTAAACCACTCATGTGCCCTCTCTCTTCTATGTAGTCCAAATGTAATTTTAAGCCCTGCACCAATGTTTGAATTAGGCATGGGCAAATTGTTTGGAACCAATGAAACCAAACCGAACCGAATTGGATAATCATAAATATCATAATGTTGTTCAAAATATTTTGGGTATTGAAATCATATTGAAACTGAATCAAAAACTATATAAATATCTTAAAATTTTAAAATATGAATATATACAAAAAATATTATATATATTTAAATATTGAATAACCTTTTTTTACAGCAAACATGAAGTAACTAACTACCCAAAATTATAACATAAACTCACAGTTATTAGTAATATTTATTGGGTACCCGGAACTGATTCGCACTGTGAGACCTATCAAAACCGTTTGTTCGGTTCCTTCTACCCAATATCCAAAAGAGCTGACCCAAGCCAATCGGAAGACCCGAATGCCCAGACCAACTTATATATCTCCTTCAACTCAAAACTAGACGATGCAAACCCAAAAACCCGATCAAGGATCAAGACACCAACTTAAACCTCTTAACTAAGGTTAGAATGGTTGTACCTTCCAGCCTATTGATTTCGCGTGATCTACGGCAGCTCCAAGATCACCATCTGACGCCAAAATGACTTTGTCATTGTCTTCATCTTCGTACTACATACATAGCACAAAATATGTCAAGATTAAGGAGGTTTCATTTCCAAAGCTTTTCGAACAAATACTAACCATTATCTGAGGCAAGTTATCAGGCTCAATGTCATCCCCCATCCGCTGTAGTATTGCAGTTATGAGAGTTGCTAAGCTCTGTGTTTCTGTAACCAGTAAGTAAAAAAAGAGTTATAAATAGTGTTTTATATCCAAGAAGAGTTAATTACTTATATATGATTAAACGTACCACACATGAATCTATGCATCCGTCCTTTTTTATCTTGAAGTTTGAAATTAAATGTGTTGGGATATGAGAATGATTTTGTCCCTTCTATCTCCGAAGACAACTTCAATGATTCTTCTTCACTGAAAAAAAAAAAACTAATGATCATCCAACAGCAAACAAATCTGAGAAACCTAGACAAAACTCAAATGGTTTAGTGTGAAAATGAGTAAGAACCTCCTCGTTGTTTCTTCTCCATCTTCGTTAGGAGACAAAGCCATAGCCGAATCCCAAAACTTTTGCATCATTGAGTTTGCTGTCTCATTATTTATTCCAGCCGTACTTCCAGCCTGACCGAAAGGATACCAAAAACGACTCATACTGATATGTCATATGATCAATAGAGAAATAATAGAATAACTAAAAAATTATTAACGGGACAAAGTAAAGAAAATGATTTTTTATTTAATAATTATAATAACACTGAAAAGCTAATTTCAGTATATTAATTACGTTTTATTTTTGTAATTATATTTTGAACATACTACTTGTATATAGTGGAATTATTTTTCAAAAACATAAAAACGTAAAAAAATTAATAAATAGTGTAAATGTTATAAAAATAACAGAATTACGTTTTCAAAATATGAAAAACCTTATGAATAGTATACTATTCATCACTTAAAACTTCTTAAATTTTCTTTCTGCTCTGATATTTTGTTTTCCATTCTTATCTCATATTAATGGTGCATTGTACCAACTTTAGTTAAAAGGGTGAAAATAAGAAAGTGTACCGTAGTAACAGCGGCATGAGTTATGCTGATTACATCAATAACAGCGACAACATCTCCATCTGTTGGTGAACATTAGACAGGTGTACTGAATTAGCAATGCATCATCATACTTAAATTGCTTAGAGTCAGTTTTGGTTACCTTTATCTAATACAGGAAGGTGAAGAAATTTTCCATTATGCATGATATGCAAGGCGTCAACAATTGCCGTATCAACTGTTGCAGATTCTGGGTTTTGTGTCATGACCTATAGAATAATTGTAAAGAAAACAATAACGACAAGAAAAGAGCATTGATAAAAACTATAAGCAAGACTTGGAATTCACAGTTCAAAGGATTCTAATGTAATCCGAAACTGAAGAAGCATAAGCAGATTAGCTATATGGCAAAAAAAGTTACCTTCTCCACAGTGGTCGTCTCTGGAGGAAGATTTTGGGCTATCACTCGCATTAAGATGTCCTTTGAACTAACAAAAATATTACAAATTAAAATCAAAGCTTCACTAGAAAAGTTTGAACAAGAGTAACAGAGCAATCTCATAATTAGGCCTATTTATTTCAGGATCGCAATAGAGACATGAACGGGTAATTCAAGTATTAAAAAACGTTATCCAAAGTGTTCTCGATAGAAAAAAATGGGATGGAGATTTTAAGGGAAAATTGTAAAGATTTACCAAGAAATATTTACCAGCGTTACTTTTGTAATTATTTTTCTATTGTAGATTAAATGTAAACAAATGACAAACTAATTTATCATACAACTCAAGACTAATAGCAGATTAAAAGTAAAATCGCATACTAACCCCAAAATGAAATCAAGTTAGTGGACACTTCTTACAATTTTTTTAAAAAAGAAATTTCATTTTCACATCAAATTTGTCAAATAAACTATTTTAATAAATGACCCAATAAAATAAACAGTTTCAAATGGATAACTACTTGAACAAGATCAGGGACAGAAAATTCATTTCCCGTCCCGAAATGTACAGGCCTACTATCGGTAACGGGAAATAGAAGATAAAATATGAGGCTTACGTACGTGAGAATCCCTGCTAATTTGTTCTCAACCATCACCATGGCTGAGCTAGACTGATATTCCACCATCTTCATCGTTACTCCTAACACCGTCTCTTCCAATCCAACCTTCAAAACTCTGTACGTTTTCATTCCAAATACACTACTTAAGCTTCACAATACTCTTAACAAACAAATACAAGACCATAGTGATTTTAAATATTACCTACTTTGTATTCTCGGGAATTATTGTTGAAAGCAAAGGCTTAAATATTCGTTCTCTAAGTGTCTCCATGAAAGTGTTTGGTCCTGTATTCAACAAGACACACCATCAGAGACATTCATTTTTGTTTAAATACAATCAAAATGAAAATGCTTTAATCCCATAACTTTTTAACATACCAGCAATGGATGTCCCCCAATTCTTTTCGACGCCTTCAACAGCCGCGGCGATGGCCTTACCCTTCTCGACCGATCTTTCCATTCGCGCAATCGCATCATACAAACACTTTGCTATATCGAGGAGCGCGATAACTTCTCCGTTCTCTACCACAGGCAAATGTCTAAACTTGCCTGCAGATCCACTTGACATTTTCAAATTTCAAGAAACTATATGAAAGAGCAAGGAAAAGTGTTTCTCTACAAACATTACAAACCTTGCACCATCTTTTGAAGAGCTTCCACAGCAATAGTGTCAGACAAAACAAAGACAGGGTTCTTGGTCATAACTTTAGATACAGGTGTTTCTTCAAGG
The DNA here is from genome assembly GCA_911865555.2 of Thlaspi arvense. Taxonomy (NCBI): domain Eukaryota; kingdom Viridiplantae; phylum Streptophyta; class Magnoliopsida; order Brassicales; family Brassicaceae; genus Thlaspi; species Thlaspi arvense. Next base: position 45,730,768 of record OU466862.2, on the reverse strand, counting down.
TTGAGCTTTTTAGCAATCACTTTTGTTGCTATGTCCTTTAACCAAAAGAGACGAATAGATCTATAAGTAAATTTGCCGAAACAGTTTGCAGTAGAAAACTGATCAAAAAAGTTTTTTAACCCTGTCTGTAAGGATCCCACAGAGTAATGCATTAGAATCAGTCAGCAATAACGCATCAACACGACGTGCAGCCATTCTTCGGCAAGCTTCAAATAAAGTTGTGCTATCAGGTACGGTAAGGGCTTTACACAACCTTAATCGCTTTACAGTCCTCTCTCCACTCCTTTCTCCACTCAAGCTTCTACAACAACATTCAAAAGTATTATTTTTTGGGATTAGCTTGCAATTTTCTATTGAAATATTGTTATTTGTAATATATTTGAAGACTAATTAAAACTGAAAATAAAATAGTTAATTTCTAATCAGTCGAAGAATATAAAGGAACTAATTCTCCTTTAACAAAAAAAAAGGAATTATGTTTTCAGAGATCGAACTTTTTGAATTCCATTGAGTATAGCGTTCAAAGGCAATTATGTATAGTGGTAAACAATCACCAAAACTTGTTCATCACTATCACCAAGGTCATTACCATCAAGATCACTAATGATTCAAAAGAGGAATAAAATAAGAAGTGGCTTAGGAGTGATTTACATTGAAGAACGAGAAGATGTGAGAGATCTCCGTGGGAGCTCAGAGCCTACTCCTCCTCCTCCACCTTCGTTTTTATCGGAAGCTTTCTTCCTCCCTTGAAATGAATGACCAGAGAAGGAGAGGCTTTTCCTGGACGAACCTCCTTGGTTTGCCATCTCAAACGATTTCCTCCTTCAAATTTCTAAAATTCAAAATCACACAATCAATCAACATCATCATCAACATGACGCATATTTGGAAGAATTTCTGAATTGAAATCAGACAATCAATCATCATCATCATTTGGCGCAGATTCTAAATTTTCTAAATTTAATATGCAGACAAAGATTCCGAATAGAACATTTGAACAAATATTACAAAACAAAGTAAGAAGCGATTGAAAACCAGATTGTATTGGGATTTACCAAACAATCTTTCTCTTCGAATTTGTATTTATTCACAGAGAAGTCAAAAATTTGATGGAGAAATCAGAATTACGAGAGTCTTCACTTCTAAAATGTTGTTTCTGCGATAAGGACGCAAACGATTTCGAATTTGTGAATCCAGGATAAATCGAGATTTAGAAAATGCTATTCATTTGATTGAATTATCAGAGGAACCAATCGAATGAAACACACCTGGAGAGAAAGTCGAAGGAGAGGGAAAGCGATAAACAGAGGAAAATAAAATAATTTAATAGAGTTTAGAAAGAAAGAAAAAAATGGGTTATTATTATTCAAAGCCGTGGTGGAACTTTTCTTCGTGCGCCAATCTGTTAACCGGAAAATTACATATATACCCTTTAATTACCTGGAGATACCACGCGGGAACGAACGATGTGCTCATTGTTTCGCTCTCCTTATCTCAAACTTGTTTTTGTTAGAGAGAATACACAGACTGTCTCTCGTATGCAAATTGAAAGTGCACCCAAGAGTTTACAAAAAATTATACACAAACAAACCAAGTAATAAATACAAAAAAAAAACTGCCACAATATCTACTATATATTAAATAGGAACCATTACAAATTAATGTGTCATTACCTTACTTGCTAACTTTTAAATATAAATAATTATTAGATTAAGTTGTGCCAAAATTCAAATTAGAGAGAGGTGAGAGAAGTTCGCTCCCAGGCCCAAGTCCCCATGCGTTGACAGTGGTTACTGTTTGAGAGGTTTGAGGAACTATTCCCAATACTTTTTATCCCAAAATGGAAAGTCTGAGTATGTTTCCTAGTCTCCAACAGTCTCCCATGCGCTGACTCTGGCTACTTTGAGCGTATCACGAATTAGAATTTGGCTTTCTCCCTTAAACCAGCCCGATTCAGATCTTTCGACCACCGTAAAACAACTCCGGCAATTCGCATTGAATCACTTCCGTCACACTTTCTCGAATACCCCCCGGCAACAAAAGTAGAAGAATCTTCACCACTTTACTGTTGTAGTACAGATTTCCATCAACTCTCACCCTGCTACAACAAAGACAACACTTCCATCACGCAATACCATGGCAAGAAGATACACAAGTTCAGAGAAGGAGAAATGGATCACATGCACAAATAAATCCATAAGACGGTCCCCTGTCCGCATCTCCAAAAGTGACGTCTCTGCTCGCATCGAGGAAAACAGACTTACCCTCATCGGTCGGGTTACAAACACAACCATTCAAAGGCTGCGAGCAGTTGTAGACTACCTCATCTAGTACTGGAACCTAGAAAACACAGTGACAGGCAGAGACTTAGGACGAAAGAGATTCTTCTTCCGGTTCTCTACCGAGGAAGATCTGGTACAAGTATTCAAAAAAGACCCATACCACTACAAGAAATGGATGTTAATCCTCCAGAGATGGGAACCCATTGTCTCAGATCTGTTTCCTGCCACCATCACTTTCTGGATCAAAGTCCACGGGATACCACTTCACTACTGGTCAGACCAAACGCTAAGGACTATAGGGAAGGAGTTGGGTCATGTAGTAGACAAGAATGTAGAAGAAGGAAAGATCAGGGTACCCGTGAATGGCCTGCAACCACTGGAAACATCCCTTCCAATCAGGCTCCCAATAGGACAAGTCATCAATGTGGATCTGGAATACGAAAAACTGGAAAAGCACTGCTTCTCCTGCTGCTCTCTCCAACACGAGCTAAGGGATTGCCTCTCGAGAGCTCCACAAAAAGATTTGGAAAACATGGGGATAAACCAACAAAAAATTCTCATCAATATTGAAACCGACAAGAAGAGAAAAGAAGTGTTGAGGGCAAATAGAGAGCAAAGGCCGGTTTACCTTAACATTCACAACAAAAGAGCGCAAGATTGACCAAGAGACAGAATCCCAAGACAGTTCTGTGAAGTTGGGGCTAACCACAGCTTAACACCTTACCCCAAATCTGAACAGAATCCTGATAGGAGTATTGTCCCTCGGTATCCATCCTGCACTTCCCCTGACCGTTAACCCAAATCTGAACAGAATCCTGATAGGAGTATTGTCCCTCGGTATCCATCCTGCACTTCCCCTGACCGTTACCGCTCACCACCCATATGGGAAAAAAGACAGGAACCAAGAGAAAGCTCCCGCAGAATTGCTTCCCCAAACGCCCAAGGATACGAAGGGCGCCAATCATCTCAACGGTCAAACAAAACATTATCACCAAGTCCCCTAGAAAGTGAGGCACAAGTCAATAGGAAAAACTCTCACCGTATCCAAAGCTCCCATACACCGCCCCCAAATCCTGCCACGAAGACAATGTATGAAACCAGAACATAGGAGAGAGGAGAAATCTCCAGCCACTCAAGATCTCGGGGCACTGCCCTAGACAGAATAGCTCCGCCAGTCATAAACACCAATTCTAACAATGCCTCAAAGCATCTACAAGAGGTGGAGATAATGTACGAAGGAGGTAATACTCAAGTTCCATTCCAGGAAGAACACCACTCTACTCTGGGTATGGAGACTCGAACATCAGTATCACTCAGGCTTGGCCCTTCTCCTCCAGAGGCACAAAAACAAAAGCACAAGAACCCGAGAAAGCCCACTCTAGCAATAACATCAAGAGCTGCAGGAAAACGGAAAGTTAAACCGACTCTAAAGAAACGGGGTTCCAGCAATTCACCCAAAGTAACAAAAACAAAGAAGAGAGTAACTACCAGAGGGCCAAATCCACCAAAGAAACGCTTCCGATCAGGGGTATCACTACGCGAGCACGAGTCAAACCACTCAAACCATTCAGAACTCAGGGAGATCTCAAGCACCATTGCACCCCAAGAGAACCACAACTCACAGAACAACTCGGCAAACCACCAAGCCTCAGCAGACAGAGGGGATTTTTGATCCCGTCGAGTTCTGCTCCCTTAGTCATTGCGAGCTGGAACTGCCAAGGGCTGGGGAACCCCTTGACAGTTCATAGAATCCGGGAATTTCACAAGCACCAAAACCCGAACATCATGTTCCTCATGGAGACAAAGCAACCTGAATCTTTCATACTGGAAAAAATCCAAGGAATGGGCTCCTCGAATCACTTCTTCTACCCTTCTCAAGGAGCTAGTGGAGGCTTGACACTCTTATGGAAGCCAGAAGTGAACCTGGAAGTGCTGGTCTCCTCGCCAAACTACATTGACACAAAATTAGTCTCCGAAAACTCCTCATCCCATATAACCTTCATCTACGGTACACCCCAGAAAGAGCTCCGCTGTGCATTCTGGAATCACATCTCGCTCTTGGGTCTTAACCGAGATGAAGCATGGCTCTTAACCGGGGACTTCAATAGATTCCAGAGAACTCAGAAAAAAAGAGGAAGACCCCCAAGATGTGAGGGCTCCTTCTTGAAGTTCCGCAGCTTCGTCCCCCAAAATGGTCTATGAGACTTAAAATATACTGGAAATCCCCTCTCCTGGCGAGGTACAAGGTACAGCCACTTAATCTGCTCAAGGTTGGACAGGGCAATGGCAAATGCGGCTTGGGTAGAAATGTTTCCCGCTGGAAGCAGTGAGTACCTCCGCTTTCAGGGTTCGGATCACATGCCTCTAATCACCTTCCTGGACAAGAAAAGGCAAAGAATAAGAGGGATTTTCAGATATAATAGAACCCTTAAAGATAAGGAAAGTTTTCGGCAACTTATCTCATCTACGTGGGAGTCTGATGAAGCGGCAGATGTAGTCATCAAAACCAACAACTGTTGCAGAGTAATCATCCGGTGGACAAAGGAACAAAATGCCAATGCTGCCAAACAGATCAAAGACCTTCAAGAGGGATTGGAGGCAGCTCTCTCAGCGGATACCCCCAACACAGAAATCATCACGGACCTCTCTGCTTCATTGGAAAAGGCCTACAAAGAGGAAGAGCTGTTCTGGAAACAAAGAAGCAAAGTTTTATGGTTAAGAGGGGGAGATCATAACTCGAGCTACTTCCATGCTGTTACGAGAGGAAGAAGATCAAGAAACCGTCTTACAGTGATTGAAGATGACCAAGGATTAACACACAAGGAGGAAGGAAACATAGCAAAAGTATTTGAGGTCTACTTCCAACTCCTCTTCATGGCATCAGACCAAACAAACTTCTCCGTGGTCGCAGATGTGGTACAACCCTGCATCACAACAGAGATGAATGAGATTCTTTGCTCTATTCCATCCTCAGAGGAGATACGAGAGGCAGTATTCGACATTAATGGTGATAAGGCACCGGGGCCTGACGGTTTCTCAGCAAGCTTTTATCAAAGTTTTTGGGATATCATAGGGGCGGACATAAGCCATGAAATAAAGAATTTCTTTGAGTTGGAAAGATCACCTGTTCGAGCAACCGACACCAACAGTTGTCTGCTCCCAAAAATTACTGCACCAAAGAAAGCTTCAGACTACAGGCCTATTGCTTTATGTAATGTATATTACAAAATAGTGGCAAATATACTCGCCAAGAGGGTCCAGCCAATCTTAAGTGGCATCATCTCAGAACACCAATCAGCGTTCGTCAAAGGAAGAGCCATATCCGATAATGTGCTCATCACGCATGAAATACTACACTTTCTAAGAACATCAGAAGCCAGAATTCATTATTCCATGGCAGTAAAAACTGACATGAGCAAAGCATACGACAGGCTCAAATGAGGATTTCTACAAGCCGTACTAGAGAGGATGGGGTTTCAACAGAAATGGATTAACTGGATTATGCACTGTGTAACAACGGTTACCGATTCATGCCTGACCAATGGGAGTCCAATGGGATCAGTAAAACCAACTCGAGGGATATGCCAAGGGGATCCACTGTCGCCATTTCTCTTCATCATATGTACCGAAGTTCTCTCAGGTTTATGCAAAAAAGCTCAAGTGTCGGGAGACTTTACAGGAGTAAAAGTGGCACGCAATAGTCCCTCAGTGAATCACCTCCTTTTCGCAGACTACACCATGTTCTTCAGCAAATCAAACGAGACAAACTGCAAAGCTCTTCGAGAAATCCTAAGGCAATACGAACAAGCATCAGGTCAAAGCATTAACCTAGCAAAGTCAGCCATCACCTTCTCTGCAAAGACCCTTTTAGAAGCCAAAGAGAGAATCAAAAAGACGGTAAACATCCAAAACGAAGGAGGCTTAGGGAAATACCTGGGACTACCAGAACTTTTCGGTAGAAGGAAAAGGAATATATTCACGGGACTGGTGGACAAAATTCAGCAGAAATCACATAGCTGGACATCAAACTTCCTGTCTCCTGCCGACAAACAAGTCCTCCTTCAATCAGTACTCACGGCTATGCCTACCCACTCGATGCTCTGATTCAAACTTCCAATATCACTATGTAAGCGAATACAGTCAGTTCTCACACGTTTCTTTTGGGATACAAAACCGGATCAAAAAAAGATCTGTTGGGTTGCTTGGGATAAACTTACATTACCAAAGAAACTTGGAGGATTAGGCTTCAAGGATATCGAGATGTATAATGAGGCTCTGCTAGCTAAACTAAGCTGGCGACTCATCCACCACCCGAATTCCCTTCTTAGTAAGGTCTTGCTAGGAAAATGCTGCCACACTTCCTCCTTCATGGAGTGCTTAATACGTTCAAACCCTTCGCACGGGTGGAGAGGAATCTTAACAGGGCGTGAAGTCATTAAGCTTGGAGCCAGTTGGGCGACGAGAACAGGCTCAGAAATCAGTATCTGGCGTCAACCGTGGCTCTCTATGACAACTCCAACGGTTCCATACGGACCCCGTACAAGTTCTGCAGCATCGCTCAAAGTCAAGGATCTATTATGTCAAACGTCAAACGAATGGGACTTGGAAGCAATCAGAAGGTACTTACCTCAGTATGAGGGCCAAATTCGACAACTCATCACCGGAAGATCAAAGCCGAAGGACAAACTAGTCTGGCTTTCAGATAAATCAGGCGACTACACGGTGAAAACAGGGTACAATCTCTTGAGGATGAAACCGGAGGATCAGCGAGTCGACAACTTCAACTGGAAAGCTAACATCTGGCAACTGAAAATTTCCCCCAAATTAAAATCCTTTCTGTGGAAAGCCATGAGAGGAGCTCTACCAGTTGGAGAGGCGCTGGCTAGTAGAGGACTTGCAGACTCACTGCTCTGCAAACGCTGCAATAATCCTGAATCCACAGTCTATATACTCTGGCTCTGCCCCTTTGCACAAAGAGTATGATCAATGACGCTGATCTCACATCTCCCAAATGCAACCGCGCCAAACCCCTCTGCGAAACAGATTCTCCAACAATCAACGCGATCGACAACACTCCCACCAGTGGGACTAACTTCGGCACTGCTCTACCCATGGTTGCTCTGGAGCATCTGGATCGCCAGGAATCGTTTACTCTTCGAGAACCTTGCACAATCTCCGGCAAACACAATCTCGACTGCGATCAACAGGCTAAAGACTAGCAGCAAGCCCAACAAGCACAACCAGTGGGCCTAGAAAAAGCCCAACCTAATCCCACCCCAAGCCCAGAAACATACATGTGTTTTACGGATGGAGCGTGGCAGGCCCAAACACTAGACGCAGGTATGGGATGGTTACTGAAGAACGATCAAGGAATCACGATCAGTCGAGGATCCTCGTCGCGGTAATTCTTACCGTCCGCCCTAGCAGCAGAAGCTCTCTCCATCCGAGAAGCACTTACGGCTTTCACACACTTTGGATTACAGAAAATCCAAGTGAATTCGGACTCAAAAGTCCTCATCTCACTGATCAAATCTGGAGAATTTCCGCCTGATATTGCAGGGATTCTCGCAGATATTCAGGAGTCTCTATCTATATTTTCTTGTATTTCCTTCAAAGCAATTACCACAAAAGAGAATTCCACAGCGGATTCTTTTGCAAAGGCTGTTTTGACTTCACTAGCTGTATCCTCCTCTAATGGAGCGTAAAACTCCTTTTCTACTTTAATATATAGTGCGTTGACCAAAAAAAAAAGTATTAAATTATTTTTAGAGATGAATTTGTTAATAATTATTATACAAAATAAATCTGATCCGAATGCCTAAATAAAAATATGTGCATTCTATAATATTTTTTCTATTAAATGTAAAACTCTATTTTATAATATTTTAACTAATTAAATTAATGACAAAAAATTTAAAATATTTTTAGTTTAGAAACATTTCTGTGTTACGAAAATGTTTTAAACACATTAAAATTAAGTTAATCTCTTAACACATTTAAATTAAAGAAATTATTGAACATATTTAAATTAAAGAAACTTTTAATCATATTTAAATTATGTAAATTATTTAATCATATATTAATTATAGAAATTATTTACTTGGTTAAAAAAATAAATATTTTTTACGAATCTGATATATGTCCTTTTTTTATATCTTTTAGTATATTATTGTATGTATAATTTTGGACAAAAAGTCCAGCTTCAACATGAAGCTTGCAAAGATGAGACAAAAAAAAGATAAAACCCTATGTCGTATAGAAAAAAATCATATTTTTTTTTTTGCTTTTTAGAAATTCAAAGATTTTTTATTTTTGTCAATATTTGAAAAACTTGCAGTTGATTAACTGAGGAAGTAATCTTTATCCTCTGAAATTTATATTTTTGATAATGAGATGGCGATTCTTTGTATATGTTTGTGTTGGGATCCATTTTACGGATTAAAAGAGGATCTGACACGTGGATTTAGACTGTGTTAGACGCTGACACACGTCATGCTAGTTCGGCCGATCCACTTCTGCGTATTGTTCCGGGGCAATTGGCAGACTTCCTCAAACACGCTAAAATCATTACTTTCACCTGCTTCCCTGGCGCACCGAATGGAAGAGACGCGGCTTCAATCTTTTTCAACATAATCATCGCGCAGTAAATTAACAAAGCCCAAAGTTGACTCCCTGTCTCTTTTAAGTTTACCTACTACATGACGAGGAGCCCGTGAGTGTAAATAAGGAGAGATCACCATGCATAAAGGGATCGGCGGATCAGATGGGGAAAAACCCCTCTATAGGAGGAGGTATCTACTAGTGTCTGAATCAGTCGGTCCGGGCAAGCAGCGCGATCACGGGTGAACTTCATGTTCTTCCCGGGTGAATGTCGATCATGTTAAGCCATCTCTAACTCGGAACCCCGCCTTCATACTCGCTTCAACTCACTTTACCCTATAGAAATCACTTTGAAACACCCGAAACTAGATAGAAGCCTCGATCCCCAGACGAGACTTCTCACTATGAACCCGTAGAAATCCCCCTTCTCGAAGTACTTGTTCTCGATAGGACGCTCATTGACTTGGGCGTCGAGGAACCTTCGGAAGGGAAACCCTATTTCGGTCCTCCTGGAGGCTCATCTGACCTTTCTTCGAGTGTTTGCAGGGCTAGACGAGACGGCCGAACCGCCTCCCCGGCACCGAAGGCTTCCATCCTGGAACGATTCACCGCCTTTCCTCCAGAGGACGAAACTCGGAGACACAGCTCCATTACCTCGATGAATTACACACCTCCATGTAGCATCCCAAAATTTACTCCCAAACAATGTGTGTTTCCAGATCTCGAGATCTATTTTTTATCTGAAATATCCATTCATTACATAATCTCTGTTTTCTTATGATTAAAAATAAAATATAAATTTGTTTATGAAAGTTAAGATGATCAAAAACGATATGCATAAAATCCATACAAATAAATGATATAACATCAATATAAAATTGATATATTTATATATAAATTAAATAAAAAATAATTTAAAACTAATTTTATTAATATTCTTAATCATATTATTTGACAATTATTTTTTTTTAGAAATATTACTCTTGATAGTAACCTAGTTAAGAATTAAAGAAAGCTGTAGTATAAAGTAGATTCAAGTAAAAAAAGTATGATTTAGAACCCCCCCCCCCAAAAAAAAAGCAGTGTTATGAAATCCGACCCGGAAAGCAAACCGGAATGTTTATCGGGTCACTGAGTTTCTTGGTTTATCCGGATTGATTCGGGTCAACCACGGATTAACTAATTAAGAAAATGCAATATATATATTAATATATATATATATTATAGTTTTAAATATATGAAAATAGATTTAAATATAAAACATAACATAAACTATTCAAATGATTAAATATAAAAAAAGAACATAAATTGTTCAAAACATAACTCAAACAGCTGAAAAAATATATTAAATATTGATACAAATTACAAACCTTAAAACTCGACTAAAATTACAAACTAACAAAACCCTATAATCTATAATTTAATTAGAGATATTTTTATTTGAAAAAGCTTTTTTATAAAAAAACATATAAAATTGTCAATTTAATCGGGTTAATGGATTACTGAGTCACAGATTACTTGCAGGTTTTTTTAGATTTTACTGGATTAATAAATTTTGGATTTTAAGAGTAGAACCGACCCGAATGAGTGATCAGATCCCTGTTTAACCGGGTGAACCGGCCGGTCCGGATCGGGTTTCAAAACATTGAAAAAAGTAAAAAAAAGTAAGATTTTCTACCAAAATTTTATATTGGGATTTATCTTATTAAAATATTGGAATATATTTATGACTTTAGATTTTAATGGTTATAGTAAAAAAATAATATAACTACAGTGTATATCATAAACTTTGAAGAGAAATTAAAATCTGAATGTTATTATTACACTAAATTTACAATATTATGGACCTAATTTAACACATACGGTCAAAATTTCTATTGATAACGTCTTTACTTTATTGCCCTCTCTTAAATTTGCCCACCATTTATTTCAAATTGCTTTTTTCTTTTTGCTTCACCATCCTCACTGGACTGAGACATGATCTGATTTGCCACACTCTCTCAAAATATAATCTCCTATATCCCTCAATAATCTACATATCCTTTTTATAACTGAACTACTAATTTTACACTTACTGAATTTAATTAGAATTGATTTATTTAATTTTAAATCTCCCACTCTCTCTCTTCACTCTCCTCCTCCTCCTCGAGCCACTCTCCTCTCCCCCCTCCGCCATTGTTGCCGACGACTGAAGCTCGCGGATCTCATTTTTCCGAGCTCGTTCGTCCGTCGCCGCCGTCATAGAGCCCTCCATCGACGCCGTCGGAAGTCATAAACTGTAGTGAATGAGTTTGTAAATTGAGGTCAACTAAATTTTTAAAGAATTGAAAATCAAATGCTTAAATGCTTTGGATATAATGTGTTTTACTATGATTTATAGGTTGATTAGGATTATAGATTGGCAATAAATAGTCTGTGTTGGTTGGATTCAGTTGAATCGTATTCAATTGTTGATTAAAATGAATTGAACAAAAAATCATTCAATTTGAGTTCCTGCAAAAAACAACTGGGTAGAACTAGAATTACAATATAGATGGTACAACTGGATATTATTGACGGTATAACTGTTGCAAACTAGTTACTAGTATCACTGATTAATAAAGTATAACTTGGTAGAACTGGTTATTACTGATTGTATAACTGTGGATAACTAGTCATTACTATCACTGGTTAAAAAAGTAAAACTTGGTACAACTGGGTATACTTATTGTATAACTATGGATAACTAGTCACTACTATCACTGATTAAAAAAGTATAACTTGGTACAACTCGGTATTACTTATTGTATAACTATGGATAACTAGTCACTACTAGCACTGATTAATAAAGTATAACTTGGTACAATTGGGTATTACTTACTGTATAACTATGGATAACTATTCACTACTATCAATGATCAGTAAAGTATAAATTAGTACAACTGGGTATTACTTGTTGTATAACTATGGATAACTAGTATTACTATCAATGATTAATAAAGTTTTTGTATTATTTTGGCAGGATACAATGAGCAACAACAACATCATACATATTAAATGCAAAGGTCGGCAATACAGTATATTCTTGAAGACACCAATGACGGAGGTAAATTTGGCGTTGATAGAAGCTAGAATATGCAAAAAGGTTAATTTAGATGAAAGTATGGTGAAGTTGAAATTGAGTTACACTCCAATGCTGGTGGGACATGAGGAAGAGTTGATTATTTCTGATGATGGGGATCTTCGTGTTTATCTGGCCTCCATTGACAATGGGAATCGTAGATGTCTTCTGCATATGGAGGTCATCACTATCTTAGATGGACTGCCAGATAAGCTTTCGAAAGTGAGGGAAAAAAGTTTCACTGGTGTGAGTTATGAGGAGTTGCATTCGAAGGATGATGAAGTTGAAGATAATGCCATGATTGTGTACAACCAACAAGCATAACACTAACATGAGGCGATAAAGAAGAATGATGAGTCTAGAGATGGTGATGAATCTGTGGATATGCGCAATGAATATGGTGAGTTACGACCTGGTGTAGAAGCTACTCAGTTTATGGAGGCATGGGAGGACGGTTTCGGTCTATATTTACATCAAGAATTTCCAAATAAGAAGGCAGTGTAGGATTTGGTGGATAGAGGCTCATTTGTGAATTGTTTTGATTTTGCTATAGAGAAGTGAGATAAGGTCCAATTAGTTGGGGTATACGAGCTGCAAAGATTAAAGGTACATATTTTTTTCTCAATTAGAACGTATTTTAAGATGCATACATGCTCTCGGGTTAGTCAGGTTTAAAGCAACAAGAGGAGGAAAGGCACACCACGATTAGTTGCATCTCTTTTGCATGATGATTATCCAGGCCAAATGGACACTCCGGCTCCTAAAAGTATCATGCATCTTGTCAGGAACAAATTGGCGTGAGGATATCATACTCCACAGCTTTGCGAGGGAAAAATCAAGCTGTTTCTGATTTGCGTGGTAATCCACAGGAAAGCTACAAAATGTTGTATTGTTACTTGTACATGCTGGAAAACGCCAATCCAGGTACAATAACAAGGGTGAAGTTGGATGAAAATGAAAAATTCAAGTATCTATTCATTGCTTTGGGAGCTAGCATAGAAGGTGCATGAGGAAAGTGATAGTTGTGGATGCAAGTTTTCTGAAGAACGGGTTTGGTGGTGTACTAGTTTTTGCTTCAGCACAGGATCCTAATCGGCATAACTACCCTATAGCCTTTGTTGTACTCGATGGTGAGAATAATGCTAGTTGGACCTGGTTTTTTGAGATGCTGAAATCTGTTTGGCGGACACTTCCGAATTGGTATTTATGAGTGACAGAAATCTAAGCCTCATCAGCGCCATAGCTAATGTGTATCCGAGCTCTCATCATGGTAATTGCGTATGGCATTTGTCCCAAAATATGAAAGGTCATACGTCTAACGTCAATAAAGATGTGGTTGCTTGGAGATTCATGGAGTGTATTAGGTTTTACACGGTGGCTGAGTTTGAGTGTTCTTATTGTCATTTCCAGATGAGATATCCTTCTGCGGGAAAGTATCTTGAGCACACTACTGAGAAAGATAAATGGGCAATGTATTATCTTTCTGGAGACAGATACAACTTAGATACAAGCAACACTGTGGAATCTTTGAACAGTACTTTTAGGATCGCAAGGACGTACTCCTTAATACCCATGGTTGATGCGATCGTGAAAATAATTTGTGACTGGTTTAATGATCACAGAAAGGAGGCCGTTGCAGGACCGGTTGAACATAAACTGGTGCCTTTAGTGGAGAACTTGTTGCATGATATGTGGAAAGATGCTAAGAAATTACATGTGGATGAGCTAAATAGTTTCGGGCTTGAATACAATGTCATTGGTTCTGATGGGAAGTATTATTTGGTGAATTTACTCTCGAAAAGTTGCAGCTGTAGGGTGTTTGATATTGAGAAGTATCCTTGTATGCACGGACTAGCCGCTTTCATTACATTAAAGTCTAATGAAGATAGAGTTCGCGATATCCAACTACATGAATTGTGTTCAAGATATTACTGGGTGGAGCAGTGGGCATTGACGTATCACAGGACAATTTATTTAGTGCCTCATCAGTCTGAGTGGAATGTCCCTGATTACATCAATGAAGTGCAGATCATGCCTCCAAATCACCTCAGAAAAAAGGGATGGAAGAGAATAACATGCTCTTCTACATTGCCGATTATCACTATGGCATTCCGAAAAAATGTCCATGTGGTGGAAAAATTATAGAGGAGACCTCTCAAAATGCAGTCGTCCTAGGAACGAGATACTTGACCTACAGTGAGTTTGAGGTATTGACTTTATAATTTATGCTTTTAATGTTCCTCTTTGTTTCAATTAATTGGTTTCTTGATCCTACATTTGTCTTGATATGTAGAATGATGGTTACCACATTAGGCAAAGATGGTTTCAGGCTATCGAAGATGAAATTTCTAGCTTAAAGGATAAGATTGTTGACCATGAAGTTCAAAACATACAAATGTGTTATGAGCTAAAAAAATGCTGAAGAGATTGCAAAGCTGAAGGAGTTAGTGGCGAGTGTTGTAGGTCGTGATGTTTAACTTATCTTTGTCCTTTGTTTCTCTTGTTTATTTCTAAGACTTATCTATGTTTGAACTCATGAATGATCTATGTCTCCTCTGTTTTCTAAGACTTGTTTTAGTTTTCTACGACTTATGTCTCAGTAGTAATACCAGTAGTACAAAAACAAACAACACAGTTATGCGTAGTAGTACCAGTAGTACGAATTCGAAAACAAACACAATTGTGCCTAGTAATACCAGTATACGAATTCTAAAACAAATAACACAGTTGTCCGTAGTAATACTAGTAGTATGAATTTGAAAACAAACAACACAGTTGTGCTTAGTAATACCAGTAGTATGGATTCTAAAACAAATAACACAGTTGTATGTAGTAATACCAGTAGTACGAATTCGAAAACAAACAACACAGTTAAAAATAGTAATACCTAGTAATACGAGTTCAGATCCGAATTAAAACAAGCAACATAGTTCAAATTCAAAACCAACAACAAAGTTCTACATAGTACCAGTACTACGAGCATAAAACCATAAAAAAGATGTCTTATACTTTCTGCTTCTTCGACCTTGTCCTCACTCCCCCCACTCAACCTTCGTTTCCCATCACCTTTTCTTTTTTTAGACGTCTCTCCTCCATGCTCCTGCACAAAAGCTTCCAAAGGTGCGAGTCTTCCCACCAACCCATCAACCTTGTTTTCAAGTTGAGTCATCCGTTCTCCACAGTCATTTTTCATGGCGTTTACTATCTCAACCAAATCATTTAAAAGTGTGTTTACCGGTCCGTCATTGGCTGCAATGACCCCGGTCACCAGATTCTCAGATTCCTCTCGCAATCTGGAAGGCACATCTTGCTTGTACATCTCCTCAAAGCGTATGGCATATCCTTTGTTAAGATGACTCATCCAGCTGTCAACAACGACATCATGCTTATCATCATCGTCGTCTTCTTCGAGGATTTCAGCCAAAAGAGAGTTTTCTTCATCTGTAGCGATCAGGATACTATCAATATCCTGTAAAAACATAACAATCCAAAATAAATGAAATATAAGATTAAAAACATAACAATCCAAAATAATTATAATGCAAAGTACGAAAAGAATAACTAACCTTAGTTCCACCAAGGTGTTCATTTATCGCTTTTCTTGAACCTTGTCATGCACATTTTAGGGCAACTCATGTTTGCGCCTGGAATAGCTTCTCGGAATATATTCCACAAATCTGGAATTGCATCAAATGCTAAAAGCTACACAACACACATATAGTTAGAGGAGTTAGAGTATGCTACAATTATAACAAGTAGTAACAATAAATAATACCCCAATTATAACAGGTAGTAACTTACCTTCATAGGAATATAGAAACCTGAAATAGGCCATAATACACCCACTTTGACGCTTCCTCCAAAATGAGTCATCGTGTCCGAGATCTCGCCTAGCATGTGATCAAAGGACAATCTGCCCCAAGGAAATGTCCTATACAACTCAAGATCATACACTGCTCTCTGAATGAATTCCAACATGGGCGTAGCATCTGCTCCAGTCTTTGTTTGCCCTAGAACAATGCTGGATAAGAAGTAGAGGACAGCCATCTTCAACCTATCTCGACCGGGATCCATTTCCTCTAGTTTTTCCTTCACGTCTTGATGTCTGATTGTTGATCGCTCAAAATGCCTCTTGACAAAGTCCATACTGCCCTCTCGCATATAATTGACTGGATAGTTGCGGAAGTCTAATCCTGACATCGAAGCGTGTTCCCTCAGCCCATAACGGATAGGAACGCTGTTGACAACAAACCAAGATTCCTTTTCTTTCTCGATGCATGCTGTTCGAAGAAGTAGCATCCACATGCCCATAACCTTGTGATATTTATCCATTGACAAGTGGAAAATGTGTTTGAATTGCGGATGAATCTCAAACCATGACCTCTCTAGAGGTGTGAGCAGAGGCTTCAAATTGTCCAGCGTTTTCAAAGCTTCGTAGATGTAACACCTTGTCGATATCTTAATTTTCTTCTTATACTTTGTCGGTTGGAAGTACATTTTCATTGGTTGAAGTGCTGTCAATTGCTCGTCAGAATCCTACAAAAACATTCAGTTGTACCAAGTTATTCCAGTATTACAAATAAAATCCGATTAGTTGTACCAAGTAATTCTAGTATTACAAATAAAATCCGGTTAGTTGTACCAAGTAATTCTAGTATTACAAATTAAATCCGGTTAGTTGTACCAAGTAATTCTAGTATTACATATAAAATCCGACTAGTTATATCTAGTTATACTAGTATTACAAATAAAATCCGACTAGTATTATCTAGTTATACTAGTATTACTTAAACAACCACAAATCCTAGTATTATCTAGTTATAATAGTATTACATGTAACAACCGAGTAGTTTTAATCAGTTATACTAGTGTTACCTAGTTATACTAGTATCATAAAGTTATACTAGTATTACTTAAACAACCACCAATCATAGTATTATCTAGTTATACTAGTATTACATGTAACAACCGAGTAGTTTTATCTAGTTATACTAGTATTACTTAACAACTACAAATCCTAGTATTACCTAGTTATACTAGTACTACATGTAACAAGGACTTGTTTTATCTAGTTATACTAGTTTCCCCTAGTTCTACCTAACAAAAACAATTTAGTTTCCCCTAGTTCTACCTAACTATAAATCGAAATACTTACAATACTTCCATATTCTTCTTCCTCTCCGTCTTCTTCTTCCCCTCCGTCTTCTTCTTCATTGTCGTCTTCTTCTTCATTGTCACTCTCTCCATTGTCTCCTTCTTCTTCATTCTCCTTCTCATTCTCCTCTCCTTCTTCGTCAATCTCTTCGTCGTCATTCTCTTCATTGTCTTCTTCAAGTCTCTCGCCAATGGGAACTGTAGACCCTTCCCCCTCTTTGCCAATGGGAACCCTAGTTCCTTCCCGCTCTTCTTCAATGGGAAACGTAGATCCACGCTCATCATTCCTTCTCAAATTTGCATCAATCGGCGGATCTGAACTGCTTTGATTCTTCTCCACTTCAGCAATCGGCGGATTCACATCTTCAGCAATAATCTTCTTCTTCTTCCTCTTTGTTGTCCAATTTGTCCTGGCCATTTAATCGGCGGATTGAGTTCAAGAGAGAGGATGGAAGCGGTTTTCTTTGGAATTTGAGAGGAGGTTCGAATTTTATGAGGGAGGGAGTTCGACGTGCAGTTTGGAGCAGTCTGAGGTGAACAGTTTCGGCTGGTTTCGAGTTAGGGATCTTTAGGAGAATTATGGGTTAAGGTTAGACCCGATATGAGTTGGGTGGACGGATAAAATCCAGGTATAATTGTAAATCGTGTTAGTTGAGTAGGGTTTTAAGTAATTTTAATAGTTTTTTGAATTAAAATTAAATGAAAACGAAATAAAATTAAACGGTGGATATTTCAGATTTGTGTTTCAGATGGAGGGGCATCTGAGATTAAAACTCCATTGGACTGTGTGAGATCTGATTATCGATCAACATCAATTCTGACCAAGTCTCCGTTCACCATGCTTATCTGATGTCTCCAAATCTAGAGATATGAGGTTTCTAGTTACAGTGAAGTTCTGGTGTATCTGCGAGGGTTTTTTCGCGATCGAGGAGATGATTCAGTTCGAGACGACACGGGTTGCTACCGTGGTGGCGAAAAGCAACGGCGAAGAAGGAATCTGGAAATTGAGAAACAAATCTACAGTGAAAAGGAAAGAAGGTTTATCTCGATGATATTTAGGGAACGAATCTATACTAAAAGGGAAGAATGTTCATTGCGATAAGCCTATAATTGAGTGTTTGTTTTCTCGTCTTTGACTTAGAGACATGCTTGGATATCGGAATTTTTCTCTAGTTCTTGCAACGTTTTCAGTTTTACTAATTCACAAAGCTTAAATTGGATATCAATCATCCGTAAGGTAGGAAAGCATACCAAACTCAAACTAAAAGTAGTTCGAATCTCAAGTTTCAGTTTCAGAACAAACAGTTTTGTTCTTATAATCAGATATTTTGGAGTTTGTACTAGTGTTTTGATAGCAGGAAATGACTTGCTAAACAAATCCTAACACACTCATGTCATTGCAGCATCTAACGTATCAATCCATCTGAGTTCAGAAGACACTAAGAATACAGCAAATCACTTAAGTCAAGCCAAATTCAAGAAAGCAGTTGTGATCACACTAAACAGGTCTTACGACTGAACTAAACAAAGCAGGAAATTCAAATAGATAAAGTAAGGATCTAAGATGGGGGTTATTGATTAAGAGGGGATAAGAACCTAACTAGTCATACTTCAAAACCATTTAAACAATGTTATCTTCTAGGCATAGGATTAACAACTATAACTAGCTCAATTCCTTGACACTAATAACTTTGCTAAATACACATTTCAGATAAATCCCTTTACTCAAACACATGATCAGCAAGCATTGAGAACAGAATCCCAAGCCTATAAAGCCAAAATGCACTTTAGACATCTAATTCCTTAGGCTAAGCATACTAATCCTCTAAGAGACTCACAGCAGCATTTCATCAAATACATATCAGGCGCAAGAAAAAGCCAAGATACTAAACAAGTCTGGCCAAGACTAATCTAGTGTTAAGCACATCTAATAGAGAGAATACAATCATATTAAGCATAAGACATCACTAATCTAGTCCTAAAACCCCTCTAATCTATCCCATCTCAAACTCTAAATAAGACTACTCACTAGCCATAATCAAAACCACAAATTCCAAAAAGAAACAATGGTTAAGCATTATTAGAAAGAAGAATAAGCAATAATAGATTAAAGGCAAATACATAAATTCACTAAATCAAACTAGTTCTTACAAAGCAAAGCTGAAAAAGGAAAGGTTTTAAGTGCAAGAACAGAAGAAAAATATTAAGATCTAAGTTGCCTAACCATTTTAGGACTTTAGTATGTATAGGGGAACTAGAAAACCCATAGTAAACCAAGATTAAACCGAAAATAGGCTGACTCGGACAGACCATATCGATCATGCACATCGATACTCATGTCGATATC
The DNA here is from genome assembly GCA_911865555.2 of Thlaspi arvense. Lineage (NCBI taxonomy): Eukaryota > Viridiplantae > Streptophyta > Magnoliopsida > Brassicales > Brassicaceae > Thlaspi > Thlaspi arvense. The sequence continues at coordinate 45,711,285 of OU466862.2, read as the reverse complement.
ATCTCTTCTTCTGGGTTGTATCGATGTCCCTTGGTCGATATGCTGATCGATACAGAAGGCTTCAATGTTGTATCGGTTTGGCTCTTCCCTGGTGTGAAGTCGATACAATCGCTCGTTAGTTAAAGCTCATCGGGCAAACAAGTCGATAAAGCACCTCGGTATTGGCCTGTCTCGGTGTATTTGTATGGGACGTCGATACGCTGCTCGGTATGGATGCCCTTCTGTTGCATCGAGGTCTCTCTTAGTTGATATGCTGCCTTCACACCATGCATTCACTGTATTGATGTTGAAGTGATCGATACTCCCATCGATATGCTCCGTATCGATAAGAAGGTGTCGATATCATCATCGATATTGGCCTATCCGCCTTTGTCCTTTGTCTTGCTTCATTTCCAGCTCACATCCATTGCACCACATGGCCTCCACACTCCTTCTAATACCTGAATAAAACTCCAAATGCATGAAAAATGCAATGCAGCTCCTAAAACTACACTAACTTCTAAATGTATGCAAAAAAGATAAGAAGAAGCAAAATATGCATGCTTAAAGACTAAAACTAGTGATGAATGCATGCTAAAATGGTATAAATAATGGACATATGCACACCCCCACAAACTAAGACAAGGAGGAAGTGTGGTTTGAAGGTGGGCACTCAAATCCAAAAATGCTAAGGTAAAGAAATGAAGTCAATATCTAAGTGCCTAAGTGTAGGATGCAAAACACAATCATTTATACTATAAAGAACCTAGCCATGCCTTTCCAGTTTCAAAATGATCTCTAGCTCAGCCTACTCAAATGCTCAAATCAATCAATCCCTTTAACATTCATTTAAACTTTGTAACCAAGTGAATCATGTTCAAGCAAATCAAGTGGAATCATTTGGCTAAGGGTTAAGGTCATGAGATAAAAATGATCTCATTAAAATATGGGTTCAGGTGTAAGGGTTTCTCTCAAAAAGGAATGAACTTAGGCATAATGCTAAAGGTGAAGCACAACTTATGTATACAAGGATAGATTACTATCTACACAATGCCTATTAATGTTCTAAACTCCAAAACTCTTACCCCAAATCAAACACAATCCTAACTACCCTTCCTCAACACTCTCACACTCTCCACATTTTGCCATTTTCAGGGAAGCTTCTTCTTTGATCTCACCATGTTGTGGCCTTCTTTTTGCTCATTTGTTGTGGGTGCCTTTTCTTTGTATTTGAGAGTCTCCATTTCTTCATCCTTTTGATGTATTTAGGCTTTAGTGCCTTTTTTGTTGTTGTTGCTGAGACTCCATCTTCATAATGACCACCCTTTTTTAGCTTATTTGGTTCCACACATGCTGAGGTTTTGCTTGCTTCCACATTCTCATTCCTTTCCCCCTTCACTTTCTTTCTTCTCTCACTCTATTTTAGATCAATGTAACACTCAAATCCGCCCAGACCTATATCTACCATTCTAAACCTATGTCTAACTCTAAGTGAATAGCTAGTTCTACATAGTAATCTGTCCTTGTCGTGCAAACCTAACACTTTATGCTTAGTTCATTCAAAAATAGGCCTCACACATAAATATAATTTTTAGGTTTGAAAGGAAGGTAAGGTTAAGGTGTGGTAACTGTCCCTTAGCAAGAAAGGTAAAAAGGAAGAAACAAAGTCCAAATATGTATATGGGTAATCCATGAAACCACTTTTCAATGCAAGAACATGGTAATTAACAATTCGAATTAATGGTTCTAATAAATAGGGATGATTTTCAAAGAGCAAGCGATTTTAACATGAGACTAGAGGATAAGATTTAGCATTCAAGAGCATGGTTCAGACTCAGTTTCTAACTTCTTATGATGCATCAAACATTTAACCACTTAGACATTTACATCAGTCCTAAACACGTAGCATTTTATAAGTAGTTATCATCATCATGCCCTATGAAAATGCAATGCAACCTTTATGAAAAATACTAGACTCAATCCTAAACAAATGAATGCAACTACATGTTTTTCTTTTTGGTTTGCAAAAGATTCAAAATTTTCAAATTTTTTTGATTTTTTTTGGTTTTTTAATGCACTTAGATGAATGCATGAGACTCAAAGATGAATAAAAAGGAAAAATTAAGAAAAGAACAAACAAAGCCAAACCCCAAATCCCTCCCCACACTTAAATTACACAATCCTTTGTGTAATAAAAGAGTAAAAGAGAGAAGCAACAGAAATATATTACATGAACTAAAAAAAATGCAATGGTATATACAATGGAGGAGTTTTTGGTACCTTAGAAGGTGGTGTGTGAGGTGTAGGAGGCGCCTGAAAGGTCCTCCATGAGGTCAATGTTGTGACTCCTTATTGGCCGCTCTCTCCTTGGGTGCCTCCTCTTCCTTGGCGCTTCCTGACATGATGCTCTTTGTGGCACCCAAGCTCTCACTTCCTCATAACCAGCAAAAAAGCGCCTTATACTAGGAGCTCTAGCCACTCCTTGGCTTTCAGCTTCTTGCTCTTGTTGATGAGCAGAAGTAGAGGCTCCAATAGAATTCCTCTTTAAGTCCTTGATTTGAGCCTTCATGCTCTTCTTGCCCTTCACCAACTTCTTGATGGTTTTGTCTTGCCATTTGTTCCATCTTTGCAAGAGGTTGATGTGTTCATATACTTTCTTCAAAGGTCCTCATTGGTGTGAGACATTATGGGGCTGGAAGTGGTACTCCTCAATGTTGTAGCTTGGAGCATCTGATTCTTCTTCTTCTTGAATTCCTTCTTCCACTTGCCCTCCTTCAAAGACCACAAGGTGATAGTCTCCTTGAGGAAGAGGAGTGTTGGTGCCTTGGTCAATGTAAGAGGATGGACCGCCAGCTTGGTAGAGAAGGTGATGTGGGATTTGAAAGGCAAAGCGGTTGAGGTTGGAGAAGGATGTGAGATGCACATTAGGGAGTAGAAGCTTTGCAGCAGATCCATCTTCTTGGATGAAGTTGTAGATTAACTTGTCACCCACTTTTTCGCCAAGGAATCTTGCTTTCTTCAGGTATGGCAGGTCCGAGTATGTGATCTTGACTGTTGCTGGTACACTCTCAACTCCTGCAGCTTCCATCAGTTGTGTAATACGGCCAGCACAATACAGCTTTGGCGCCTTGTCATCATTGGTGGTTTACCAATGTTTGATGACATAAAGTTGCTGCATGAAGATGGTGACCATTCCAGTTATACCATCTGCTCCCTTGAGCTCAGCACCCTGCCTTCTGCAGTCAAGTATGCTCATAAGATCTTGATCAATCAGCTCCCATTCTCCTCCTTCAATCGCTCCACTTTCCTTCCTAGTAAAGATTGTATGCCCAATGCCTTGTGCACATATCTGATGGCTGGATTTCTGATCAAAGAAGCCTTGCTTCTTCCTGGCTTGAAAGCACCCTTGGCTACATTCTCCCAAAGGCTGCTCATCTTATCTTTGCTAACCCTCAGATTCTGTCCTCTAGCGCTTCCATAAGAGAACTCAAAGGCATCTTCTATTGTTGAGAAAGACATCCTATAGTTCTTCTTGGAAACTCTGAAAGTGATGAAGTCATCACCATCTTCTTCAGGAGTCTCCTCTCCTGGCTCATAGAATGTCACTTCAAAGTTTGCAAAGAATTGAAGCACTTGATCTTTGTTGGGTGAAGAAGGAGTTTCAATCAGCTTTGTGAGCTCCATTGTCTCAAGCATAGAAGAGAAGTCTTCATAGATTCCCAAGGCCTTTAGAGATGGCACATGGGGGTATCTAGTTGGTCTCACATCCACCCTTTGCAGCTTGTCATAGAGTTTCCTTTGAGCTGGGGTGGTGCCCTTCTTCTTTTGAGGAACTTGCTCACTAACGCCAACATCAGTCCTATTTTTGCCCTGAGATTTGGCGCTTGGACTCCCAACTTCTTTTGCTTTTCCCTTTCCTTTCTCTTGCCTCTCAGCCTCTTTGTTTGCTCCACTCCTTGTTGTTCTTCCCATGGTACCTAAAACATATTCTCAAAAGAAAAATCAGAACCATGGAAGCAACAAAACACAAAGCTTATTGTTGCTTAAAAATCACATAAGGAGAAGTTTATGTACTGAAAAGTAAACCTCTATCAGTTGTGAAACAACTAAATAAGCAATGCATGCAAAAGATTCATTAAACACAATTTATCATTTAATTGAAAATCATGAATCCTAGCTTGGTGAAACTAAACAAATGTACTAAAATGCTAATGCAAAGCCTAAATAAATGAATTTGACAAGCAAGTAGTTATTAGTCTAAATGCTTCAAAGGTCAAAAACAATCTATTCACCATGCAAAAGAAATAAAAGAAATAAGCAGCATTACTCACAAATCCAGCAAGTAACCACAACATATAATGAACTTCTTAAGTCCTTAAGGCAAATTATAAATATTTAAAGAGCTGAGAGACATTACCTTGAGTGGTTTGACTCTCTTAGACACTTAAAACACTAAAGAGTTCGAAATTTTTGTGGTTGTAAACAAGAAAATGAAAGTGAGAGAGAGACAGAGAAAAGGGTGGATGTGTTTATATAGAGGGTTGGGGAAATATTTTTGTGTGGAGCATGGGGACAAAATGTGCCTAAGAGAGGTCCTACTCATGCTTGGGAAGGGGAAGGATTCAAATTTAAACTCCCAGATCTAGTTTGACCAAGGAGGGAAATTTTTTGAAATGAAGAGTACTTACCTCGGGTGCAATATCGACCACCCAAGTCGATATTGTGATCGATATTGATCATATCGACTTGGTCCGGTCGATATGCATGCCGATATCAGATGTCTGGGTCATGATATCGACCTGTATGCACGTCGATATTGCTTGACACCTTCTGTATCGACGTCCCACATGCCGATATGTACTCCGATGATCATGCTTGGCTGTCCAATATCGAGCTAATAGCTCGATATATAGCTCGATATGATCTGGTAAAATTCCACATCGGACTAGTATGTCGATATTCACATCGATACACCTTGACTTATGCTCAACAGCATGTTTTCATTCGTCCTCTACGGTGTATCGACATGAGACGTCAATATTCACCCCGATATGCCTAAAAAAGGGCGATTAATCACCTTTCATCCTCTCAGTTAAGGCATATCAGTGTGTTACATTGATACTATGCTCGATATGCACTCCTTGTTGTCGAATCGACCTGGTACATTGATACATGTGATCGTTATTGGTACCAATTGAGGCATATCGATCTGTTTGTTACCCGATACATTGCCCTTGAAGGCGTATCGGTTTGCCCTATACCAGTACTCTGATCGATACAAAAATCCTCACAGGTGTATCGATCAGGATCATCCCGATATGCACATCGATACAAATCTAATGTACTTGTATCGAGCAAGATATGCTCGATGCACTTGCTCAATATGAGCTGTATCGACGTGCATGGCCGATATACTGGTCGATATTGACCCTTCTTCGACTCTATCCTTCTCCCAAGCTTGGTTCCTTCATCCTCACCTTGAACCTGGTTACTAGGGACACTCAAAAACACCCACATAAACATAAAAAAACATAGAAATGCAAAGTTATGTACAAGGATACAATTGGGATTGCCTCCCAAGTGCGCTTGTTTAGAGTCACTTAGCTTGACTTTTCCTCAGCTCCTTAGTTGTGGTAAGGAGCAGGAGTCTTGGAACTCCTTGGTGTGATCATTCTTCCCTTGACTCTCCTGGTGAATCCAGCAATCTTCAGCACTGCAAAATGCTTAGATCTTCCCTCTTGCTTCATCTTGTAACAAACTTCACACTCTTAGAGCCAAATGGTCTCAAAACCACCCCTTCTTCTATAAGACCCAATAAGATTTCATTCATAGCATCAGAACCAGCCACTTCGAGGACCTCCTCTTCAGTGGTATCAGCAAACATCCTGGACAGACAGCAACCATCAAAGCTTGCACCCACATAGCCATCAAACTCTGGCCAATGCTCCCCAACTTTCTTCAACTTCTTAACCTCCATTGAGAAGTTTTGCTTATCTTCTAGCTTGTTCCCCTTGGAGTCAAACTTCAGCACTTTCTCCTTGGTCAACCTTAGCTCTATTGTGCACTCCTTTTCATCAAATACTGCGCCAGCTGAAGCTAAGAGCGGTCTCTCTTGAATGTAATCTTGATTCTTTTGAACAAATTTGACTTTAGAGTATGATTATCACTGAGTTAGCAGTCTAAATCGAACATATGTATATACAGAATACATTTATGTTACAAATTCGATTTTTAAAAGGCTGCCTAACGGGGGGGGGATGGCAAAAAATATGATGAGTAGTGATAGCTTGCTATTTTAGATCATTTTAGGCTGCATTTCATGCATCTTTTCCTCTGTTTTTGTATTATAGTTTGGCATTTTAGTATCATTTGCACTTAGAATCAACATGGCATATATTTAGCTTAGGATTGCATACATTTGCATACATGTGCATGTTTGTGGTGGTTTTCAGGTGTTTTTGGAGTTTCTTAGAGTCGGAAAGGAGATGGAAGCAGCTCATGATCGAAGAAGATGTCAGAAATGGAGCTCTTGCAAAGTCTGGTCCATATCAAGCAAGCATATCGAGCAGAACACCCGTGGAGTATGCTCGATGCAAGCAGCAAGACGAGAGGAAGAGGATCAGCACGAGGATTCCAAGTCGTTGGTCTGCATCGAGGACCAGCATAGAGGAAGGAAGCCGATGCGCGCTGCATGGACCATATCGAAGTCGCATATCGAGCAGAACATAATCCATACAACCTCGATGCAACTTATCCGTGCATTGACAATTTTATTTTCTTTGACCTTATCCCTTTTTTAGATTTTTCATGCTTCTTTTGGCTCCCCACTATAAAAGGGAAGCCACAAAACATTATCTTTATCAAAGTTTAGCTTTTTTATCAAAAACTCTTTATTCTCTAAACCTTAAAGGGCGATTTGCCTTAAGGATCTAGTTCTCTAATAAAGTTTGCATTTTTATTGTTTAATCTTGTCTTTTAATCTTTGTTTTTGCACCTTGGTTGTTTAGATTTTATCATCTTTGCATTTTAGTCTCATCTAGTTATGTTTAAATCCAAACAAATGGAATTAAACATGATTAGTGAGTAGGCTTCTTTAGATTTAGAGTTCTAAGTAGGAAAAATGGTGATTAAGATGTGATTAAGGGATGATTAGGCGTATTTAACTATTCTCTGTCGTCTCCTTCTCTTGCAAGTGGTTATCGTTCATAAAGCTTGCTCCTTTTGAGTGAATATGGTATTGATTGATGCATATGGTTCACTCAATGGCTTGTTATCTCATCTCTAAGCATGGTTCGCTTATTTGGATTGATAGTTTGGCTTGGTCTATGTTACCTTTGTTCAGTGACACCAAAGTGATAGTTCACCATTGCTAGATGATTCGCTTAGGGCTAGATAATGCTTGTTTTGAGATTCTTGCTTGCTGGTTAGATAGTATGCATTAAAAGATCTTGCCTTTGTTTCATTCCTTTTCATTGCTTAGCATTGTTAGGATGTTGCAGCTGTGTGCTTAAATCCATATTCTTGATTGGTGTTTAGCTAGCTAGGTCCTTATTGGTTCACAAGATAATTAAGTTGATCTGAATTCTTGCTTGGGTGAGAGAATAACTGCTTGATTAGTACATCTCTTAGGCTAGAATGGTTCTGATCTTAATGCTCATGGTTGAAGGATACGCCATCACAAGTGGGTCTGACACTTCAATCTTGTTTAATATGAACTGCTTATTGACGCCAAGTTGGTTCCTTTTAGATACCTTGTCTAGGAGTACAACATTGAGAATTTCTTGCTTTTGAATGCTTGATGTTTGCCTTTGTTAGAAATCCCCATTTTCACTCTTGAAAGCCAATGCCCAACAATTGCTTAGAACCTTGAATCTTACTTTTAATTAATTGTCTTTGAAATCATCTTGCTTAGTTCTTGCTTTGGTAGTCATTCTTGCTTAGTTCTTGTTTAGAAATTGCTTTAAGTTCATTGCTTAGCTCTGTTCACTTGCATTTAGTTTATGCTTTATTTCCATTGCATTGCTAGGTTTTTAGATTTGTCCTTGTTCAATCAAAATCCCATCATTGGTTAGCTTATGGTATTGTTTGCATCTCATCTTCCACAAATGAATTGACACTTGATACCTATTCTACAACTGATTAGAGGCTAAGGACATTTTAGTTTAGACCCAAAAATTCGTGTTCCAAATTGGTGCCGTTGCCATTTGTGGATAGTTTGAGTTTAACATTGCTGTTACACTAAGTTCTTTACTTTAAAAGTTGCTAATTTGCTCTGTTTTTTGTGCTCTGTTTTTTTCAGGTACTTGTATGAATTTGAGGTCTAAAGGCTCATCAAATCTAACTAATTTCATTGACAACATTCATAGGAGAAGAGCTGTAAGACAGAGAGTTCGAGAGATAGAAGGATAGAGGATGGCAGAGCAAGAAGCTCAGTTACCAGATGTTGGTGTTGTTGGACAAGCACTATTACAACAAGCTTCAGCACACATAAATGAAGCACAAGATGCATTGAACCAAGCGGCTGAAGTTCAGGGATTGCAAGTACCAGTTCACGCACCTAGAGCTGCAAGACCAATAGGAGCTGGTGATGCGCCTGATACTCACCACAACAGGAATGGCATTCACGTTACAGCTGGACATCAAAACCACTTCGAGATCAAGTTTGGGTTGATTAACATGGTGCAAGGCATCATATTCCATGGCCTGCCCAATGAAGACCCTTTGGATCATCTGGACCAGTTTGATAAGGTGTGTGGTGATACTAGAATTTTTGCAAGCAAGGTGAAGTATCAAATCCCAAACCACAATCAATGATGTAGTATAGAAGTAAGGGGTATCAATCAAACCTAGGAAGCAAGAAGAACACTAGGAATGCAAGTGTGAAGCAAATCTAAGCAAATCGGGAAAATGTTTGGTAAAATCGAAGAAAACTAAATGCAATAACCAAATGAAATGCAAAACTATTTTAAATTCCCTGGAAGAAGGTTAACTAAAACTGAAAGAAAACATAACAACAAAAGAGAAAATTTACTAAGAACTAAAAATCGAGCACTGAATCGAGTAAAACATACCGATCTAACAACTTAAAGCAAAATGACTTCTAAAGAACAAGATGCAAGCTTTATGATAACAGAATAACGAATAGAGGTTTTAAAATGATAAAAGAGGGGTTAGGGTCGAGGGTCATATTCAAGAGTGTCAAAGGTTTAAGCTTCGGTTTGAAAACATGTAGATCTACTCATTTATGCGTTTTCTCTAAGCCTTGAAAACAAAAAAAGAACCATCCATGACGTGTGGTATGATTCACTTCCTCAATCTCTTCTCCAAACCCATGGTGTTTGGTGGAAAAAGAGATAGAAGAGCAAGGAAAACAGATTTCAATCTATGGCTTAACTAACCTCCTCTACAACCATGACGTTTGGAAGAGGAAAGATTAGTCTCTAGGATCTGGTTTTCTAGGACATCTGAATCCGGTCAGGGTAAGATAGCCTTGGAATCATAGAGATCTTTTCCAAGACTCTCTAAGCCTTAAGACCCCAAGATCCTAGAAAAGAAGGAATGAAAAACAAGAAAAACACAAAACTTAAACCTTTTAAACCCTTTGAATCACCTCAACTCCAAATCCCAAAAGGAACTACTCGCTACTCATGAAAGAAACCGATTGAAAAGAAATAAACAAAGAACTAAGCATGATCAAAGAGCGATTAAAGAAAAACTGCTTAATATTAAAGGATTCAAGTTCAAAAACTAAAAGAAAGCTTAAGGTTTTGCAATGGCGGATTCGCCTAAGATGATGAAAAGAAAAAGCTAAGACAAAGTGTAGATAATAGAAAGTGATGGCCGTCTTTTCCTAAAATGGTCGAACATCTCTCAATGGTCCCCTCGATAGATGCCAAAACCAGCTGGACGGATAAGGCTCCTCAGGAATCGATCTCTGGATCGAGCAGCTCACTCGATCTTCTTGCTGGATCGCCTTCCTTTGCTCGATCTTCCAGTCGATCTGGTTTGATGGATCGAGCACCTTCATCTATCTTCTTCTTGATCGTTGGATGATCGAGTCGTGGTCTCGATCTGGCTCTCGTTCTGCATGGCGTCATTCATGTCCGTACTCCAGATCGATCTCCTCTCTCGATCTGGGTCTCCATCCTTCCTCTTGAATCGACTTGGGTCACTCGATCTTCTGGTCGATCTCATCTAGATCGACCTGCCTTGCTCGATCCGCTACTTGATCTCGGGTCCTTTGCATGCATGGTTGAGCTCTCCAAGTGTCCACAAGCTTAGTTTTGATCCTCCTCACGTCCACATAACCTCCACAACTCCAGAGTGCTCCAAACAACCTGATAATGATGCAAAAGTGCAAGAAATATGCAAAATGTGAATGCAAGATGAATGCATGGAAAACTATCCTAAATGCATGAAAAATATGCAAAATATATTGTAATATCAACTCCCCCAAACTTTCATTTTGCTTTCCCTCAAGCAAACAAAATTCAAGATAGGAAGAGAGGTTTGAAAGCGGAAGCTCAAAACGAAAGATGTCAATGGAAAAACCGATTCAACGCCCAAGTTATAAGTTCTAAGATGCAAAGAGGTTGTTATACTTCAAAAGCTTTAGCCATACCCTTCAAAGCAAAGAATGAACTCTAGCTTAGCCTACGCAAGCATTCAAATCAACCAACTCCTTAACATTCATTAAGCGATAACCAATCGATCAAGTTTGTGCACATCAAGCGAAAGCATTTGGTCAAAGGGATATGGTCATGAGATGAAAATGATCTCATTTAAAGAGGGGTTTAAAAATTCAGGGGATCACTCAAAGAAAGAATCCTATCTTTGGCAAAATGCTAAAGGTAAAGGCATACTTATGCATGCAAGTTAAAGCTCCCTTCTACCCTTTTTATCCAAGATGATCATAAAGACTTCTAAAATCCAAAGTGTAACCCCTAAATCTACCCTTTCCCAAAGCGCTTGATCATCTTCATCTTCACAATGGGGGAAACTCCTTTTTGCTTTGCCGTGTGGTTGACTTCTTCTTTTTGAACTTTGCTCTTCCTTGTTGTATGTTTGGCGTCGCTTTCTTCACCTTTGGTGGATGGCTCGGTCAGATTTTTCTTCTTTTTGAATGACCTTTGTAAGCCTTGTTGCTGCTGGCGCCTTTCTAATAAATCACTAAGAGCATTCTTTTCTATTTTACTTAACCACAATTTACTTGTTCCCCCTTTGATACTAATCTCATACTTCTTCTTCTTTTGAAAATATATAAACAAGAAACTCTTAAACCACTCAAACAACCTTTTTCCCAAACTCCTAACCTAATACCAAGCTCAAAATGCAAGCTGGTGTCTACAAGGGAGCTTTTCCTTGCCAGCCCTATTCCTAACACTTTTTGCTAAGATAGGATTGAAAATGATGCAATATAAGGCCTCACTACTCACGCAAAAGTGTTTAGGTCTGAAAGAAGGTTTGGTTTAGGGCGTGGTTAACTGTCCCATTATGATGAGGATCAGCTACTTGGATTAACAAGAGTGGTAAGAAAGGAAGAAGATAATCCAAGTATGTATATGGGTAAGCGATGCAATCGCTCATAATGCACAAACAAGATAATTCAATGTCAAAATTAAGGTTCTACTAAGATGGAGTTGGCATCAAATCAAAGCGAGTTTTAACATAAGACTAGAGTATCAAATGCAAGTAATCAAGGTATAGTGCAGCCTTAACTTCAAACTCACTAGATGCAATCAAACAACAAACAACCTAGTCATTGAAAACAATTCAAACATTGACAACTTAACAAGTGTTTATCATTCGCTCCCTATGCAAATGCAACAACCTAAATGATTTTTTAAAAAATTCTAGACTCAATCCTAAAATATTCTACAATGCAAGTCCAACTATATGAATTTTTTTGAAACTTTTTAAAAATTTTATCATTTTTTTGGTGTTTTCTATGCCTTATGATGCAATGCAAGACTCAAGGGATGATAACAGAAAATAAGATCCAAGAAAACATGTCAAACACAACACACACTCCCCCAAACTTGAATGACACCGTCTCGGTGGCAAACAAAGCTCAGGAGGAGTCAAAACACAAACAAAAATCAAATGATGCATGGTATATACAAGGGTTCAGTTGTTGGTACCTCGGAGCTGGGCTCGTCTGGAGCTTGAGGATGCTCCAGACTTCCTGCTCTTGCTAGGAGGGTCTTGAGTAATCGCTTTGCCTTTCTCCTTGCTTGCTCCTTCGTGTAGAGAGCGGCGTGCAGCTTAGTTCTCGCCTTGGGGCTCACGGATCACTATCCCACCGGTGGATCTCCTTCTCTTCTCGAGTTGTTCAACCTCTTCGCTTGAAGATGCCTCGGATGGTTTCTTCTTCAAGTCCTTGATCTTCTTGGCAAGCTTTTTAATCATCTTGCTCTGCCATTTGTTGATCTTGCGCTGCATCTCGACGACTCAAGCAAGGAACATCTCGGTTTTGGTTCTTGGCTCGAAGTCAAGCGTGGGAAGTACAAAACTCTCGGGCATCTCAGCATCGGATGTAGGCGACTCTGATCGAGGGCGAGAAGCTTGTGTGGGATCGGCTGTGCCTCCTAGAGGTGCAAAGCACTCCTCTACACTCGGCAGAAACTCTACATTGCCAACCCTAGCAGCTCGGTTTCCTCCTATTCGGCAATATGCACACCCGCTTCTCATTCTCGCAATCGATGAACAAGTAGGCGTAGAAACACTCGGCTGGCGTGCGTCCCAAGCTGTCCGTGTTCCTCATATAAATCTCGTCCATGTAGGCTCTCTTCGCGACAGGTACAAAGTCAGCAAGTGGCACTCCGGCTTGAACAAACATAGGCCTGAGGAAGCCTCCTATCAAAGCTGAACTCGCCTTGCATCGCAATGCCCATGCCTTGTACTTCACCAAAGAGGCAGCCAAGATGCAGCCGTAATTCACATCATCCCCAAGCTCGTCTTCCATCGACTCGTCATTCTCCTTAGGATCGCAAAGGAGGTGCTTAATACCTTGGAACAAGAAACACAGCTCGTTCTTGGTGACTGTAGGAGCCACGGACCGTCCACTGAAGGTGTTGGCGATGAGCTTGAGCGTGTATCTCAGCACTGGACTCATCACTCTCTTGATTATAGCCGTGTTCGCCTTGTAATCGTCATTGCTTATCAAATCCCAAAAGTCGTTGGCTTGAGTGAAAGAAGGAAACTCCACTTGCTTAGCGTCAGCCTTCAGACCGTATGCTTGGCGAAGCTCTTGGATGAAGAGATGGTAGGCTGGTTTCCTAATCTTTAAGGTTAGGTGGCCTTGAGTAGGAGTAGGAAGACTTGGATTCTCATAAGTGAACTCCAAAGTGGCGAGGAAGTCTAGGGTTGCCTCGGGATAGGTTGGGCAATCCATTCTTGACAAGCACCAGAGCCCAATGTTCTTGAGAAGCTGATCAAAGTCTCCCAATATCCCCATCTTTGCCAACAGATCCCTGCTTGCGAACTTCGTGGGGTCAAACCGGAGCCTCTCTAGCCTTTTCTTGGCTTGTTTCTCCTCTTTGGTCCATCTAACCCTCTCTTGAACCACTTCTTGAGCTTCTCCTTCTTGTGCTGTCTCTTCTTTCGTTCTCTTTGGAGCCATGGTGCCCGAAACACAATTCTCAAGCAAGAGGATGAGTAAAGGCGGCGAATGTTGAGAGAAAGACAAGGTAGAAGGAAAAACTTTTTAACAACTACCCTAGATTTTTGGGGAATTTATAAAAAATTTAGCTAGATAATAGAGGAGAGAATCTAGAGATAGGATTAAATCTAGAAATGTTCCTTATATCTAGCTATTTTTAAAAATTAATTAAACTCCCTAACAACTAACCATCAACCAAGGCAAATAAAAGGAAATATTCTAAAAGATTTTAAACAATTTGAACCGAAAATACCTTTGCAAGGATGAAAGAGTTGTTGTTAGTCTTTAGGAAAAGAAAATCACATTCTCTCTTGCCTTAGAAAACTCGAAATACAAATGAGAGAGAGTGTGCTGTTGCTTGTAAATATAAAGGATAACAAAAAATGTAAAACCAAGGGCAAAACAAGTGGTTTCTGAAAAAAGTGTGGTCAATGCACATCTTTCATGGTAAAAGATGTTTGCCTTGACCACAATTAAAATTTAAAAATAGGAGGGAAAGAAGATAAGAGGGAAAGAAATTACTTACCTCGACACGAGATCGAGTCCATTTGGTCGATTTAGGACTCGATCTCATGCCCATGTTGACTAGGATCGAGAGGTTTGATCGATCAGGGACTCGATTCAGATTGCATCGAGTCTTAGATCGATTGTACCCTCTCGTTCCATGATTTTTGGTCACTTAGGCTATGCTCCTTGGATCGAGCCACGCGATCGATTTGGGGGTCGTTTTGGCTTAGATCGAGTAGACTGATCGATCTATTCTCGAGGATCGAGTGATTCGATCGATCCACACCTCGTTTGCTTTTCAAGCTAAATGCGTAGGTGGTTTATCATCTCATGATCGATCGTTCCACTCGATTATCTACTCGATCTCGTCTAGATCGACTTACTCCTCTCGATTCACTAGCTCGTTCTAGTAAAGATCGAGCTAGGATAGGTTAATCTAGCACTCGATCTCTAGCCTCTACTTAACCTTTCTCGCCTCTTTTGACTCGAAGATCATGGCTTACAGCCCCTTATCCTCTCACCTACACACTTAAACAGTAAAAACATAAAACTGAAATTGAAAGAAAACAAAAATATGTACAAGATAAACATGGGAATGCCTCCCAAGTGCGCTTTCTTTAACGTCTTTAGCTAGACTTTACTTGGTTTAGGCCTGAGGGGGGTCTTGGAGGAGCATTGTAGTGTCCTCCTTGCTGTATTCACTCTCCAAGTAGGGCTTAACCCTGTGCCCGTTGACCATGAAAGCATTACCGCTCTTGCCAACCAATGTAACCGCTCCATAGGGCAGAACTTCCTTGATCTCAAACGGTCCACACCACCTTGATTTAAGCTTGCCCGGGAACAGCTTTAACCTCGAGTCATAGAGTAGCACCAGACTGCCTTCTATTAACTCCTTATGAACCAGCTTCTTGTCGTGAACCGCCTTGGTCCTTTCCTTGTAGATCTTAGCACTCTCGTAAGCTTCTAGCCGTAGCTCATCTAGCTCATGGAGTTGAATCAACCGCTTCTCCTGTGCTGTCTTGAGACTGAAGTTCATCTGCTTCACTGCCCATAGTGCTCTATGCTCCAACTCAACAGGAAGATGACACGTCTTGCCGTATAGAAAAATGAAGGGAGTGGTACCAATAGGGGTTTTGAAAGCGGTTCGGTAAGCCCACAAAGCATCATCAAGTTTGACCGCCCAATCTTTTCTAGTAGCCCCAACTGTCCTCTCAAGTATAACCTTGATCTGCCTGTTAGACACCTCTACTTGCCCACTAGTTTGAGGATGATAGGGAGTTGCTACCTTGTGCTTCACGCCATACTTCTTTAAGAGGCTTTCAAACACTTTGTTAATAAAGTGGCTTCCCCCGTCGCTTATAACTATCTTGGGAACTCCAAACCGTGGGAAGATGATGGTCTTGAAGAGCTTTATCACCACCTTAGCATCATTGGTTGGAGAAGCTATAGCCTCAACCCACTTAGACACATAATCAACGGCTACCAAGATGAATTTGTTGCCGTAAGAAGATGGGAAAGGACCCATAAAGTCTATCCCCCATGCGTCAAAAACATCAACTTCAAAGATTGGCACCTGAGGCATCTCATTCCTCTTCGTGATGTTCCCTGCCCTTTGACAAGCTTCACAAGCCTTAACAAATTCATGAACATCTTTGAACAGCGATGGCCACCAAAAGCCGGCTTGTAACACCTTTGTAGCGGTCTTGAAAGAAGCAAAATAACCACCATATGAAGAGCCGTGACAATGTAGAAGTATGTCCTTAGCTTCTTCCCTTGTTACACACCTTCTATATAAGCTGTCCACTCCTAATTTGTACAAGTATGGCTCGTCTCAAAAGTAATGGGAGACATCTCTCATGAATTTCTTCTTGTCGTAATGGTCTAGATGAGAAGGCTCCTCTCCACAAGCTAAATAGTTTACTATATCAGCATACCAAGGTAAGTCTTCTTCCTTGAAACTCAAAACCTCTTCAAACTTGTCTTCATGCCTTCCACATACTGCCGTGGTGATCATTATGAGCTGCTCTTCAGGGAGTGAATCATCTAATGGCAAAGCTTCATTCACTCTCATCCTAGAAAGGTGATCAGCAACACCATTATCTATCCCATTCTTGTCTTTTATCTCCATATCAAACTCTTGTAGAAGGAGAATCCATCTTAACAGCCTCGGCTTGGTATCCTTCTTATAGTAGATGTATCTCAAAGCAGCATGATCCGTGTACACAACAACCTTAGAGCCCACCAAGTATGATCTGAACTTCTCAAAAGCAAACACAACGGCCAGCAGCTCCTTCTCGGTTGTAGCATATCTCACTTGCGTGTCATCCAAGGTACGGCTGGCATAGTAGATTACATGCAATCGCTTGTCTTTCCTCTACCCTAAAACAGCTCCCACAGCGTAGTCACTCGCGTCACACATGATCTCGAATGGTAAGCTCCAATCTGGTGCTTGTACTATAGGTGCCGTGACAAGAGCCTCCTTGATGGTCTTGAAAGCATGAAGACATTCCTCATCAAAGACAAAGTCAGCTTCCTTGCATAAAAACCGTGTATGAGGGCGAGCTATCTTGGAGAAATCCTTGATAAACCGCCTGTAGAAGCCAGCGTGCCCTAGGATACTCCTTATACCCTTCACATTAACTGGCGGCTCAAGACTCATCATGACCTCAATCTTTGCCTTGTCAACCTCTATTCCTTGCTCTGATATCTTATAACCGAGGAAAATCCCTTCCTTCACCATGAAGTGACATTTCTCCGAGTTGAGAACCAAGTTTGTCTGCTCACATCGCTTAAGTACCTTGCAAAGATTCAACAAACAAGCAGAAAAGGATGCACCATATACAGAGAAGTCATACATAAACACTTCTACCATCTCCTCTATAAGATCAGAGAAGATCGACATCATGCACCGCTGGAATGTTGCTGGTGCGTTACATAACCCAAATGGCATCCTTCGATATGCGAATGTACCATAAGGGCATGTAAAAGTCATCTTTTCTTGATCGTTAGGATGGATTGGTATTTGAAAGAAACCACTATAACCATCAAGAAAGCAATAGTAAGGATGATTAACAAGTCTCTCAAGCATCTGATCAATAAAAGGAAGTGGAAAATGATCTTTTCTAGTAGCTGAATTGATCTTCCTATAGTCTATACACATTCGGTGACCAGTTATAGTTCTAGTAGGAATCAATTCATCTTTTTCATTCTTAATGACTGTGATTCCCCCCTTTTTAGGTACCACGTGGACAAGAGATACCCATGTGCTGTCACTGATGGGGTATATCACATCAGCCTCTAACAGTTTCAAAATCTCTTTCTCAACTATTTCTTTCAAATTCGGGTTTAAGCGTCTTTGATGTTCAATAGAAGAAGAGTTCTCATTATCTAAGTGAATCCTATGAGTGCAAAGCATTGGTGAAAGGCCCTTGATGTCACTTAGAGTGTACCCAATGGCCTTCCTATACTTTCTCAGCTCATTTAGGAGCGAGTGCAACTCATCATCACTCAAGTTTTCATTCACAGTCATGATATATCATGGTTTTTATGGTTTTTAACCATGATATAAGTTCTTTTTATTGAGTCTTTTTGGTCTTTTTAGAGTCCTAGAAGGGTCTTTGCAGGTTATAGCATGTCTGGAGCATAATTGGAGATTTTAGAACCTTTTGGAGCATTCTGAGTGGAAGCCACGAAGCACCTAGCTCGAAGAAGAAAGTATGCCATATGGTGACGCTCGTCACCCCCCTGGTGACGCTCGTCACCCAGAAAGGAAGGGGTCGTGGCTTGTTTTTAAAAGATTGGGAAGAAATTGCAGTTTTGGCCCAGAAGTTCCAGTTTTTGCAAAAAGGCCCCAGATCGTGTTTTAGCTTGTATATTAGGTTTTTCAGCCATTCTTTTGGCATATATCCTTTATCTTATTATTTTTAAGAGCTTTAGAGAGAGATTTGTAGAAGAGCTTTTGGAGAGACAAATCAGACTCCTTCAGAGCAGATTTTGAACTCTTTTACTTTCTACTTCTTATTTCTTTTATGCAATCTATTCTTTTCATGATGTTTTCTCAAATCACCATGCCTGAGTAGTTTGTTAGTTAAGTTAGGGCTTTTCAAAGGTTGAAGAAGAGTTTGTAGAATTGCTAAAAACTTTTAGGAAATTCATTGGTTCTTCATCTGTGCTTGCATTCATATCGATTTCTTAGACACATCATCTGGATTTCGAAACCCTAGGTTTTTGATAGATGTGAGAGCATTATTAATCACCTGAACTAGTATTAGATGAGCAAAACGCCCTAGTACAAAGAGATTTGGCTTAGGAGTTTTGTGAACAATTGAACCTGATCATTACTGCATGTTTAGGTTGTTAGGGTTTGCAAAGAGATTTGAAACTCTGTGATTTAGACATAGATAACTTCTGCAATGAGAATTGATTAGTTATATCTTTGCGATTCATGTTCAAGACGGTTTTAATTCATTCCTGATTGCATGCATTCTACACTCTCGGATTCAACCTGCGAACTGTCCTAACTTAGCGCCTTTAGCCTTCTGAACTTTAAGAACAAGCATAAAAACGCCCTCTTGCATTTATTTTACTGTTTTGCATTACATTCATTATTTATCGCTTAGCTTAATCCGAACCTGAACTCTTTAGTGTAGTTTACTTACTCCCTTGGGATTCGATAACCCCTTGTACTACAACTGCTTTTGCTGTGCACTTGCAGTAGTTTTATTTGGGTAAAACCTGACCCTATCAAGTTTTTGGCGCCGTTGCCGGGGAGTAATAGCTGCCTATCGATTTTTAGTATTAGGATTTTGTCTAAGTTTTTATTTGTTTACTGATTTTCAGCTACTTTTCTTTGTTCCTGTTTCAGGTGTATGCCTAATCGCAGAACCAGAAGCAACAAAGAGAAGGAGCTTTTGACTTTGAGCATCGACAAGCTTGCTAGGTTGGAGAGAACTAACAGGAAAGCTAAGAAGCAATCTACAATGGTCGCTCCACTGATCTTGGTTGAAGATGCAGAAGGTCACTTGGTTGACAGGGAAGGAAATAGGAGGAACAAAGAGGGGCAGAGAATTGATCAAAAGGGGAATGTTATTGTTGAACAGCAGGTTCAGCAAGTGGCTGAGAACGTGGGAGTCCCTGCTGCTTTCAATAACGCTGCTGGGCGTTTTGTTCAGAGGACTCTAGGCGACTACAACAGACCTGATCAGTTCTATGCCAACAGAGCTGCAATCCGACCTCCTGCCTTCCAGAGGAACGATTTTGAGGTTAAACCTGTCTACTACCAGCTGGTTGGTCAGCATCCCTTCCATGGTTTACCTCATGAGCATCCTATGGATCACATAGAGAGATTTGAGGACTTGGCTTCCAGTGTCAAAGCTAATGGGGTTAGCAATGACTTTCTGTTCTGCAAGCTGTTTCCTTACTCTCTTGAAGGAGAAGCTGCATATTGGCTGAAGCAACTGGAACCTGCTTCATTGACCACTTGGGAAGACACTAAGAACGCCTTTCTGAATAACTTCTATGATGATGCAAGGTCAGAGGACATGAGGACAAAAATTGCTTCCTTTACACAAGGCCCTACTGAAGCTTTTAAGGCTTCTTGGATCAGGTTCAAGTCTTATCAAAGGGACTGTCCTCATCATAGCTTCAGTCAGGTGCAATTACTTGGGATTTTCTTCAGAGGCATTGACTGGAAATATCAGATGGCGCTGGATGCAGCAAGTGCAGGAAACTTCAACACCAACAGACCAGAAGAAGCTGTAAGATTGATTGAAAACTTGGCCTGCAGTAACAGCACTAAAAATGCAGATTTTCAGAGAAAGCAGCAGGCTGGTTTGAATGATAGAAACCAAATAGCTGAAGTTAAGGCTAGGTTGGACAGCATGCACAGCCTTTTGGTGGGAAAGAAGTCAGTTCAGTTTGCTGCAGAAGTGGAGAGTTTCAAAAATCCTGAAGAATTTGAGCAGAAAGATGTTAATTTCATCAATGGAGGGGGTTTTCAGAGCCAAAGGTTTGGAAATCAGTAATGGAACAGAGGCTACAACAGCAATAATCAGCAGAGTACCTTTACAGGAGGACAGAGCACGCCTGGTTACACTCCTAAGCCCCCATTCCAGAAGACTGAAGTTGAGAAACCTTACCAAAACAGCAGGAATTATGGTTCTTCTTCCTACCAAACTGCACCTCCACAAGAAATTAAAATGGAAGCTATGCTGGAGCAGGTACTTGAAGGACAGCAGAAGATGACAGTGAACTTCAATGGCAAGCTAGATTCGCTGTATCAAGACCTGAATGGAAAAATTGAGAGTCTGAACTCTCACATGAAGAAGCTTGATGTGCAGGTTGCTCAAACTGCAGGAGCTGTTCAAAGGCAAGAGGGGTTCCTTCCTGGAAGGACTGATATCAATCCCAAGCATCAGGTTAATGCCATCACAGTCAGGAATGAAAAGGAGCTTAAAACAGTGCAGAAAAAGAGGTTGAGTGCAGAACAGATCGTGCAACTCATGGAGTCTGAAGATGAAATTTTTTCTGTCTCAGAGGTGAGTGACGAGCGTCACTAAGGCGGAGTGACGCTCGTCACCAACATAGAAGAGAATCGGGGGTTGTCATAGGTGAGTGACGAGCGTCACCCCCCTGGTGACGCTCGTCACCCACCCCAGAACGAAGCTGCTTTGCTTGTAACTGCAAATTATGACCAGGAACGTGTCTATAAACCCAAAACACCATTCCCCAAGCATCCTAGGAAGTCTAAACAGGAGATAGAAGAAGCCAGATGTAAAGCTATGATAGACAAGCTGATGCTTGAGATTCCACTTGTTGATGCAGTCAAGCTTTCACCAGCTCTGAGAAGGTATGTAAAGAGAATGGTTGTGAATGGTGTAAGTCCTGAGGAAGGAGCATTGCTTACCAGAGACATCAGTGCAATTCTCTTAGGCACAGTTCCAAAGAAGAAGAAGAAGGTGACTGTTTCTGAACAAGTCAATACCATCACTCAAAGCAGAGTTCCAGAGAAGCTATCTGATCCAGGGACCTTTGTGCTTGATTGCTCAATATTTGCAGGACGTTTTCCCCACTCTCTATGTGATCTAGGGTCAAGTATTAACTTGATGCCTTTCTCTGTTGCTGCTAGACTTGGAATAACTGATTTCAAGCCAGCTGGGATCTCTCTCATCCTAGCAGATCGATCCATAAGGACCCCAGAAGGCATGTTAGAGAATGTTCATGTTAACATTGAAGGCTGCATAATTCCTACAGATTTTGTGGTTCTGAAATATGCTGAAGAGCCTAAAGATCCTCTTATTCTGGGAAGACCATTCTTGGCTACTGCTGGAGCCATCATTGATGTTAGAAGGGGGAACATTGAGCTTGATCTTGGTGATGCTGTCATGAACTTTGACATGGATAAGTTAAGAAAGAGTTCTACCATTGATGGTCAGACCTTTTCTGTAAGAGCTTCCAGAGATAAAGAGACTGTCATGGAGCATTCAGAAGACACTATTGCTGAGTGTGTCAATGAATAAGATATTAGTGGGCAAGTGAGCAAGATGGCTGTTGAAGAGCCAATATCTGAAACTTCTGCAGAAGCTGTTGGGTTTGAGGATTGCAGTGAGGATCATATCTTCATGACTGGGCTTGAAAAAGAGGTTCTAATGAATGCCAAGTTGCTGGAGGAAGACGTGTATGTGAGGGAAGCAACACTTGCAGAGCTGAATTGCAGGAAAACTGCAGAAACTCGAACTGCAGAGTCAGTGACGAGCGTCACTGACCTGGTGACGCTCGTCACCAACCTGAACACAAAGCAGCAACGAAATTTTACAGCTACAAGTCCATCATATGTTGCCAATTCGAAAATTCACCATTCCACAACCCAGAAACCTGCAACTAAGCAAAGGTATGCACTTCCTGGAACCAGTTCCAAACCTCCTAATCTCATCAATAAGAATTTAAAAGGTAAAAAAGCTGCTTCACACTTATGCAAGCAACGAGATTCTCGTAGAATGCTTGGTGTTTCTTTTGATGATTCTGCAGGAAAAAGAAGTATCCCACCCACAGTCACGACCCACTCTGCTGATGTTCCTCACTTCCTTGGAAGTGTTCATACATCTACTGCTTACAAACCACCATGGATGAGGAGACATTCTTCTCCAAGGCATTCACTGCCACCTTCTGCTCCACCAGCTGTCTGAGCAGCATTCAAAGTCGAGCTAATGACTTTAAACAAGCGCTTAGTGGGAGGCAACCCACTAGTAAGTTTTCTTTTTCATATATTAGTTTAGTTTTCTATTACATAGCTAAAAAAAAACCCAAAAAAAAAAAAAAAAAAAACAGAAAAAAAAGGAGAGTCAGTTTGTCAGTTTGCTTGGATGATGTCTTGTGAACTTGTTAGACCATGAATTATGTTTTGTTTAGATCTTTTGATGTGTGTTTTTAGTGCTCTTACAGTTTGACTTCGGAGTACACGTGATGGCATAGCATTTAAACATCCAACATGTCGATTTCTGGAGTATCAGAGATGGTGACACTCGTCACCAATCTGGTGACGCTCGTCACTAGCTCCTTCACGAGGTACCACTTTTCCACCTTGGTTTTACACGTTCTCATGCTTCATTTTGACCAACTCTTGGCTTAATAACACGGGGGACAGTGTTGTTTAAGTCTGGGGGTGACGAGCGTCACCATATGGCATACTTTCTTCTTCGAGCTAGGTGCTTCGTGGCTTCCACTCAGAATGCTCCAAAAGGTTCCAAAATCTCCAATTATGCTCCAGACATGCTATAACCTGCAAAGACCCTTCTAGGACTCTAAAAAGACCAAAAAGACTCAATAAAAAGAACTTATATCATGGTTAAAAACCATAAAAACCATGATATATCAACTCCCCCAGACTTAGCTTTTGCTTGCCCTCAAGCAAACATTAGACAAAGAATAAGGTCTGGGGGAGGTGGTTACTGATGTTGTGTGCTTTGTGTCATGTTTATAGAGTCTTAAAGTTGAGTAAAAAACCTGCTTTTATAGAGTCAAAATTTTTGAAATTGTCAGTTTTTCTTGGAACTAACCATAGGACGTTTTTGCTGATAAGAATCATTGCCACAGTAGTTGATTACAAGTCTCACTAAGTTGAAAGTCATAGGTAGATCAGTCTAGCAATGAAGGTTTAGGTTCTTAGAGAATCTGGAAAATTTGCTGTTAGCTCCACCTTAATGAACTTTAAATTTCTTGTCTTGGTGATTGATTCTTATTGATCTTGATTCTCTCTTTAAGCACTGACAATAAGGTTAAAATACAATCTCTCTTTGATCTTCCCTGATGTAGTTTTTAAAAGTTTAAGTTCAAAGAATGGTGCATTCATGACCCTGTCTCCTCACAAGGAACAACAGTAGTGAACACACTCAAGAACCTGTCTCCTCACAAGGAATACAAGTATTGAGTAGCACCATTTCTTAGACTGAAAAAGTTGAGAAAAAGAAGTGAAAAATCGAAAATATCCTAAGGAAAAAGATTAAGGGAAGAGAAAATAGGAGAGCTGTGTTGAGATTGATTTGTTAAGTTGTTAGGAAGGGAAAAGAATCTGTAAAGTGATTAAGATGATAGAACTTTGATGGGATTTCACACTTAGATAAAAAATAAGGAGTTAACAAGTCACGGGATAGGTTTCATTAAGCCCTAAGAAAGCATACCTTAGCCCTTTTGGGAGCTCCTATAGGTCCACCTTTGGGGCTAGCAGCTCGCTCCCGTCCTCCTCGTGGCTTGTGTTGACATTCTGGTCCTCAGTAGCCTCCTTGAACCCGAGACATGAGCCTTAAGACTGCTTTCTTGAACCGTTGTCCCCTCGGAGATCGAGTCATCCAGTCGATCTTCCACTCGTTCTGGTCCGGATCGAGCAACTTCACTCGATTTACCTACTCGATTTGATGTGGATCGAGCAGGAGATCGAGTCCCTGACTCGTTCTCTGAACTGATCGATTGGCTTCTCTCGATCTTCTCATCGTTCTCTTCTCTGGATCGACCAGCCTCCTCGATCTTCTTGTCGATTGCTGTCCTAGATCGAGTGATCTTCTCGATTTCCTGATCGATCTCTAGGCACCCGCCTTCATCTCCTTTGACAACTCTTCTAGAATCAAGGAGATTAACATACTCTTGGGTCTTCTCACTTAAGAAACAATACTCCCCTCTCTCCTTAGTCAAAGCTAGCTTCAAGTGATCCTCTTGTGCCAACTCTTCTAGCAATTCATCAGCCAAAGCATCCAACGTTTCTATATAGAATGCTTGTCCTTCAATGGTTGGCTTCTTCAGGACCTCATTGATCTATCATGGTTTTTATGGTTTTTAACCATGATATAAGTCCTTTTTTTATTGAGTCTTTTTGGTCTTTTTAGAGTCCTAGAAGAGTCTTTGCAGGTTATAGCATGTCTGGAGCATAATTGGAGATTTTGGAACCTTTTGGAGCATTCTGAGTGGAAGCCACGAAGTACCAAGCTCGAAGCAAAAAGTATCACATATGGTGACGCTCGTCACCACCTTTGGTGACGCTCGTCACCCATTAAGGAAGGAGCATGACTGTTTTATTAAAAGTATGAAGACGATTTGCAGAATTGGCCCAGAAGTTCCTTTATTTACATGAAGACCCCAGATCGTGTTTAGCCTTTATTTATTAGGTTTTTCAGCCATTGTTGGCTATTATCTTAGTTTTTGAGAATTCAGAGAGCTTAGAGAGAGATTTATTCAGAGCTTTTTGGGGAGACAAATCCTGTACTCTTTTGAGAAGATTTCGAACCCCCTTTATTTCTTACTCTTTCTCTTAATGCAATTTTATTCAGTTATGTTTTGTGATTCCATAATCATATCTGAGTAATCTGCTAGTTAAGTTAGGATTTTTCAAAGGTTGATGAAAAGATTGTAGAATCGCTATCTGTTAGGAATATCTTATGGTTTTTCATCTATGCTTGCTTGAAAATCGAATTTCTGAGACACATCATCTAGGAATCCGAAAATCTTAGGTTGTTAAATATATGTGAGAGCATTATTCATAACCTGAACTAGTATTTGATGAACAAAACAACTTAGTGCAAAGAGATTTGGCTTAGGAGTTTTGTAAACAATTGAATCTGATCATTCATGCATGCTTAGGTTGTTAGAGTTTGCAAAGATATTTGAAACTCTGTGATTTAGGCATAGATAACTTTTGCAATGAGAATTGATTAGTTATGCATCAGTGATTCATGTTTAAAACGGTTCTTAATCATTCCTGATTTCCTGCATCATACATTCTTAGATTCAACCTGCGAACTGCCCTGACTTAGCGCTTTTAGTCATCTGGAACTTAGATTATCTTACAAAATCGTTTGCTTACTTTCATTCATTCATTCGCATTACATACATCATATCTTGCTTAGCTTAATCCGAATCTACATTCGATAGTGTAGTCTGCATTACTCTCTTGGGATTTCGATACCCCTTGTACTACAACTGCTTTGCTGTGCACTTGCAGTAGTTTTATTTGGGTAAAACCTGAGCCCTATCAAGTTTTTGGCGCCGTTGCCGGTGAGTAATAGCTGCCTATCGATTTTTAGTATTAGGTTTTTGTCTAAGTTTTTATTTGTTTACTGACTTTCAGCTACTTTTCTTTGTTCCTGTTTCAGGTGTATGTCTAATCGCAGAACCAGAAGCAACAAAGAGAAGGAGCTTGTGAGTTTGAGCATCGACGAGCTTGCTAGGTTGGAGAGAACTAACAGGAAAGCTAAGAAGCAATCTACAATGGTCGCTCCACTTATCTTGGTTGAAGATACAGAAGGTCACTTGGTTGACAGGGAAGGAAACAGGAGGAACGAAAAGGGGCAAAGAATTGATTAAGAGGGGAATGTCATTGTTGAACAGCAGGTTCAGCAAGTGGCTGAGAACGTGGGAGTCCCTGCGGCTGTCAATAACGCTGCTGGGCGTTTTGTTCAGAGGACTCTAGGTGACTACAACAGACCTGATCAGTTCTATGCCAACAGAGCTGCAATCCGACCTCCTGCTTTCCAGAGGAACGATTTTGAGGTTAAACAAGTCTACTATCAGCTGGTTGGCCAGCATCCATTCCATGGTTTACCTCATGAGCATCCTATGGATCACATAGAGAGATTTGAGGACTTGGCTTCCAGTGTCAAAGCTAATGGGGTTAGCAATGACTTTCTGTTCTCCAAGCTCTTTCCTAACTCTCTTGAAGGAGAAGCTGCATATTGGCTGAAGCAACTGGAACCTGCTTCATTGACCACTTGGGAAGACACCAAGAATGCCTTTTTGAACAACTTCTATGATGATGCAAGATCAGAGGACATGAGGACGAAAATTGCATCATTTACACAAGGCCCTACTGAAGCTTTTAAGGCCTCTTGGATCAGGTTCAAGTCTTATCAAAGGGACTGTCCTCATCATGGTTTCAGTCAGGTGCAATTACTTGGGATTTTCTTCAGAGGCATTGACTGGAAATATCAGATGGTGCTGGATGCAGCAAGTGCAGGAAACTTCAATACCAACAGATCAGAAGAGGCGATCAGACTGATTGAGAACTTGGTCTGCAGCTACAGCACTAAAAACGCAGACTTTCAGAGGATGAAACAAGCTGGTGTAGCTGATGGAAATCAGATTGCTGAAGTTAAGGCTAAGTTGGATGATATGCACAGCCTTTTGGTGGGGAAGAAATCAGTTCACTTTGCTGCAGAAGTTGAAACTTTTGAAGCTCCAGAGGAAGTTGAGCAGGAGGATGTAAATTTCATCAATTCTGGTGGTTTTCAGGGACAAAGGTATGGGAATCAACAGTGGAACAGAGGATACAGCAACAACAATCAGAAAAACGCCCTTACAGGAGGATAAAGCACGCCTGGTTTCACTCCTAGACCCCCATTCCAGAAGACAGAGTACCAGAAGCCATTCCAGAACAGTGGAAATTACAGAAACTATGGTTCTTCTTCCTATCAACCAGCACCTCCACAAGGGAACAAAATGGAAGCAATGTTAGAACAGATCTTGGAAGGACAACAGAAGCTTACAGTGGACTTTAATGGCAAGATAGATTCGCTCTATCAGGATTCGAATGGAAAAATTGAGAGTCTGAACTCTCATATGAAGAAGATTGATGTTCAAGTTGCCCAAACTGCAGGAGCTGTTCAGAGGCAAGAAGGATTTTTTTCCAGGAAGAACTGATGCTAATCCCAAACACCATGTGAATGCCATCACATTGAGGAGTGGAAAGAACCTGCAACCAGTGTTGCAGAAGGATTTAACTTCAAAGAATTTTGTGGGTATGGAAGAGTATGAAGATGAAGAAATATTTGCTGAAGAACCACGGGTGACGCTCGTCACCAATAATGGGTGTCGCTCGTCACCCATCGAGCACAACCCCGACCCCGACTCTTCACAAATTGGTGACGACCGTCACCAGGTGGGTGACGCTCGTCACCCATATCCAGTGATCGATCCCGACTCGTCCAAAGTGAGTGACGCTCGCCACCATTCCAGTGACGCTCGTCACCAGACACCATATGCTGCAGTTTCGCCTAAGACTTCAGATAATGCTAAGGAGACCGTGTATAAACCCAAGATACCCTATCCTAAGCATCCTAAGAAGTCTAAGCAAGAGCTTGAAGATGCAAGATGCAAGGCTATCATGGACAAGTTGGTAATAGAGATCCCATTGATAGATGCTGTAAGGATCACTCCTGTTATAAGGAGGTATGTGAAGAGGTTGGTGACCAATAACTTGAGTCTTGAGGTTGGAGCTATGATGATCAACGAGCAGGTCAGTGCAGTGATTCAGAACAGAGTTCCAGAGAAGCTTTCAGACCCAAGAAGCTTTGTTTTAGACTGCACCATCTTCAATGACGAGTTTGAGAGGTCATTGTGTGATCTTGGGTCTAGTGTGAACCTCATGCCTCATTCTGTTGCCAAGAGTTTGGGGATGACCGATTTTAAGGCTACAAGGATATCTCTTGTCCTAGCTGATAGATCAGTCAGAGTTCCCGAAGGAGTGATAGAGGATGTTCCTATCAAAATAGGAGATTGTATGATCTCTACTGATTTTGTGGTTCTAGAGTATGGAGAAGAGCCCAAAGACCCCTTGATTCTTAGCAGACCCTTCTTAGCTACTGCAGGAGCTATTATTGACGTCAGGAAGGGTAGAATAGAGCTGAATGTTGGCGATTTAGTGATGAAATTCGAAATAGACAAGCTGATGAAGAGGCCAACCATAGATGGACAGACTTTTTATGTGGATGTTCTCACAAACATTGCTGATCAGATCTTCCATGAGATGAGTTCAGAGGATCCCCTGGAAAGGGCGTTGACCACTTCTACAGCTGAGTATGAGCATTTAGATGCTGCTGCAACAGGCTACACAAAGATGATGGATGCTACTGCACAAGTGATGCAACTGGTTGCACAGGATTAGCTTGTCTCCACATCTGCGAAAGCTGCCACAATGGGTGATTAGTCTGCAACAAAAGCACCAAAAGTTGAGCTTAAACAGCTCCCTGCAGGGCTAAGGTACGCATTTCTGGGAGAAAACTCCACCTTTCCTGTTATTTTTAATGCTTCATTGAACAATGCAGAGCTCACCCTTTTGCTAAGTAAGCTGCGAAAATTTCGCAAAGCTCTTGGCTATTCTCTTGATGAGATTTCAGGTATCTCCCCAGACTTGTGCATGCATAGGATACACATAGAGGATGAGTCGAAATCATCAGTTGAGCACCAGAGGAGGCTGAATCCGAATTTGCAGGATGTGGTCAAGAAAGAGATCATGAAGTTGTTGCAGGCTGGTATCATCTATCCTATATCAGACAGTGCTTGGGTAAGACCAGTGCACGTGGTGCCTAAGAAAGGAGGTGTCACAGTGGTAAAGAATGACAAGGATGAGCTGATTCCAACCAGGACTGTGACAGGACACCGGATGTGCATAGACTACAGGAAACTGAATGCAGCAACAAGGAAGGATCATTTTCCTCTGCCTTTCATCGATCAGATGCTAGAGAGGCTGGCGAATCACAAGTACTACTGCTTCCTTGATGGGTATTCAGGCTTCTTTCAGATCCCCATCCATCCAGATGATCAGGAGAAGACCACTTTTACCTGTCCCTATAGCACTTTTGCATATCGCAGAATACCTTTTGGGCTGTGTAATGCTCCTGCAACCTTCCAGAGATGCATGATGTCGATTTTCACAGACATGATAGATAAGTTTATGGAGGTGTTCATGGATGACTTCTCTGTTTATGGGTCCTCTTTCAAGAACTGCTTGGATAATCAGTGTGCAGTTCTGCAGAGATGTGAAGAGAAGCACTTGGTTTTAAACTGGGAGAAGTGTCATTTTATGGTTCAGGATGGTATTGTACTTGGCCACAGAGTCTCAGGAGACGGTATAGAGGTGGATAGGGCGAAAATTGAGGTGATGACAAGTCTGCAAGCACCTGATTCAATCAAAGCAGTGAAGAGTTTTCTGGGTCATGCAGACTTCTACAGAAGATTCATCAAGGATTTTAGCAAGATAGCACGCCCACTTACTGCTCTCCTCTGCAAGGATGTGAAGTTTGAGTTCACAGAAGAGTGCAAATCCGCCTTTGAACAGATCAAACAGGCTTTGGTTACAGCCCCTATTGTGCAGCCTCCAGATTGGGACTTACCTTTTGAGGTAATGTGTGATGCCAGCGATTTTGCAGTTGAAGCAGTGCTGGGACAGAGGAAAGACAAGAAACTCCACGCCATCTACTATGCAAGTAGGACTTTGGATGATGCTCAGAAGAATTATGCAACAACTGAGAAAGAATTGTTAGCTGTTGTGTTTGCTTTTGAGAAGTTCAAGCAGTATCTTGTTGGCTCCAAAGTCGTGGTTCATACTGACCATTCAGCACTGAAGTACCTAATGCAGAAGAAAGATGCAAAACCAAGGCTGTTAAGATGGATCCTGCTTCTTCAAAAATTTGACATTGAAGTGAAGGACAAGAAAGGAGTTGAGAATGGAGTTAGACAGTGTTCCAATCAATGATTTCTTGCCTGAAGAGAATGTTTACTTGGTGGAAACCAGAGAACAGGAGGAAAGTACTGAAAACCTGCAGTTTTCACGAAATTGCAGGGGAGTGACGAGCGACTTCAGGAGGGTGACGCTCGTCACCAACCCAGAACAGTCGCGACCAAAGTATACGAGAGAGGTGACGCTCGTCACCAATATTGGTGACGCTCGTCACCAATCTCAACACTTATCAGCGATTTGTGCAAGCTTGGGGATGGCTTTTGAAGAACCTGTTTATGCTTTACATGATCCAAAGAGGCCCTGGTATGCCGATATTGCAAATTATCTTGCTGCAGAGGATGAACCACATGATTTTAAAGGCTATGCTAAGAAGAAGTTCTTGAGAGAACTTAGGAGATTCTATTGGGATGAGCCATACCTCTACAAGCATTGTGCTGATGGTATCTACAGAAGATGCTTAGCAGAAGAAGAAGTCCAGGACGTGCTTTTTCACTGTCATGGATCAGAATATGCTGGACACTTTGCTACATTCAAGACTGTCTCTAAGATATTGCACGCTGGATTTTGGTGGCCTACTATGTTGAGAGATGCCCAAGCCTTCATCACAAGCTGTGATACGTGTCAGAGAAGAGGAAAAATCAGCAGGAGACATGAGATGCCACAGAACTTCATTCTGGAAGTTGAAGTTTTTGATTGTTGGGGTATTGACTTCATGGGACCTTTTCCTTCTTCTTATGGGAATAGATACATTCTGGTTGTTGTTGATTATGTATCTAAGTGGGTAGAGGCGTTGGCTACTCCTACTAATGATGCTGCAGTGATTTTGAAGCTGTTTAAGACCATTATCTTTCCCAGATTTGGTGTCCCGCGGATTGTCATAAGTGATGGTGGTTCTCACTTTGTCAACAAGGTTTTCGATAAGCTTTTGAAGAAGTGTGGTGTACAGCACAGAGTGGCCACGCCCTATCATCCCCAAACAAGTGGACAGGTTGAGGTTTCCAACAGGCAGATCAAGCATATTCTAGAAAGGACAGTTGGGAAGACAAGGAAAGATTGGTCTGCAAAGCTGGATGATGCATTATGGGCTTACAGGACTGCATACAAAACGCCACTTGGGACTACACCATTCCATCTTCTCTATGGCAAGGCGTGCCATCTACCAGTAGAGTTGGAGTTCAAAGCAGAATGGGCCATCAAGAAGCTGAACTTCGATCTGAAGCCTGCTGCGGAAAGGAGTTTGATTCAGCTCAATGAACTGGATGAGATCAGATATCTGGCCTATGAAAACTCCAAGTTATACAAGGAGAGGACAAAGGCATATCATGATAAGAAGATCATCTCCAGGTATTTCGAGCCCAATGATCAGGTATTACTCTACAACTCTCGTTTACAGCTTTTTCCTGGTAAATTGCGTTCTCGATGGTCAGGTCCTTTTACTGTCAAAGAAGCTCGCCCACATGGTGCAATTGTCCTGATTAACTCCAAAGGAGAGGAGTTCACTGTCAATGGACAAAGGGTGAAGCACTACTGGGCACAAGCAGAGATTCCAGCAGGGCACATTGTGTCTCTGGATCAGGCACCAACAGTCTAAACAGCCAACCAAAGTCAAGCTAATGACTTTAAACAAGCCCTTAGTGGGAGGCAACCCACTCGTAAGTTGTAGATATAACACTTAGTTATTATTTTCGTGCTTAGGATTAGTAATTAGATTAATATTCAGTTAAAAAAAAAAAAAAAAAAAGGTGGTGACGATCGTCACCCTTAAGGTGACGCTCGTCACCCGTCGAAGTCAGGGGCGGTTATTAGTTTTCTTTCTTCTTCTTCCTCGGGCATAACTGTTTAAACCAAGAACACTTAGAAATTTTCAGAGATTCATAACTTTTGATTTTCTAAACCAAATTGAGTGATTCAAGAGTCTAATCCGTGTGGATTTTGCTCTTCTTTCTGAATATCCACTCGGTTTTTAAGATCTGCAAGGTATGTGTTCGGAATCCCCAATTTTCAGTCCGCCATAGGTTTGGTAAAATCCGATTTTTGACTTGATTGGCTTGATTTAACTGTTGAATCATGGTTAGTTAGGTTGTATTAGAGGAATGGAACCATCTATGTGAGCTTTTATCGGTTGATTTGCAAGTTTTGAATTTTCGAGTTCATGATGAAAATTGCAAAAATCTGGAAATTTTGGGTGATTTGGGTTGAACTGATGATTGAATTGTGATCCTGGTAGTGCTGTAGTTGATCGCCATCAGTTATTTCACCTTGATTGGTTGATTTTTCGAACTTTGAAAAATTTGCTAATTTTTGTGATGTTTTTGATCGATTTTGATCTTCAATTTTCAGATGCCTCGTCAGGAGAAACGACCAAGGCAAAGCTCGTCTTCAAGCACTGCAACAGGGTCTACGGATTCCTTCAGTCAACACCCGGTTTGCAGGCCCCATGGCCAAAACGAGAAGATCGGAAAATAGCCTCAGGAGTGGCTTGGGCAGGGACTCTGAAGCAGGAAGTGTCCCGAGACACCTGTGTGTTCCGTGATATTCAGGAAGAGTGGGATGAATATGACACGCTGTTCTATAATGCGTGGCTGGGAGTTAAGATTATCCCCACTCGGTTCGCGGATTCTGCTGTTCTGCAGAAGATGGGGATCTTCGAGGAGGTTGTTCAGATTCTGGAGCGCATTGGGATGGGGACTATGCCGTTCCAGCAGTATGATCTCTACCCAGATTTGGTCCGCCAATTTCTCTCTACAGTTCGCGTCTACTACGCGAATGAGCTGGCGAAGCGTGCGCAGGAAGGCACGATGACGTTTCTGATCCGAGGAGTTCGATACCGGATCAGTCTGATAGAGCTTTGTGGGATCTATGGCTTCTCTGACCATCCCACAGGCGTTCTCCTTCCCTCTCAGTGGACCCATATGCGGACATTTTGGTCCAAGTTCGGGAATGGAGTCTATGACAGCAAGACCAGCACGCAGACGGAGGTTCGACATCCGGTTTTGAGGTACATTCTGCGCCTCTTTGGTCATACCATTCTATGCAAGTCTGCGCCTAGCAAGACTCGAGTTAGTGAGCTGATTCTCCTCTACTACGGACTTTATGAGATACCGGATGATTCGATATCTGTTGATAGCATGGTTTGCGCCAACTTAGACGCTGTTTTCGCTGAGCATCTGGTCTCCTTGAAGACCAAGCCATTCACCAGTCCAGGGGAGAAGACTGAGAGTGTTGGCAGCCTGCTGACATCGATCTTCCATCATTTCCAGATCGATGTCACACCTTGCAGTCTGCGCAGTGACATATCACTTATGGATGACCAGTATCTGCGCCATGTCACTTGGATGAAGATTGGAGTTGTCTGGACTTGCACTACCACTTCTGGAGAGTATGTTGGCATTAAGTTGCCACAGAGAGGCGTCACTACTATTCAGGGAGATCCACGCCAGCTACTATTCACGCCAGCACAGACTCTTCTGCGCCCCTTGACTCTGCGTCCTGATAGAACTACTACAGCTGGCGCCTCTGCTTCTACTGCCGCTGCTGCTGATGCTGGACCTTCTACACGCCAGAGTGGTTCTTCTACTGCTTTCAGACGTCCTCCACGACCACAGACACCCATGGATATGGCTGCTTTTCAGGAGTATGTCATTGTTAGCTTTGAGGGACTCTGGGATGCTGTTGCTGCACTTAGCAACTGTGGTTGTGTCCGCCCCCATTACACCACTGAGCCTTGCGAGGATGAGGATTGAGGCTTCACTATCTAGTTACTTGTTCCTTTTTCCCTTTTATTTTTCTTTCTCTTGAGTCATTTTTATGTTTTCTTTGAGTCAGTTGTCAGTTTTTTTGATGATGTTTTGTGAGATTGTTGAAATAGGTTATTTTTGCTATGTTTGGATGTTGTTAATTATGTGTTTGAATGCTCAAAAAGTCTAACTTTCGAGTACATATGCAAACACTTCATTAATTAACATCTGACATAAGAATTGGGCAATACAGGTCGTGGTGACGCTCGTCACCAGACTGGTGACGCTCGTCACCCGACCCCACGCGAGGTAACACTTTTCTGACTTAGTTTTTCGACTTCTCATTCATTTTTCTGACCAACCCTTGGCTTAATAACACTGGGGACAATGTTGTTTAAGTCTGGGGGAGGTGGTTACTGACTTTGTGTGCTTTGTGTCATGTCTATAGAGTCTTAAAGTTGAGTCAAAAACCTGTTTTTCGACAGTCAAAATTTTTGAAACTGTCAGTTTTTCTTGGAACTAACCATAGCACGTTTTTGCTGATAAGAACCATTGCCACAGTAGTTGATTACAAGTTTCACTAAGTTGAAAGTCATAGGTAGATCAGTCTAGCAATGAAAGTTTAGGTTCTTAGAGAGTCTGAAAAATTTGCTGTTAGCTCCACCTTAATGAACTTTAAACTTCTTGTCTTGGTGATTGATTCTTATTGATCTTGATTCTCTCTTTCAGCACTGAAAATAAGGTTAAAATACAGTCTCTCTTTGATCTTCCCTGATGTAGTTTTTAAAAGATTAAGCCCAAAGAATGGTGCATTCATGACCCTGTCTCCTCACAAGGAACAACAGTAGTGAACACACTCAAGAACCTGTCTCCTCACAAGGAACACAAGTATTGAGTAGCCCCATATCTTAGACTGTAAAAGTTGAGAAAAAGAAGTGAAAAATCGAAAATATCCTAAGGAAAAGATTAAGGGAAGAGAAAATAGGAGAGCTGTGTTGAGATCTATTTGTTCAGTTCTTAGTAAGGGAAAATAATCTATAAAGTGATAAAGATGATAGAGCTTTGATGAGATTTCACACTTAAATAAAAATAAGGAGTTAACAGTAGAAATTTCAGATTTCTTGAAGGGATTTGGACTGGACTTGAGAGATTTGCTAAGCTTGTGATAATAAAACTGAAATTTGACCTTGTGTTGACTATGTGGTATGTGGATTCGAAAGCTCTAACTAGTATGGTGTTCCTGATGACTGACTGACTGTTTCTTGTTTTCAAACCTCGACCTTATTCTTTGTCTGATGTTTGCTTGAGGGCAAGCAAAAGCTAAGTCAGGGGGAGTTGATATATCATGGTTTTTATGGTTTTTAACCATGATATAAGTCCTTTTTATTGAGTCTTTGTGGTCTTTTTAGAGTCCTAGAAGAGTCTTTGCAGGTTATAGCATGTCTGGAGCATAATTGGAGATTTTGGAACCTTTTGGAGCATTCTGAGTGGAAGCCACAAAGTACGAAGCTCGAAGCAGAAAGTATCACATATGGTGACGCTCGTCACCACCTTTGGTGACGCTCGTCACCACCTTTGGTGACGCTCGTCACCCATTAAGGAAGGAGCGTGACTGTTTTATTAAAAGTATGAAGAAGATTTGCAGAATTGGCCCAGAAGTTCCTTTATTTACATGAAGACCCCAAATCGTGTTTAGCCTCTATTTATTAGGTTTTTCAGCCATTGTTGGCTATTATCTTAGTTTTTGAGAATTCAGAGAGCTTAGAGACAGATTTATTCAGAGATTTTTGGGGACAAATCCTGTACTCTTTTGAGAAGATTTCGAACCCCCTTTATTTCTTACTCTTTCTCTTAATGCAATTTTATTCAGTTATGTTTTGTGATTCCATAATCATGTCTGAGTAATCTGCTAGTTAAGTTAGGGTTTTTCAAAGGTTGATGAAAAGATTGTAGAATCGCTATCTGTTAGGAATATCTTATGGTTTTTCATCTCTGCTTGCTTTAAAATCGAATTTCTGAGACACATCATCTAGGAATCCGAAAATTTTAGGTTGTTAAATATATGTGAGAGCATTATTCATAACCTGAACTAGTATTTGATGAACAAAACAACTTAGTGCAAAGAGATTTGGCTTAGGAGTTTTGTAAACAATTGAATCTGATCATTCCTGCATGCTTATGTTGTTAGAGTTTGCAAAGAGATTTGAAACTCTGTGATTTAGGCAAAGATAACTTTTGCAATGAGAATTGATTAGTTATGCATCAGTGATTCATGTTTAAAACGGTTCTTAATCATTCCTGATTTCCTGCGTCATACATTCTTGGATTCAACCTGCAAACTGCCCTGACTTAGCGCTTTTAGTCTTCTGGAACTTAGATTATCTTACAAAATCGTTTGCTTTCTTTCATTCATTCATTCGCATTACATACATCATATCTTGCTTAGCTTAATCGAAATCTACATTCGATAGTGTAGTCTGCATTACTCTCTTGGTATTTCGTTACCCCTTGTACTTCAACTGCTTTGCTGTGCATTTGCAGTAGTTTTATTTGGGTAAAACCTGAGCCAACTCTTCTAGCAATTCATCAGCCAAAGCATCCAACATTTCTATGTAGAATGCTTGTCCTTCAATGGTTGGCTTCTTCAAGACCTCATTGATATCAAAATCCAGCTTGATGTCTTTGCCAAGGTACAAGGCGATCTTCTCATTCTTTACATCAATGATTGCTCCGACGGTTGCAAGGAATGGTCTTCCAAGTATAAGCGGATCCTTAGGCTCTTGATCCATCTCAAGCACCACAAAGTCGGTTGGTACATTGACATCGCTTATTCTCACTGGAAGATTTTCTAGCATACCCACTGGAAATCTTACGCTTATGTCAGCTAACACAAGGGTGATCCTACACTCTTTGAACCATGTGAAACCTAGCTTCTTTGCTATAGAGTGGGGCATGAGATTGATACTTTCTCCCATATCACATAAACAGCTCTTAAACTTCAATGGACCCAAAGCACAAAGAATGGTGAATGATCCTGGATCTCCTACCTTCTTAGGGACAATTTCCTTGTGAATAATAGCACTACACTCTTCATTAAGCACCAAAACTTCTTTACTCTCCTTGTTCTTCTTTGTAAGGGTGTCCTTGAAGAACTTAGCAAACTTAGGCATCATAGCTAGACAATCCAAAAGAGGAAGCTTGATCTCAACATCCTTTAAATGCTTCTCAAATAAGAGTCTGTGCTTCTCTATCAGCTGTTTCTTGAAGCGGCCAGGAAAAAGAAGCTTCGGTACATACGATGGAGGCACATAAGCATCATTCTCCTTAGTAGCTTGCTCCACTTTCTTCTCTACAGCCACTTCTTTGCCCTTTCTTGGTCTCTCAATCCACACATTATCAAAGTAATCTCCTCATCAGCTGAAAGCTTACCATCCCCCTCTTGAATCACAATGTCCTCATTGGTCTTAGGAGCAACTCGCGGTGGAAGTTCTTTCCCACTTCTTAGTGTTATAGTGTTTGCATACTCTTTGGGATTCTGCTCACACTTGCCCGGTAAGCTGCTCTGACCGCTTGTACTAGCCTTGCCCTTCTCTAACTGCTTTATCTTGTTGTTCAGATTTGTTATCTGTGTTGAGACGTCAGTAAGAGAGGAGTCAAGGCAGTTGTTCATCTCGGTAAACTTCTGATTAGTTGAAGCTTGACCTTGAAGCAACTGCTGGAACATTGCTTGTACCGGATCTTGAGGTTGTGGTTGCATCTATTGTTGTTGTGGAACAAAGCCAGGAGGAAACATAGGAGTGTAGCCTTTGTTGCCTTGCTGTTGCTGCTGACCCTGAAAGTTTCCTTTCCTCTGCCTTTGAAAGCCACTATTCGGTTGAAAGCCCTTGTTATAAGGAACAAACGGCTTTGCTTGCTGAGGGGAGTACACCTGGTCTTTAGGGTTCTCAATGTTTGTACTCCTGTAAGAGAGATTGTTGTTGGCTTGGTAACCTTGTGAATAACCCTGAGGCTTGTTGTAATTCTGACCAGCAATCCAGTTAGATTCTTCTAGACTCAAGTCTAGCTCCTCTAGAACATCTTCTGCTTCACCCACGAAGTGCACATGCTTCTGATTTGCAAGAACGAGCTTGTCTATCTTCTCATGGAGGGACTTAAGCTCTTTTTGTGTGACTCAAGCTCGGAACCTCTAGGTGCTCGGTCATAATCCTTGGCGTAATTCCCATCACTCAAAGCCAAGTTTTCTATGAGTTCCATACCCTCTTCCACCTCTTGACCAAGAAAATTACCCTTGCTTGCCGTATCAAGTAGCATTCGGATCTTGGGTAATGCTCCTCGGTATATAGTGCTCAAGAGAGTCTCTTCACTGAAGCCGTGGTGAGGACACTGAATGGTATAGTCTTTGAATCTCTTAATTGCTTCATTGAATGTCTCGTTCTTCCTTTGAGTGAAGCCACTAATCTCACTTCTCAAACGAGCTGTTCTTGTGCTTGAGAAAAAGTTGGAGAGGAACACCTTCTTACATTCAGTCCAAGAGGTAATGGTGCCTTGTGGAAGGGTCTTCTCCCAATGCCTAGCCTTGTCTCCAAGAGAAAATGGGAAGAGCCGTAGCTTGAAAGCATCTTCCGAGATCCCATTGATCTTTATCATCCCACACACTTGCTTAAAGTTGTCAAGATGCTCCAAAGGGTCTTCCATAGCCAGCCCGTGGAATTTTCTATTCTGAACCATAGAGATGAATCCAGGCTTTATCTCGAAGTTGTTATTCTGGACTGGGGGAGGAGTGATCCCAAAGCGGTTATGATGCGTATTTGGAGTATCTCCAGCACCTATGATCCGTGGTGGTCTAGCTGCGTGGTTGGGGTTTCCATTACCCCTTCCTACACCACCGTGAGCTGGTGGAGGTCCCTCAGGATGTTCTTGCTCAGCCACTGTTACAAAGTCTACTGAACCAGCTTGCACAATCTCTTCAAAGGCTTGAGCTTGCTCTCTTGCTCTTCTTTGTCTTGCGTGACCGAGTTGGTGAATATTGTCCAGGGGTCTAAGTAAGTTGTTGTAACCCCTGGAGCGTAGGTTCATGTACCTGAGATCACAAACAAGAAGGTAGAACAATGAGTACTCAAAATAAAAGTAAAAGGCTTAGTCTTTGGCAAACGCCAAATCCTAATGCTTCCTAACAATCCTAAGATGGCAACGGCGCCATTTGATACTAGAATTTTTGCAAGCAAGGTGAAGTATCAAATCCCAAACCACAATCAATGATGTAGTATAGCAGTAAGGGGTATCAATCCAACCTAGGAAGCCTGAAGAACACTAGGAATGCAAGTGTAAAAGCAAATCTAAGCAAATCGGGAAAATGTTTGGTAAAATCGAAGAAAACTAAATGCAATGACCAAATGAAATGCAAAACTATTTTAAAATCCCTTGAAGAGGGTTAACTAACACTGAAAGAAAACATAACAACAAAAGAGCAAATCTACTAAGAACTAAAAATCGAGCACTGAATCGAGTAAAACAGAACGATCTAACAACTTAAAGCAAAATGACTTCTAAAGAACAAGATGCAAGCTTTATGATAACAGAACGATGAACAGAGGTTTTAAAATGATAAAAGAGGGTTTAGGGTCTATGGTCATATTCAAGAGTGTCAAAGGTTTAAGCTTTGGTTTGAAAACATGTAGATCTACTCATTTATGAGTTTTCTCTAAGCCTTGGAAACAAAACAAGAACCATCCATGGCATGTGGTATGATTCACTTCCTCAATCTCTTCTCCAAACCCATGGTGTTTGGTGGAAAAAGTGATCGAAGAGCAAGGAAAACAGATTTCAAACTATGGCCTAACTAACCTCTTCTACAACCATGGCGTTTGGGAGAGGAAAGATTAGTCTCTAGGATCTGGTTTTCTAGGACATCTGAATCCGGTCAGGGTACGATAGCCTTGAAATCATAGAGATCTTTTCCAAGACTCTTTAAGCCTTAAGACCCAAAGATCCTAGAAGAGAAGGAATGAAGAACAAGAAAAACACAAAACTTAAACCTCTTAAACCCTTTGAATCACTTCAACCCCAAATCCCAAAAGGAACTACTCGCTACTCATGAAAGAAACCGATTGAAAAGCTATAAACAAAGAACTAAGCATAATTAAAGAGCGATTAAAGAAAAACTGCTTAATATTAAAGGATTCAAGTTCAAAAACTAAAAGAAAGCTTAAGGTTTTGCAATGGCGGATTCGCCTAAGATGATGAACAGAAAAAGCTAAGACAAAGTGTAGATAATAGAAAGTGATGGCCATCTTTTCCTAAAATTGCCGAACATCTCTCAATGGTCCCCTCGCTAGATGCCAAAACCAGCTGGACGGAAAAGGCTCCTCAGGAATCGATCTCTGGATCGAGCAGCTCACTCGATCTTCTTGCTGGATCGCCTTCCTGTGCTCGATCTTCCAGTCGATCTGGTTGGATGGATCGAGCACCTTCATCGATCTTCTTCTTGATCCTTGGATGATCGAGCCGTGGTCTCGATCTGGCTCTCGTTCTGCATGGCGTCATTCACGTCCGTACTCCAGATCGATCTCCTCTCTTGATCTTGGTCTTGACCCTTCCTCTTGAATCGACTTGGGTCACTCGATCTTCTGGTCGATCTCATCTAGATCGACCTGCCTTGCTCGATCCGCTACTCGATCTCGGGTCCTTTGCATGCATGGTTGAGCTCTCCAAGTGTCCACAAGTTTAGTTTTGATCCTCCTCACGTTCACATAACCTCCACAACTCCAGAGTGCTCCAACCAACCTGATAATGATGCAAATGCGAATGCAAAGGGACCTAAGACCTAAAATGCAACAAATGGAACAAACTAGCCTATAATGCAAGATGAATGCATGGAAAGCTATCCTATTTGCATGCAAAATATGCAAAATATATGGTAATATCATGTGGTATGACCAAGATTCAAGGAGTCTCTGAAGATGCTTTGAAGCTGAGCTTGTTCCCTTTCAGTTTAGGTGACAAAGCACATCAGTGGGAGAAGACACTTCCACAAGGCTCTATATCTACTTGGGATGAATGAAAGACAGCTTTCCTCAACAAAATTTTCAGCTCCACCAGAACAGCAAAGCTGAGGAACACCATAAGCAGTTTCACTCAGCATGAGAATGAGACATTCGTTGAAGCTTGGGAGCGGTTCAAGTCTTACACTTTGCAGTGCCCACACCATGGCTTCACAAATGAAAGCTTGCTGTCTACTTTGTATAGAGGAGTGACGCCAAAGTACAGGATGCTCTTGGATACAGCATCAAATAGAAATTTCATGGGCAATACTGTTGTAAATGGTCTAGCTCTTGTGGAGAACTTGGCACTTTCTGATGGAAACTATGGTGAAGAATATGACAGAACATCTAGAGCTGTTGTAAGCGCTGAAGGCGAGAGCACAACAAAAAAGGAGATTAAATCGTTGAGTGACAAGTTAGACAAGCTCCTGAGTGTGTCTTTCAGGAATGTCAGTTTTGTTGGTGATAGTCTTACTACACAAGAAGAAGATGGGACAGTTGCAGAAGAAGAAGCCTTCTACATGAATCAACAAGGAGGTGGTTTTAACAACTACAGGAACCATCCCAATTTCTCTTATAGAAACACCAACGTGGCTAACCCTCAGGATCAAGTCTATCCATCACAAGCTACTCAACAAAACCAAGGAACCAAACCTTTCGTTCCTTTCAACCAGCAGAACAACTTTGCTCCAAGACCACCATTTCAGGGCGGTTTTCAACAAGCTAACTTTCAGCCAAGAACAGCTTTTGTCCCACCAGGTTTTGGTAATACACAAACCTCTTCTAGCACTCAAGATGTTGATTTGAAGCAGATGATGCAACAGTTGTTAACTGGTCAAGCCAACACCACTATAGAGCTGCACAAGAAGTTTGCTGAAGTGCACAACAAGATAGACGCCACTACTTGTGACTTGAATGGCAAGTTCGATGCTCTGAACCAAAGAGTCAAGTCTCTAGAGAGCAAAGGAGCTTCATATTCAAAATCTCAGAATCAGTTACCAGGAAAGAGTGAAGCAAATCCCAAGGAACTCTGCCACTTGCTTGCTGAAGAGGATGAAGAGTTTGATGATGAAGATACTTCATTGGAAGACCTTGGCATTATGCTTCAAGAGATGCTGTTACATGTGGACATGTTAAAGGCTGAGTGTGGGGGGAATGACATCAATGTCACCATTGATGATCAAGAAGCTGTTGATATTGTAGAAAAGTTCCTCCAAGGGCTAGATAAAATCTTGAATAGAGAAGAAGAGGAAGAAAGAGCCGCAAAAGAGGCTGCTGAGAAGGAAGAGGCTAAAAAAGCTTTAGTTGCTTTAGAAGAAGAAGCCAAACCAGAGCAAAGTGAAGCTGATAAAGAGTTTGTAGAGACATATCATGCTTTGATGGTCTTGGCTAGAGAAAGTCCTGAAGACTTCAAGGAATTGTATGATCGCCAAGTGGGCAGCTCCTCAAGCAGCAATGAGAAGGGTAAAGCTCCTGAAGTTCAAGCTTATAAACCACCAATCCTTACCCCACGATGCACTTTAAAAAGGCTAAGATGGCAGTATATTCAAAGTTCAAGAAAGACATACAAGACGCTGGAATAAAGCTTCCTCATGACACCACTTTGCTTGAAGTGAAGGATCAAATCAGGTTCATCAAAGAAGTCTTTGACAAGCTGGAAGTAGTAGAGCAAATTCTAGAGAATGTGGGGGTTAATCTAAAAAGAAACAAGGAGCTGAAGACATTGACAAAGCTTCCCAATCAAGGAAAGTTTTTCATCACTTGTGAGCTTGAGATGCTAGACAATGTTGGAGCTTTGTGTGATTCAGGTTCAACTGTGACTTTAGAAATCTTAGGAATCAAGGAGTTGAAGCCCTGCAAAGCCTCTATCACTTTTGTGGAGAACACCTCAACAAGACCCTTCGGCATGGTAAAAGATTTCCCATTGAAGATCGGGAATTGCTTGGTGCCAACAGATTTTGTGGTTATAGAGAAGACATATTCAAGAGAGGTGCCACTTCTTCTAGGAACACCATTCTTGGCAACAGCAGGAGCTCAAGTAGACTTCAAGATAGGCTCTGTGATTTTAAAGAATGTTGATGTGTTCAAAGTCTACAAGATTGTCTCTCCTTCCATAGCTTTGTGTGGAACAATTGTTGAAGGATAGAGTGAGCAACAGAAACTTCTAGAGCGTGTGGAGCATGCTATAAGCTTCACGATGAGTATGCTGATGAGAGACACTCTCCCTGATGAGCCAGAACAGAAGCTTGACACTGAGTTGAAGCTTGAAGATGGTTTGAAAGAGGTTGAAGGCTTGATCACCAAAGAAGTGAAGCCTTTAATCACACCAAGTGTCAAGAAGAGGAGAAACAGGAAGACAGCTCGTGACAAGAAGAAACTGATGTCAGAGGGCACTTGGGTTTACAAGAAGAAAGAGGAAGGAGAACCAGCCCCATCAACCTCTTATCACTAACCCTCAAACCATCAAAATCAAGCTTAGTGACTTAAAACAAGCACACTTGGGAGGTAATTCCATGATTATCCTTGTAAATATATGCTTTCTTTTATTACTAATGTCTTAATTTAGTGTTTTAGAAGTCAAAGAACAGGTCCATGGATGTGTAGAATGGTTTAAAGGCCAAGAAAACAAAATTATTTTTTCATATCGAGGTACCATATCGAGAAGAACATCTGTCATCGCTGCTCAATACAGCTTATCTCGGGGAAGGAGCAGTCCGTATACCGAGCAGATTGCACGATGGAGATCACATCGAGGTGTAGCATCAAGCAAAACACCAAAAGCCCTGCTCGATGTGATTGCTCCTGAAGACCCAATCCGTACACCGAGGATCGTGGACCGTACATCGACCAAGATGCACGGTGGAGATCACATCGAGGTGTAGAATCGAGCAAAACACCAAAAGCTTTGCTCGATGTGATCACCAGTCCATACATCGAGAAGCTACAGCCCGTACATCGACCAGATTGCTCGATGGAGTCACACCGAGGAGTTGTATCGAGCAGAAGATCCAAGGTTCTGCTCGATATAGGTGCTATCACCCAATTCGATGCAAGACAGTGTCCGGTATGACAACCACTGAGGAGAACAGCAACCGAGTACGAGACGTTCCACATCGAGGTGTAGCATCGAGCAAAACACCAACATGTTTTCTCGATGCAGAATGGCCGAGCCAGGAACAAGCATCCAAACGATGCCATGCACTACTGCCCACGGGAAGGACCATGGAAGCCGAAGTGTCTTCCTACACCAAGCAACAACATCGAGCAGAACATCTACTGAGATTGTTCGATGCAAGGTGCCCTGAAGGAGAAGCTGACCAGAACACGGAACCCCCGAGGCAGAGGAGCATCATCGCCGAGCCACAGGACCCGACATCCCCGATATGGTACACATCGAGGTACCACATCGAGTGTTTTGCTCGATATGATCCGTGTAAATTTTTTTGGAGATTTTTACATCGGTAATTCGAGTAAAACCTTTTTGTAAGCTTTGATGGCTGGTAAAAGAATCTTTTCTTTTCCCCTCACATGCATCTTTTGAATTTTAAATGAGATTTTTTTTGCATTATCCTTAGTTATTTTAGATTTCCCTTATCCTCTTGCATTAAAACTAGCATTTTCATCTCTCTCCACACATCCATATCGAGCTAAACACCCATTGCCAACATATCTTTTCTTTCTCTCTTGCATTTTCTGTCTTAGAACTTCATCTTTTGGTTCAAGAATTAAGGTAAACTTTGCTAGATTCCTTATTTCTTGAGTTTAATCTTGACAAATTGAAGTAGGATGCATTAGAATGATTGATTAAGGTTGTTTTGCATATTTTATTTATGGTTTTGATTTGCATGTTACCATTGTCGCTCTTCTTTGAAAATTTATGGTTGAAATGTTTGAAAAATGCTGTTTTTGTACTTAGTTTGACATTATGTTTAGATTCTGGCTAAATCTAGGCATGCTATTGCTTTTCCATCATATTGACCAATGAAATGTTTCTTATTAGACTAGTAATGGTGGATCTTATGCATTTTCATAGTT
Organism: Thlaspi arvense; assembly: GCA_911865555.2. Lineage (NCBI taxonomy): Eukaryota > Viridiplantae > Streptophyta > Magnoliopsida > Brassicales > Brassicaceae > Thlaspi > Thlaspi arvense. Next base: position 45,666,330 of record OU466862.2, on the reverse strand, counting down.
TGGTGGAGAGAGAATGATGTTTTTGCTGCATATACTTGAATTTGCTTTAATCGCTGCTTGTTACTGTGGGAAATTTAGGTTTAATTGTGTCTATCCTTTTGAGATGAAACTTTTGGCTAAATTCGACTCTGTTTGTTGGTAATCAATGTGAATTTTTACAGAATTTTCAAGTGTCTTCTTGAATTTTAAAATTAATTTTCTGCACAGTGCTCTCAAAGGATAGTATACTAATTTTTGCTTCAAGCATTGTATTTTCAGGTACTATGTCGAACTCTAGGGGAAATGAGAGAATTTCTTACTCAAATGCTGCTGCAAGAAACAGAGCTGAGGGAAAAAAGGCCAGTTGTTGAAGAAGAACCAGTCCAAGATGCAGCACCAAAGTTAAAGAACAAGTTGAGAGCGATGAGGAGAGTGGACTTCACTCCTACATGATATGCTGATCCTTGTCTCTTGGGAGAGCTAGGAATCAAAACTGAAGTGGATGAGCTGTTGAGCAACATTGGACTGGAGAAATTTGCTAGTCTTGGCTATCCAACTTACAAGCAACTTTCGTGTGAGTTCCTTGCAAGCTTCAAAGTCTACTTCTACAAGTTTGATGAAGAATATGATGAAGGAGAAGAAGACTTTGGCGATGGATTTTTCAAGTTCAGAGCCAAGCAGCGCTTAACCAACTTCACCGCCTATGAGAACATCCAATTCATGCCAACAGAAGATGAGCTTTATGACCCAAGGACCAACCCACCATTGATGAGACGAAGTAAAGTGAAGAACATGAGCACCATCAGAGACTCAGATGTGGAAGAAGACATTGAAGAGCGGCATCAAGAACAAGAGGTTCAACATCAAGGGATGGAGGAGGATGAACATGAAGACTATGATAGCCGCCCTTATGCATTTGACCCTTATGTTGTGATCTGCACATCTGAAGCTTCAAAGGCTGCACATGAGCACATTAGGCTTCTTCAGAGGTGGAACCACTTCCAGGACAAAGCCATCAGAGGTTTGCTGAAGACAGTCAAAGCAAGTAAGAATTTGGTTGACTCATTGAAGAAGAAAGTGAGGAAGCTCAAGAAGAAGTTGGGAGGATATTCATCAGCCAAGAGAACTGATCAAGCGGTCCAAGCAGGGCCACAAGGAGGATGATCTGATGTTGAGGACTTGTCTGAGCACACACCAGAGGCTACAGTCCAAGAGAGACACTAATTCCACATCAGTGAGAGGCCAAGGACACAAGCTTCTCAACCGGCCATGCAGTCATCTCATGTAGCTGCTCCAAAGCGAAAAGAAAAGAAGAGAAGGACTAGACAGCAAACTCCATCAGAGGAGGAAGCTTCACAGTCCCATGCCATTGAGAGTTCAGACTCTCACCACTCCTTCACCTGAAGTAAGGTACACCACACTAACCATTGTAAATACCACACAATTGTTTTTTAGGTTTCATGCGATTGTTTGCTTGATGTTTGTAAACACTCTCCTTAGCATTTTTTTATTACACAGACACTGTGTAATTTAAGTGTGGGAGAGGGTGTATGATGGACTGATGCCTGCATTTGCATTTGCATATTAGAATAGGAACCATGCATCATGATTACATAGCATCTAAGACATAGAAAAAACAAAAAAAAATTGAAAATTGTTCAAAAATTGCTTCACAAGAAGAGTTTGATTTTCATGCATTCTTATAGGATTTAGTCTTCATGCATTCATATAGGACTAGCTTGCTTATTTAAATTGGGAACTATAATAGTACATCTTTGTTAATGCTAGTGAAAATGAAGCCCTTGTTTTTAATTCTTTGGTGCATTTGATGTTGAACTAGAAATAAAGCTGAACCACTTTTGGAATTTGTGAGCTTTGTTTGAGACTAAAGCATGATTTGAAATGAATTCAACCTTTGTTTAAGTGGAATCTAATTTGAATTCGCAATTATCATGCATTTTGCTTTTGTGATTGATGTCATGGATAGTTTAAAATATTTGGATCTTATTATTCTCTTTGGCCACTTTCTAAAAGATCCATTTAGATTCGCCACCCTTAACTAAATCTTCTTTCAACCCAACACATTAATAGTGTGTGATTTGTGAGGCCTCTTCCATCATGGTTGTTGCTTAGCAAAAAGTGTTGGGTTGGAACTACAAGGGAAGTATTCCTATTGTAGAACTAGCTCACTCTTGAGTTAGATAGGCTAGAAAGTTTGGGGAACTGTTTGGGTTTATCTTGGGATTAGTTTTTAAGAGAAGCAAATAAAAAAAGAAGTCAAGGCGCAAAAGAAAAAAAGAGTGTGACACAAGCAAAAGGGTAGAAATAGCGATTCTAAACTCAAAGAAAGAAGGCTCATGTTCAAAGAAAAAAGAGAAGATGCAAGAAGTGCAAAACAAGTAAATCAAAAAGCCAAAGGCGAATCAAGCACCAGCATCACCAAATAAAGGAGCCAAACTCAAAAGAAGCAAATCGCAACCACTTGAAGTTCAAAAGAAGAAGTGTCCTCCAAAGCGCTTGAAGGAGAAAAGTTTTTGGGTTTTTAAAAGGGTTTAAATTCTTAAAAAGGGTAGCATAGGTGGGTTTTACACTGATAGGCTAGAGTTAGAAACACATCTTATAGATCTTGGATAGATGGGAGTCTTCCTTTGTATGTGTAAGTTGTTCTTTGACCCTTAGCATTTTGCCAAAGCACAACCATGCTTTTCCTTAAGAGAACCCTTTAAACACCAAAACCAGTTTGTGAAGTGGGATCATTTTTATTCCACTAAGCTTTGTCCATTAGCCAAATGACACATATGCATTTGCATAAGCATGATTCATGGTTTGAGTTTAATTGAATGTTAAAAAAGTTGTTGATTTGATGAGCATCTGTAGGGTGATAGCTTTGTGATCATTCTTGTTTTGTGATGAAAGTGGCTAAGTATTTAAAATATTCTTCCATCAAGTGCACTCTTGAAGATGCTTCATTTGAAGAGATTGGCATTATGATTCAAGAGTTGCTGTTACATGTGGACATGTTAAGGGCTGAGTATGGGGGGGAGGTCACCCATTCCAACATTGATGATCAAGAAGCTACAGATACTGTAGACAAGTTCCTCAAAAGACTAGATGACAGCTTGAACAGAGAAGAGGAGCAAGAAAGAGCAGCACAAGAAGCTGCTGAGAAGGAAGAGGCTGAGAAAGCCTTAGCTGCTCCAAAAGAAGAAGCCAAACCAGAACTCAGTGAAGCTGAAAAAGAACTTGTAGAGGAACACCATGCTTTGATTGTCTTGGCTAGTGAAAATCCTGAAGACTGCAGGGAGCTATATGATCGCCAAGTGGGCAGCTCCTCAAGCAGAAATGAGAAGGGTAAAGCCCTTGAAGTTCAAGTTTACAAACCAAAAGTCACTTACCCCACAATGCACTTTACAAAAGGTAGGATGGAAGCCTACACAAAGTTCAGGAAAGACATACAAGATGCTGGAATAAAGTTTCCCCATGGAACCACTTTGTTTGAAGTGAAGGATCAGATCAGGTTCCTCAAGGAAGTCTTTGACAAGCTGGAAGTAGTGGAGCTAATTCTGGAAAATGTGGAGGGTGATCTGACTAAAAGCAAAGAGCTGAAGATATTGACAAAGCTTCCCAATCCAGGAAAGTTCATCATTACTTGTGAACTAAAAATGCTAGACAATGTTGGGGCCTTGTGTGATTCAGGAACAACAGTGAATGTCATGTCTCTCCACTTGAGCCAGACTCTAGGAATCAAGAAACTGAAGCCATGCAGAGCCTCTATCACCTCTCTATCAACAAGAGAGGTGTGGATAACACCTCACCATGAAGATTGGGAATTGCTTAGTGCCAACCGATTTTGTGGTTATGGAGAAGACTTATTCAAGAGAAGTACCACTTCTTCTAGGAACACCATTCTTAGCAACAGCAGGAGCTCAGCTGGACTTCAAGAGAGGCTCTGTTATTCTAAAAATGTATATGAGTTCAAGGTCTACAAAATTGTCTGTCCCTCCATAGTCTGTTATGGGATGATCATTGAAGAGGAAAGTGAACAACAACAACTTCTAGAGCATGTGCAGCATACTATGGGCTCCACAAGGAGGATCTTGATGAGTCACACTCTCCCTGAGGAGCCAGATAAGAAGCTGGACAATGGGTTGGAACTTGAAGATGGTTTGAATGAGGTTGAGAGTTTAATCACCAAGGAAGTGAAACCTCCAACCACAGCAAGGGTCAAAAAGAAAAGGAACAGGAAGTCAGCTAGTGAGAAAAAGAAGCTGATGTCAGTAAGCACATGGGTCTACAAGAAGAAGGAGGCAGGAGCACCAGGTCCATCAACCTCTTTCTCACTAGTGAGGTAAACAAAGTCAAACTTAATGACTTTAAACAAGCACACTTGGGAGGTAGTCCCATGGTATCCTTTTGTATATATTATGCTTAGTTAATGTGTATATAAGCAGGAGTTCCAATTGGGGGTTGAGAAAGTCTCTAAGGGACAAAGAACATGTGCATCCTGGCTGCTATCGACCACCATATCGGTCTAGACAAGACCGATACAGACCCTATCGGTCATGACTATCGGTCACTTGTGATCGATAGTAGTAGAGCCAGGATGCTACCAGTCAACCTAACGGTCACTTGTGATCAATATGGAAGGAGTCTGCTAAGTGAATCCCTATCGGTCTAGTCTATCAATCATAGACTGATCGATGGAAATGTATCGGTTGTTTTTTGGTCACTCTATCGGTCTAGAGAGTGACCGATACAAAACAATCAGATATATTTCGGTCAGTGTATCGATCAGATGGAGACCGATAGGATTTACAGGAAGGTATCGGTCATTGCTATCGATCACTTGTGATCGATACGCGCCCTATCGGTCATTCCTGTCGGTCACATTATGACCGATAGCCCCGCGAGGTAAGTGCTTCAATTTTCAAAAAAATTTCCCTCCTTTGGTTTGGAGCCAAGGAGGTTTAAATTCAAACTTTGGATCCTTCCTGCCAACAGAGCTCCTGAGCACTTTTGTTCTTGTCCTCCACTCTTTAGATTCCTTTGGTTCCCTCACCAACTTTTGATTCCTTTGGTTCCCCTTTTTCCACTCTATATAAACAACAATCTTCTCCTCTTCTCTGCACACTTCATTTCACTATTTCTCTCACTTATAGCACGAAAATTTTAGCTCTTTCTCTCTTTTATTTATCTTCTCTAAGTGCTCAGAAGCTTCATTAAGGTTTGCTTTCTCAAATATTCATCTTTTGTTCTTAATCAATGAATGTGCTTATAATTGCTTTATCTATGGTTTTAAGAGCAAGTTTTGTTTAGTTTAAGATGTTGTGCTTTGGTTTTGCATGGTGGATATGGTTAAATTGAGCAAGTTTACTGTTAAAGCTTTGTTTACTGTTCTTTAATTTCAGTTCTTGCTAGTTTGATATCCCTTTGCATGATCATTTTCTCTTTTGCTTAGAGCCACCATGCTAGGTTCACATGCATGAATGATTGTTTTATCTTTATGAACTCTAGCATGTTTAAACTGTTAGCTTGTAAATTCTTCTTGCTTTGTAGGAGTTTAATCTTGTTTAGTGACTAGATAAACTTCTTTTAGCTTAGAGAAATTCATTTTAAAGCTTTCAGTTATTGGTTTCTAAAACCTTTGTTCTTGTACTTATAGTATCTTCAAGCTTTGTTTTTGTAGGTACCATGGGTAAAACAAGAGCAACTGCTGGAAGCAAGGGAAAGGCACATCAGGAGGAAGCGCCCACTTCTCCCAGAGCAAGAAGAGATAAGGGCAAGGGCGCTGCTGCTGAACATTCATCAAAGGCTGCTGGAAAGAGACCAATTGGAGACAAGGGAGTCAAGCAGAAAGGAAAAGGAAAAACTGTGGAGGAGGAAGTCCCACACCATGAGCCAAGTGCTAGGGAGCTCATGGAAGCTTTCAACCAGTGCACCTTCAAGCCCACCGGATACCCTTGTGCTAACACAATGAAAGCACTTGGGATCTACATGGACTGCAAGTGCATCTTTGAGCACATGGGGCTCAGCGAATTGATGTCAAGGCCACTTCCCTCCTACCAACACCTCACTTACAAATTCCTCTCGACTCTCAAGGTGGTCAGTTATGAAATGAGTGAGCTCCCCAACCATGATGGATGGATCTCCATCAAACTTGGGAAGCAAAGGTTCACAACAACTTTCCTTGACCTCTCTTAAGAGCTTGGGCTGATGTATTATGCACAAACAGGGAAGAAGTTCTCAATCACTCAAAAGCAGCACACAAAGCTATGGAGGATGATTGGAGCTGGGGAATTCATAGCTGGCACCACAAGGAACCAACACCTGAAGCATCCTGCAGTGAGATAAGCTCACAAGGTGCTTGCAAATACTTTCTTTGCAAGGAAGGAGACAACAAACCTAACTGGCAAAGAGAGAGACTTCATCTACACTGGAATGTTTGCACTTGTGGATACCAGCGACAATGGGACACCTATAGGACCACCAAGCAGATTCCTATGCTTTGTGAGATTGCTGATGGAGCAGCTGCTGACCTATCAGAGCTGGGTTTTAAACAAGGGGAAAAGGGAGAAGAATCCACAACTTCACATTGGAGGAATTGTGACTGCTGTTTTAATAGCCAGTGGTGTGGACTTTGAAGAACATGTTGATGATGCTCTGGGTCCTTTATGGAAAGACATGGACTATCTTAGGAGAAGCCATTACATTGAGAAGAGTATTCAAGACAAGCATGTCTACAAGTTCCTCAACGAACTCCAAGAGCCAGCAAGAGTTCTTCTCCCTAATCCACGGCTTACCTCCTTCACCACAAGGAGCAACATCAGTTTCAATCCAAGTGATGATCAGCTCTACCAAGGCGGCCCTGTCCCTGAAGAAAGAGCAGAAGCTAGTGAGGAAGAAAAACAAGAAGAGGTTGAAGAAGAAGTAAGAGAAGAGAGAAGAGAAGAAGGTGAGAAAAAGTCCATGAAGATGCTACTACTGGCACTGAAAGCCAAGGGGAAACACAAGAAGAAGAAGAGGAGCTTGAAGAAGAAGAAGTGCTGAACTACAGCTCAAAGCAGTTCCACTTCAAACTTTATAGAGGTCCAAGCCAAGAGAGCTCTTTGAAGTCTGCTCATGAACACATCAACACCCTTCAAAAATGGTGTAAGTGGCAAGACAGCCATTAAGAGGTTGGTGAAAATGGTTAAAGGGAAGTTCAGGAAGAACAAAGCTACATCAGCAGGAGCTTCCCATCAGAGCAACACTTATGAGCACACTTCTCATCAAGAAGAGCCTATGCCACAAGCTGACCCAACTAAAGAAGAGGAGGCTGTTTAGAATCCCCATGGAAGACATTCCTTTCATGCACAGCCAAGTGATCAATGGGGGACATGGGCACAACCAAGGACTTCATCATATGAGCCAAGGTTCCATATTCCATCAGCATGGGAACCAACTCCCATCCCTTCTGAGGTTCAACCAACATGGCAATGGGGTCACCAAGGTACTTCTTCTCAAGCTGAGCAGTTATGGTCAAGTTGGGTTCCCCCACCACAAGAAGCAGCGCCATCTTCAAAGACTTATGAGAGGAGAACAAGAGGAGAGCTAGCAAGTCTCCTCAGACATCTGGATCCTCCCACCACTACACTTGTTAAACAAGGTACCTCATCCTTTCCATTGTCTATACCATTGCATTTTTTTCGATTTTGTATTATGTTTTGTTGCTTCTCTCTCTCATTGCTTTCATTACACAAGGGATTGTGTAATTTAAGTGTGGGAGAGAGATTTGGGGTTTGACTTTGTGTTTTGTTTTTTTAGTTTTTTATTTTCTTTCACTTTGAGTCACATGCATATCATGCATTCATCTAAGGCATAGAAAAACACAAAAAATTAAAACAATTTGAAACATTTTGCATTTTTGCAAACCAAAAAGAAAGCATATAGTTGCATTTCATTCTTATAGGATTGAGTCTAGTGTTGACATATAGGTTGCATTGCATTTGCATAGGGCATAATGATGAAATTTTCTTGTAAAGTGCTTAGAGTTTAGAGATGATTTCAGTGTTTAAGTGATTAGTTGTTTGATGCATCATAAGAAAGCTAGAAGTTAAGACTGATCCATGCTTGGAATGCTAATTTTGATCATCTCATCTCATACTGAAAGCACTTGTTCTCTGAAAATCAACTCTATCAACTTGAACTTTAATTTGGACTTTTAATTATCATGTCTTATTCATTGAAAAGTGAATTCATGGCTACCATATACATATTTGGATCATCTTTTTCCTTTCTACCACTCTTGTTGATCCAAATAGCTGATTGACACGATCTCCCCTGGAACTACTCTGATGATAGGCTGATGAAGATCAAGTGATGATTGCGAAATGGTGATGATGATGGCGTGAGAAGGGAAAATGGTGGTGTGAAATGAGATTAGAATGGTATTAAGGGTTTAATGGAACGATTTAAGTGATAAAATGGGAGTAACAGATAGTAGAGTTTCAAGGACACTTGGTGAATAGAAACTCGGATCCACAAGAACACATTCAAGAGATCAAAGGGTGAGAGAAGAAATGCAGCAATGGCTGTTTGTTTAACACTTAGTTCTTCGCTGATTTACAAAGGAAGGCGTAAAACAAGTCTTATACTACCCTAAAACCAAACAGCATGGCGTCTAAGAAAGAAAACAACAAAGCGTCCAAAGTAAAGAATAAAACAACAAGGCGTCCCATTCCAAAGAATCCTAATTGGTGCGCCTGAAAATACTAAGTATAAGGCCAAAGTAGCTCTACATTTATTACCCATTGGCAATGACTCCTAAGTAACTTGACGTAGTGATTCATCTGCCTCATTAAAAACCATGTTGAGAAAACCCAATGGGACAAAACTCATCATGGGAAAAAGAGTACAGACTCCTCACCTAAGTTACTTAGTTATCATTACCGGGTGGAGTCTTCTGGTTGAAGATGTTGAAAACTTGAATAGCTGGTAGGTTGCATAATCCTTCTGCCATAAGTGCATGAACTTCCTTAGCCAGCTCCTTAGCTCTGGAACGAGTGATCCTCCCTACTATCTCCGGTTCCTCCTCTGGTTCTGCAGCTACCGTGCTATCCCCTATCATATCATCCTCTCCCTCTTGAAAGGGATTTGTCCTCAAATCTGTATCTGCAACATAAGGAAGCAAGTCAGAGACATTGAATGATGGAGATATATTATACTTACCTTGAAGATCAATCTGGTAGGCATTGTTGTTGATCCTCTTGATGACTTCGAATGGTCCATCCATCCTTGGCATAAGCTTGCTCTTCCTCTCTTCTGGGAATCGGTCTTTCCTCAAATGAATCCACACCAAGTCTCCTTCCTCAAAGATTAACTCCTTTCGGCCCTTGTTTGCATGCTTCTCATACTGCTTAGTCTTCTTCTCTATATTCTCCTTAGCCTTGGCGTGTATCCTCCTCACCTGTTCTGCCTTCTCTTTTCCATCTAAACTACATTTCACACTTAGAGGCAAAGGGATCAAGTCTAGAGGTGATTGTGGGTTAAAGCCATAGACAATTTCAAAAGGAGAAAAGAGGGTTGCAGAATGCTTAGCGTGATTGTAAGCAAACTCCACGTGTGGTAGACACTCCTCCCATGACTTGATGTTACTCTTGACCAGCGTTCTAAGAAGTGTTGACAATGTTCTGTTCACCACCTCGGTTTTGTCCATCAGTTTGAGGGTGACATGTAGTGGAGAATTGAAGCTTGGTTCCTAGTTTAGCCCATAATGTTCTCCAGAAATGCCCTAGAAACTTGGTATCCCTGTCTGAAACTATTACTTGAGGCATGCCATGTAGACGAACTACTTCCCTGAAAAACAAGTTAGCTACACAGACAGCATCATCTGTCTTATGACTAGCAATGAAGTGTGCCATCTTACTAAACCTGTCAACAACTACAAAAATCGAATCTCTACCATTTCTGGTTCGAGGTAAGCCAAGCACAAAGTCCATAGAAATATGAGTCCACGGTTGAGAAGGAATAGGAAGAGGAGTATACAAACCGTGAGGTTGCACCTTACTCTTTGCCATCTTACAAACTGCACACCTAGAACAAATCCTCTCAACGTCTGTCTTCATGTATGGCCAATAAAAGTGATCTTGCAGTCCAAGTAGAGTCTTAGCGACTCCAAAGTGTCCAGCTAATCCACCTCCATGAGCTTCTCTGACCAATAACTCTCTGACAGATCCTCTTGGTATGCACAGGCGATTGTTATAAAACAGATATCCATCCTGTCTATGATATTTTTCAAAAGCAAACTTATAGCACTTGCCATAGCTCTCAGCAAAATCAATGTCAGTCTCATAAAGATCTACTATATGTTCGAATCCTTTAAGCTTAGAAGTTAAAGTAGAGACAAGTGTGTACCTCCTTGATAATGCATCTGCAACTACATTATCTTTACCTTTCTTGTACTTAATGATGTATAGAAAAGTCTCTATGAACTCCATCCATCTGGCGTGTCTTTTATTGAGCTTCTGCTGTCCTTTAAGGTGCTTTAGAGACTCATGATCTGTATGAATGACGAATTCCTTGGGCCACAAGTAGTGCTGCCACGTTTGAAGAGCTCGAACTAATGCATAGAGTTCCTTGTCATAGGTTGGGTAGTTGGCGGTTGATCCTCCTAGCTTCTCACTGAAGTATGCCACCGGTTTCCTATCCTGCATCAATACAGCACCGATTCCAACTCCTGAAGCATCACATTCAATTTCAAAAGTTTTAAGAAAATCAGGAAGAACTAAAAGAGGGGCAATGATAAGCTTCTCTTTAAGGGCTGTGAAAGCCTGTTCTTGTGCTTCCTCCCATCTAAAACCAACTTCCTTCTTGATGACTTCAGTTAATGGTGCAGCAAGGGTGCTAAAGCTTGGAACAAATCTTCTGTAGAATCCTGCTAATCCATGAAAGCTTCTCACTTCCCCAACACTCTTAGGCGTAGGCCATTCTTTGATTGCCTTGATCTTCTCTTCATCAACCCTCACTCCTTCTGCACTAACAACAAAGCCTAGAAAGACAACCTCAGTAGTACAGAATGAACACTTAGAGAAGTTAGCAAAAAGGGATTGAGAACGAAGAACATCAAGAACTTGGCGGATGTGCCCTAGATGTTCTTCCAAACCTTTGCTGTAGATGAGAATGTCATCGAAGTAGACCACAACAAAAACTCCAATGAATGGTCTTAAGGCATGGTTCATTAGACGCATGAAGGTACTGGGAGCATTGGTGAGACCAAACGGCATGACTAACCACTCATACAATCCTTGCTTGGTCTTGAAAGCAGTCTTCCACTCATCTCCCTCTTTCATTCTGATCTGATGATAACCACTCTTTAAATCGATTTTGGAGAACACTGTTGACCCACATAACTCATCTAACATATCATCTAATCTTGGGATAGGATGTCTATACTTCACTGTGATGTTGTTGATTGCTCTGCAGTCTACACACATCCTCCATGTTCCATCTTTCTTAGGAACCAACAGAACTGGTACTGCACATGGACTGAGACTCTCTCTGATATATCCTTTACTCATCAGCTCTTCTACTTGTTTCTGAAGCTCTTTAGTCTCTACAGGATTGGTTCTGTAAGCCGGCTTATTTGGTAGCACTGATCCTGGCACTAGATCAATCTGATGCTCAATTCCGCGAGTTGGGGGTAAGCCTGGGGGTATCTCTTCTGGAAAGACATCCTTGTACTCCTCAATGATCTCTATAACCTCATAGGGAAGTTTCTCTAATGGTTTAGTACTAGCCAGGGTTTCTTTGTAGACAAACATGAAAGTGGTCATCTCAGGATCAAAGAGCTTGTTGAACTCACTGTGGTTGATGTATAAATTGTTGGAGACTTTCTCTTTGTCTTTGCGGTTCATGTGAAGTTGATCTTGGTAGATTTCGCTGGGGGAAAGTGGTAGAAAAGTGACCTTGCGCCCCTTAAATTCAAAGGTCTGCTTGTTGGTGTAGCCATCATGAAGAACTCTCCTATCATACTGCCATGGTCTCCCCAATAACATATGACTAGACCTCATAGGAACCACATCACAAAGGAGTTCATCTTCATACTTCCCAATGGCTAGCTTGACAAGCACTTGTTGAGAAACGGTGATGGCTCCTTTGTTGTCCAACCACTGCAGCTTGTAAGGTCTAGGATGTGAAGTGGTTTTAAGATTAAGCTTCTTTACCATCTCTTCACTGGCGGCATTGGTGCAACTTCCCCCATCTATAATCAAGGTGCAGACCTTGTCCTGAACTACACATCTGGTGTGAAAGAGATTCTCTCTCTGACCTCTATCATCTGGATGCACCTGAACACTCAAAGCCCTGCATGCCACTAGCATCTCTCCAACTGCTGCTGCTTCTTCTTCTCCTTCTGTACTAGCATCTGATTCACTCTCTGAACTGTCTTGAGGTACGATGTCTCCTCCCTCTTGCAGCAGCAAAAAACATCTTCTTATTAGGACAATCTCTGGAGTAATGTCCCATACCTTGACACTTGAAGCATCTGACATTGCTAGTAGAAGTTCCTCTTGGTTTAAACTCGGTTTTAATCTCCTCCTTGATTGTTGTTGTAGCCGGTTTTGTGTTCTGGGTAGAGATTGACTTGTTGAACTCTTTCGGTTTTGGTATGTTAGAGGTGAAGGTTGGTCTGCCAATTCTCCTCTAGATCTGTGCTTCAATCAGTTCTGCCTTATGCACCATTTCTTGCACATCCTCATAGTTCTGTAGCTCAACCTTGTCTTGGATCTCTCTGTTAAGTCCTCCCAAGAACCTAGACATCACCATGTCTTCTCCTTCTCTCAAATCGGCTCTAATCATCAAGGTTTCCAGCTCTTGGTAGTAATCTCGAACAGACTTTGTTCCTTGTATGAGGCGCCTAAGCTTGTTGAGAATCTCTCTCTGATAGTGTGCAGGAACAAACTTCCTCCTCATCTGCGTGGTTAGTTGACCCCAGGTGGTAATAGGAAGTTCGTGATGCCTCTCTCTAGTGACTCCCAACTGCTCCCACCACAAGAGTGCATAGCCATTGAACTCTGAAACAGCTATCTTCACCTTGTTGAGCTCATAGGTGCCTTGAACCAAGAAGTTTGATTCCATCTTTCTTTCCCAATCTAAGTAAACTTCTGGATCATTATTACCGTAGAAGGAAGGAAACTGAATCTTAAGGTGATTCAGCTGTTGTTTCAATGGGTCATAATCTCGGTTACTTCCTCTGTTCCTACCTCTCCTCACAGTATTAAAGCTATTGTCTGATCTCTCTTCTCCTTCAGAAGATCCAGGTTCTGTCTCCACATAAACTCTACGCCCACCAACGTTCTCAGCTCGGAGGTGTGGAGATGTTCTAGCAGCTCTGTGTCTCTCTCTCTATATTCCCTCAGCATTCCTTCGCCGGTTTACACTGGTTTCTCTCCTTCCAACCGGTGTTCTTGTAGTGTTAGCTCTGGGTTGTTTAGAAGAAGCTCCCATGTGTGCTTTTCCTTTGGCAAGGCGGATTGCTTCACTAGGGCTGGGCGGTTCTGATGAATCACTTTCTGCAGCACTGTTCTCTTTCAGAAAATCCTTGAACCGAGTCTCAAACTTGTCGTTGAGCTGCTCTATCTGTTGCATCAGCTGAGTAGCAACTGACTGATTAGCTTCTTTGATTTGTTGCGCCATGGCTTGATTCAGAGCTTCCATGGCTTCTGCTGAAAGCTCCATGGTACCTGAGACAATCAAAACAACAATCAAAGTAAAAAGTTCTCAAGATAACAAGTTTTTAAGATTGCTTAAAGAAAGAAATACAACTCCTAAAACTATTAGGGAAACGAACACACAACCTATTGCTATTAGGAAATCGAAACTAAACACTAACTTTTATGAAACAACAAAAAGGCAAACCTAAGACTCTTAGGACAATCGATTAAACAAAGAAAAGGAAAAAGAGGGGTTTAGGGTTTCTCAGCCTTTGGTTCAGAGTTGGCTCTGATACCACATGACACGATCTCCCCTGGAACTACTCTGATGATAGGCTGATGAAGATCAAGTGATGATTGCGAAATGGTGATGATGATGGCGTGAGAAGGGAAAATGGTGGTGTGAAATGAGATTAGAATGGTATTAAGGGTTTAATGGAACGATTTAAGTGATAAAATGGGAGTAACAGATAGTAGAGTTTCAAGGACACTTGGTGAATAGAAACTCGGATCCACAAGAACACATTCAAGAGATCAAAGGGTGAGAGAAGAAATGCAGTAATGGCTGTTTGTTTAACACTTAGTTCTTCGCTGATTTACAAAGGAAGGCGTAAAACAAGTCTTATACTACCCTAAAACCAAACAGCATGGCGTCTAAGAAAGGAAACAACAAAGCGTCCAAAGTAAAGAATAAAACAACAAGGCGTCCCATTCCAAAGAATCCTAATTGGTGCGCCTGAAAATACTAAGTATAAGGCCAAAGTAGCTCTACATTTATTACCCATTGGCAATGACTCTTAAGTAACTTGACGTAGTGATTCATCTGCCTCATTAAAAACCATGTTGAGAAAACCCAATGGGACAAAACTCATCATGGGAAAAAGAGTACAGACTCCTCACCTAAGTTACTTAGTTATCATTACCGGGTGGAGTCTTCTGGTTGAAGATGTTGAAAACTTGAATAGCTGGTAGGTTGCATAATCCTTCTGCCATAAGTGCATGAACTTCCTTAGCCAGCTCCTTAGCTCTGGAACGAGTGATCCTCCCTACTATCTCCGGTTCCTCCTCTGGTTCTGCAGCTACCGTGCTATCCCCTATCATATCACTGATCCTCATACATATGGGACATTTAATCCACTCCCTCAACCAAAACCTTCTTTTGAGCCTAAACACTATCTTGAGAGTTGTGAGGCCTTTGCATATCATTTTCGATTTTGTCTTCGCAAAAAAGTGTTAGGAATAAGGCTGACAATAATAAGCTCTCTTGTAGATATCAGCTTGCATCTTGAGCTTGATTATAGGATAGGAGTTTTGGGTTAAAAGGGTAGTGTTAAGTGGTTTGAACTTCATGTATATATGTTTTGAAAGAAAAGGAAAAGGTTTGAAATGGTAGAAAAGAGGAAACAGTCTAGAGTTATGGTTAAGTAAAGGGAAGTAAAAGCTCTAAGTGTAAAGAAGAAAGGCGCCAGCAACAAAGCTCAGAAAGGTCAAAAGAAGAAAAATCAGACCAAGAGCAATCCACCAAAGGTGATGAAGGTGCCAATGCAACAAAGAAGAGCAAGTCCCAACCAAAAGGAAACAACCACACAAGCAAAAAGAGAAGTTTCCCCAGCCATGAAGAAGGGTAAAGGGTAGAGTTTAGGAAAAGGGTAGACTTAGGGGTTCACTTTTGGGTTTAGAAGTAATTAGGATTCATCTTTGGGTAGAAGGGATCTTTGGATTGCAAGCATAAGTGTACTTTGACCTTTAGCATTTTGCTTAAGATGGAATCTTTTTCATTGAGTGATCCCTTGTGTTTGAAAACCCTTTTGCTAAAATGAGATCATTTTTATCTCATAACCTTACCCTTTGAACCAAATGTCTTCACTTGATTTGCATAAGCATGATTCATGTTCTGAGCTTAATTGAATGTTAAAGAGTTGATTGATTTGAGCATTTGCCTAAGTTGAGATTTGAGGTCATTTTGAAACATGATGAGCATGGCTAGGTTCTTTAAAGTATAGCTGATTATGTTTGCATCCCACAACTAGACACTTAAGCACTGATACCATCTCTTTACCTTTGCACATTTAGATTTGAATGCCCACCTTCAAACCTCACTCTTTAATTTGTTCTTATTTGCTTGAGGACAAGCAAAAGACAAGTGTGGGAGTGTTGATATCTCTTGTATTTACACCATTTAGGCTTGCATTTAGTACATGTTTTGGTTCTCTTCTGCATGTTTTCCTTATCTTTTGTCCCATTTTCTTCTCCTTTTAGACTTAGGTTGCATTTAAGACATAGTTTGCATTTTTTATGCATTATGGATGTTTTTAGGTACTTATGAGCTAAGAGGAGCATTGGAGGAGCTTTGAGGATGATCCAGGAAGCTAGCTGGACCAAGAGGAGCAAAAGGGACCAAGGCAGACGATCTCTGCAGAGCCTATCGATAAAGGCACAAGACCTATCGGTCAAGGAGTGACCGATAGGATCCCTATCGACCAGTCCTATCGGTCAGTGAAGTGACCGATAGCAGTGCACCGTTTATATTTTTGTCACCCTATCGGTCATCTTCCAGACCGATAGGATCCCTATCGATCATTCCTATCGGTCACAACTGACCGATAAGAACCCAGTCCGAGCTTTGTTTTTATTACACTTTTGCCATTACTTTAGGGCTTCCTGCTTTTATGTATAAATACCTTTTTTCTGGGATTTTCGACAAGTCACCTCATACCACTATTCTTGAGTTTATTTTCTGGGTTTGTAACACAATTTCTTGCTTTATTTAATATAAGTTTGTATTTGCCATTAGTTTCTCTCTAATCTCTCTTTTAATCATGATTAACATCTTTTCCTCTTGTGATTTGGTGTTAAACATGAGTATTAGTAAGTAGTTTGCTTAATGTTCTTAGATGTGGTAGATTAAGGGGATTTAAGGATTGATTAAGTTTTGTTTCATGTTTAATTTCATGGGTTCCTCTCTATTAATCTGTTTCTAAGCTAGATTTGTCTTGATCACACTTATCTACGTTTCTCTTATGCCCACCAAGTGTTTGATAAAATGCTGATCTTGTTTAATAGAGGATTCATTGGCCTCGGCTCAAGAGATTGACTGTTTGAGGAGCATTTTGACATGAATAGAGTTGGTTGCTATTGCTTGCTAGATGTTTTAGCACTAATGAGAGTTAGATCTTGCTAAGGTGTTTAGTAAAGGGCTATTTTACAAGAGATTGGACTTAGCTTGCTTGATTGTGAACTCTATGTCTAGGAACCACCATTGCTAGCTTGTTTGCTTGATCAATGCTGTTTGAAACAACCTTGGTTAGTCTCTAAATTCCCCAAAATCAATAACCACATCTAGGAAGTTGCTTTCTCTTTTATTTAATTTCGAATTTGTTAAGTGCTCTGTTTATTTTGCTCTGTTTTCCTTCTTGATCATTGCTAAATTGTCTTCTTTTGAATTCTCTTTGGTGATTGATCATTCTAGGTTGTTAGATAAGTTGCTTAGGCAACCAAAACTCTTCTTTGCTTTGCTTGACTTTTAGATCTCTGCTCACAACTCTTCTGTTTTCAACAAACCCATTTGGATTGACATAAAACCCTTGATATACTATAATTGATTAACATAGAGGGGTGATTGACTTCTGAGAGTGCAAAACCTTTTTGTCACAATTCTGTAAGAACAACAAACACGGGTTTTCTTTGTTAATCAAGTGTGTAAAATACATAGATAAATGAACCTTATATATAGTTCAAGCAGCTGAGGGCTTCCTTGCCCAACTTATTTCAAGAAATTAATGCAAGAATCAAAATGCAAAATCAAAGGGAGAAATCAAAGCAATAATACAAAAGTTCATAAATGAGAAAATTGCTAATTTAAAGGGATTAGCTGTTGAGATCAAACAAAGATAAACACAAGGGATTACTCAAGTATAATTTAAATGATTCAAAGACTTACCTGTATTAGTTGTGGGTGGATTGGTAGATTTGGAAGCTCGGTTTGATCTCTTCTTGGCCTTGATTCAGCTCGGTTTGATGGAAAAAAATGTGGTTCCTTGGGTAGATGATATAATTGGCCATGCTTCTTCTTTTGAGTTAAATTTTATGTATGGACCGTCATGTTGGTGTGCTTCATAAACTTGGGTGACTTGCTCTTCAAGTATGTCTTGTGAAGCATCGTTTGGAGTAATGGCAAGCATGTCATGTTGGTTGGTGATATCTTCAAGTGCTTTCTGGCTCATTAGACTGTACACGGCTTGGTTATACTCTTCTTGTAGTCTCTTTGTACCAGCTCTTGTCTTTGGCGAGAACCTCATGGCGAGAATTTTCTTTTCAGGGTTGATGTCCGCATCAAAAGTGTCCCATTAAACCACCTCCATGTGATCACCTCCATGTGATTCTCTTAACATTAAATCTCGCATGGAACCTTGTGGAATACACAATATCTTGTCTCTGAACAAGAAACCTTCATGTTGATAGAATGGGCCTGCAACTCCTTTGTAGCACTCTTTGTATGCTTCTGCAAAATCAGGGTCTGTTTCATATTGCAATTTAATATGTTCAAAACCCATTACCTTAGCCTCCATAGTAGTGATGAGAGCATAGCGCCTGGAAAGGGCATCAGCAACTATATTTTCTATTTTCTTCTTGTACCTGATAATGTAAGGGAAGGTCTCTACAAACTCCAACCATTTAGCATGTCTTTGCTTAAGTGTAGTCTGTCCTCTTAAGTGTTTAAGAGACTCATGGTCTATATCAATAACAAAATCTTTAGATAATAAATAGTGTTGTCAAGTTTCTAGAGATCTCACCAAGGCATAAAGCTCTTTGTCATAAGTGGGGTAGTTCAAGGCTGCTCCACTGAACTTCACATTAAAGAAAGCCATTGGGCGTCCTCCTTGAGTCAGGACAGCTGCTATACCAGTTTATGAAGCATCACATTCAATCTCAAGAGTTTGATCAAAATTTGGCAATACCAATACTGTTGCATGGGTAAGGCTGTGTTTGAACTTGTTGAATGCTTGTTCTTGTGCTTGTCCCCATTTGAAGGCAACATTCTTCTTGATGACTGAGGTGAGTGGAGCTGAATGATGCTAAAATCTTTGACAAACCTTCTGTAAAAACTTGCCAGCCCATGGAAACTTCTTACATGTCCAATAGTTGATGGAGTTGGCCACTCTTGTATAGCTTTTATCCTCTCTTCATCAACTTTCAAACCCTGAGAACTTACAAAGAATCCTAAAAACACAACTTGATCAGTGCAAAAAGTGCATTTCTTAAGATTAGCATAAAAATTCTCCAGCCTAAGTGTTTCAAGAACCTGTTCTAGGTGTTTAAGATGATCTTCTAAGCAAGTGCTGTAAATCAGTATGTCATCAAAATAGACAACTACAAACTTACATATGTATGCCCTTAAGACATGGTTCATGAGTCTCATGAATGTGCTGGGGGCGTTTGTGAGACCAAATGGCATAGCAAGCCATTCATACAATCCTCTCTTGGTTTTGAAGGCAGTCTTCCATTCATCACCTTCTTTCATTCTCACTTTGTGATAGCCACTTCTTAGATCAATCTTAGAGAAGATAGTTGCTCCATTGAGTTTATCCAGCATGTCATAAAGTCTGGGAATGGGATGTTTGTACTTGATGGTTATGTTGTTGACAGCTCTGCAGTCTACATACATCTTCCATAAGCCATCTTTCTTTGGCACTAGAAGGACTAGAACTGCACAAGGACTTAAGCTCTCTGTGATGTATCCTTTTGACATCAGCTCTTGAACTTGATTTTTTAACTCTTTGGCCTCCTCTGGGTTTACTCTATAGGCTGCTCAGTTTGGTAGAGATTCTCCTGGTACTATATAGATTTCATGCTCTATGCCCCTTACTTGTGTTAATCCTGGTGGAATCTCCTCTGGAAAAACATCTACAAATAATTTAAGTAATTCAAGTACTTCGGGAAGTGTTTCCTTTTCATCTTGTCCTGAAAAACCTTAAGTAGCACATTTTCTTGTGAAATAAGACATTTAAACACAGAATTAGGTGAAACATAGAGATTATTTTTATTCACCTTAGAGCTCTTAATCATGCTCTTTGCATTTCATGTACCTCTTGTGGGGTAAGAGGGGCTAGATTATGCTTGCGATTGTTGTAAGAAAAACTGTAGTAATTACTCCTCCCATTGTGTATGGCCTCTTTGTCAAACTGCCAAGGTCTTCCAAGCAACAAGTGGCATGCTTTCATGGGTACTACATCACATATTACTTTATCTGCATACTAACCAATGGTGAACGGTATGGTGACTTGCTCAGCAATCTTGAGCTCAGTTTCAGCATTAAGCCACCTTAGCTTGTGGGGATGCTTCGTCTTTTGTAAACCTAGCTTTTTAACCAAATACTTGCTAGCTACATTAGTACAGGACCTTCCATCAATAATCAAACTACGTAACTTAGAGTTGATTGTACATCTTGAGTGGAAGATGTTTTCCCTTTGCAAGGTCTCTGAGTCACAAAGCGTACTGAGTGCTCTCCTTACTACAAGTAACTCTCCAGTTTCAGGATAGTTGACTACATTATCTTCTGAATACTCTTGCTCCATTTCTGCTTCATCTTCAGATTCATATTCTCCATTGGGTGTAAGGATCATAACTCTCTGGTTTGGACAGTCTCTTGCATAATGTCCTTTACCCTGAAACTTAGAACAAGTAATGTCACGAGCTCTAGTGTTTTGTTGACTAGGGAAATTACCTTGCTCGGGTTTGGACCCTTTGGACATTTCTGGTGCTGGTCTCTTGAACCGTGAGTCCACTTCTATGGAATTTCCTTTGTCCACGTTTCTCTGAGCTTGTGGAATCCAAGTACTCTTGCTTCGGTTGGTAGAGGCTGTCTTCCTCTTGATATGTTGTTCAGCTTGGATTGCCAAGTGTAGAAGCTCTTCCATGTCGTGTTATATCTCCATTATTTATTCTATTTTACCTTGCATTCATCACTAGTTTTAGTCTCTAAACATGCATATTTGCTTATTCTTATCCCATTTGCATACATTTAGGAGTTAGTGTAGTTTTAGGAGCTGCATCGCATTTTGCATGCATTTGGAGTTTTATTCAGGTACTTGAAGGAGTGTGGAGGTCATGTGGTGCAATGGGTGTGAGCTGGGAATGGAGCAAGGCAAGAGACAAAGGCGGATGGACCAATATCGATGATGATATCGACATCATGTGATCGATATAGAGCATATCGATGGGAGTATTGACCACTACAACATCGATACAGAAGAGGCAAAGTGTGAAGGAAGCATATCGACTTAGAAACCTCGATGCAGCAGAATGGAGTCCATATCGAGCAGTGTATCGACGTCCCAGACCGATACACATGACAGGACAATACCGACGTTCCATATCGACTTGCTTGATCGACAAGCCTTAACTAAAGGGCGATTTATCGACTTCACACCTTAGAGAGCCAAACCGATATAACTCAGAAGCCTTCTATATCGACATGCATATCGACCATAAGGCATCGATACAACCCAGAGGAAGAAGATATCGACATGTATATCGATGTTCAGTTTCGATATGGTCTGTCCGAGTCAGCTTATTTTTGGTTTAATCTTGGTTTACTAGGGGTTTTCTTGTTTCCCTATAAATACTAAAGTCCTGAAATGATTAGGCAACTTGGATCTTGTTATTTTTTTTCTGTTCTTGAACTTAAAACCTTTCCTTTTTCAGCTTTGCCTTGTAAGAACTAGTTTGATTTAGTGAATTTCTGTATTTGTCTTCTATTCTTGTTTATTCCGCTTCCTAATCATGCTTAACCATCTTTTCTCTTTGGAATTTGTGGTTTTGACTATGGCTAGTGAGTAGTCTATTCTAGGGTTTGACATGTGATAGATTAGAGGGGTTTTAGTAATAGATTAGTGATGTCTTGTGCTTAATATGATTATCTTGTCTCTATTAGATGTGCTTAATACTAGATTAGTCTTGGCCAGGCTTGTTAAGTATCTTGGCTTTCTCTAGCGCCTGGTAAGTGTTTGATGAAATGCTGCTTAGAGTCTCTTAGAGGATTTGTATACTTAGCCTAAGGAATTAGATGTCTAAGGTGCATTTTGGCTTTATAAGATTAGAGTTCTGTTCTGAATGCTTGCTGGTCATGTATTTAAGTAAAGGGATTTATCTTGAATGTGTGCTTAACAAAGTGATTAGTGTCAAGGAATTGAGCTAGTTATAGTTATTAATCCTATGCCTAGAATATAGCATTGTTTGAATGGTTTTATAGCATCGCTAGTTAGGTTCTAATCCCCTCTTAATCAATAACTCCCATCTTAGATCCTTACTTCATATATCTGAATTTCTTGCTTTGCTTAGTTCAGTCTTTAGACTTGTTAGTTTTGTTCACAACTGCCATTTTGATTCTAGCTTGACTTAAATGATTTACTGTATTCTTGGTGCCTTATGAACTCATATGGATTGATACCTTACATGCTGCAATGACATGAGTATGTTGGGATTTGCTTAGTAGTTTATCCTGCTATCAAATTGGCGCTGTTGCCATATGGGTTTAGCTTAAGCATTAGGATTTGTGGATTGGCTAAGATCAAGCTGTTATTTTTTTCTGTTTGTTATTGATCTGCAAGCTGCTCTTCTGCTTATAGGTATATGAACTTAAGGTCTAAAGGCAATCAAAACCTTCTGGACTATCAACACAACATTCTGCAAGTTGAAAGAGCACTAAGAGCTACAAGGCAAAAAAAGAGAGAGACTGCAAAGGTTTCATCAGCTCAACATGGAGCATGGTATAGATGATCAGCGATTTCATGGACCACCAGGAGCACAAGGTGCTCAAAGAGTTGCTGGAGTTCAGAGACACCAGGGAGTCCAAGGTGAACAAGGTCAGAGAGGACCAACATATGTATGCACGCCCAATCAGACCAATTGGAGCTGGTGACGCCTGAAACGCTTACAACAACCGCACAGGGATCATTCCTCCAGCAGTGCAAAACAATAAGTTTGAGATCAAATCTGGATTGATCTCAATGGTTCAGAGCAGTAAGTTCGATGGATTGCCACTTGAAGACCCTTTGGATCACTTGGATAACTTTGACAGACTTTGCTCCATTACAAAGATAAATGGAGTGAATGAAGATGGCTTCAAGATGACGTTGTTTCCTTTCTCTCTTGGAGACAAAGCACACCAATGGGAGAAAAACTTGCCTCAAGGAAGTATCACCAGCTGGAATGAGTGCAAGAAAGCTTTTCTAACAAAGTTCTTCTCAATTTCAAGAACTGCTAGAATCAGGAATGACATCTCTGGTTTTGCTCAGAAGAATAGTGACAGTTTTGGTGAAGCATGGGAGAGATTCAAGGGATACACACTTCAGTGCCCTCATCATGGGTACGCACAAGCTTCACTACTCTCAACCTTAGACAGAGGCGCTCTCCCTAAGATCAGGATGTTGCTTGATACTGCCTCCAATGGAAACTTCCTATCAAAGGATGTAAATGAAGGCCTAGAGCTTGTGGAGAACTTAGCCCAAAGTGATGGCAATTATAGTGAAGACTATGACAGAACTCCAAGAGGAGAAGATGGAAACACTAAGAAGGAGCTGGAGTCTACAAGAAGAGAGTTAAAGGAGCTGAACACTAGGCTTGACAAACTTCTCCAAGTGCAACACAAAGAAATCAAATAAGTTGGTGAAATGGTGGAGATGCCTAATGAAGAGGAGCTACAAGTAGAGGAGATGAACTACTTGGGTAATCAAGGTGGATACAATGGGTATGTAAACTTCAGACCTAACCCAAACCTGTCATACAGAAGCAACAATGTTGCCAATCCCCAAGATCAAGTTTACCCTCAACAGCAACCTCAAGGGAGTCAGCCAAGACCTTTTGTGCCATTCAACCGAGGTTATGCACCAAGGAACAACTTTCAAAGCAACTTCCAGCAAAAGCATTTTGCTCGTCCTGGATTCTCTCAAGGTCAAGCAAGCTCATCCAACACCAATGATGCTGAAGTGAAAGGACTGCTGCAATAACTCCTTCAGGGCCAACAAGCTACTAATGTGCAGATCACAAAGAAGTTTGATGGGTTGGCTTCAAGAGTAAAGACACTAGAGAACAACAAGGGCATAGCTGGTCCAAAACCTCAAGGAAACCTTCCTGGAAAACCAGAAGCTAACCCTAAGGAGTTCTGCAACGCCATAGTCACTGAAGAAGAGCCCTTCTCAGATGAAGAGGAAGCTGTTATTGAGGAGTTCAATGAGGACACTGAACTTCAGAGTAAGGGGGAAGAGTTTTTGGAAGTTGACGCCAACCATGGAGTTGCAAAGAAAGAGTCTCTTGAAGCAACAGCAACTAAGGAAAAGGAGAAGAAAGGGCTACTTGAGGAGAATCAAGCTGAGAAACAAACTGGGATCTATGATCATTCTCCTTACAGGCCAGCTCTCCCCTTTCCCAGAAGGTTTAAGAAGCAGCTTATGGATATTTTCACCACACTCTTTGTCAATCAGATGAAGCTTGAAGATCTTGATATTGAAACAGAGCTGAAGGAAGCCATTGCCAAGAGTGAGTTCCTGAACATGAAGAAGCTTGGAGATCCTAGATGCTTCACTTTGCCTTGTGAACTCAAAGGGCAAACCTTCAAGAGCTGTCTTTGTGATCTTGGAGCAAGTATCAACCTTCTTCCATCCTCTACTGCAAAGGCGCTTGGCTACACTCAGCTTCAAGAGAGTAATGTGTCTCTTACCATAGCTGATGGGACAGTAAAAGCACCACTTGGAGCTCTCAAAGATGTTCTAATGATGATTGAAGGAGTGATCATACCAACAGATTTCCTGGTCCTACATGTTGAAGGAAAGATCAAGAACCCCATCATTCTAGGGAGACCATTTTTAGCTTCAGCTGGCGCAGTGTTTGATGCCAAGGAGTGCACAATAGAGCTAAGGCTGACCAAAGAGAAGGTTCTGAAGTTTGACTCCAAAGGGAACAAGCTAGAAGATGAGCAGGCCTTCTCAATAGAGATCAAGAAGTTGAAGAAAGATGGAGAGCATTGGCCAGAGTTTGAGGGCTATGTTGGTGCAAGTTTTGATGGTTGCTGTCTGTCCAAGATGTTTGCTGATACCACTGAAGGGGAGGTCCTTGAAGTGGGTGTTTCTGATGCTGTGAATGAAATCTTAAGGCATATCAGAGTGAATATCGACATGACACACCGATGTGTCTTAACTGCGAGGACGAAAGGCAATTAATCGCCCTTTATTAAGGCATATCGGAGTGAATATCGACATCCCACGTCAATACACTTTAAGTGACAAATAAAAACATGCAGTTCAGCATATGTCAAGGTGTATCGATGTGCATATCGACATGTTAGGCCGATATAGAATTTTTCCAAATCATTTCGAGCTACATATCAAGTGATTGCTTGCTATTTTAGATCATTTTAGGTTGCATTTCATGCATTTTTTCCTTTGTTTTTGTATAATAGTTTATCATTTTAGTATCATTTGCACTTAGAATCAACATAGCATGCATTTAGCTTACGATTGCATACATTTGCATACATATGCCTGTTTGTGGTGGTTTTTAGGTGTTTTTGGAGTTTCTTGGAGCTGGGGAAGAGATGGAAGCAGCTCATGATCAAAGAAGATGTCAAAAGTGGAGTTCTTGCAAAGTCTGGTCCACATCGAGCAAGCATATCGAACAGAACACCCGTGGAGTATGCTCGATGCAAGCAGCAGGATGAGAGGAGAAGGATTAGCACGAGGATTCCAAGTTGTTGGTCTGCATCGAGGCCCAACATCGAGGAAGGATGTCGATACATGCTGCACAGACCATATCGAGGACGCATATCGAGCAGAACATCGACCATACGAGCTCGATGAAGCTCATCCGCGTTGACCATTTGACTTTTCTTAACCTTATCTTATCTTTTTAGGTTTTTTATGCTTCTTTTGGCTCCCTACTATACAAGGGAAGCCACAAAACATTATCCTTATCAAGCTTTTTTTATCTAATCTCAAAAACTCTCTCTAAACCTTAAAGGCGATTTTGCCTTAAGGATCTTGATCTTTAATAAAGTTTGCATTCTATGGTTTAATCTTGTCTGTAATCCTTTGTTCTTGCATCTTGGCAGCTTAGATTTATCATCTTTTGCTTTTTAAACTCATCTAGTTATGTTTAACTCCAAACCAATGGGATTAAACATGAGTAGTGAGTAGTTCTCTTTAGATTTAGGGTTCTAAGTAGGGAAAGTGGTGATTAAGATGTGATTAAGGGGTGATTAGGCTTGTTTGATGGTTCTCTGTTATCTCCTTCTCTTGCATAGTGATTAATGTTGATAAAGCTTGCTCCTTTTTATTAAAAATATGATTTGATAGATGCATATGGTTTACTTGATGTCTTGATATCTGTTTTTAAGCATGGTTCGCTTATTTGGCTTGATAGTTTAGTTTGGTCTATGTTTCCTTTGTTCAGTGACACCAAAGTGATAGTTCAACTTGCTAGATGATTCGCTTAGGGCTGCTGATTTTGAGATTCTTGGCTTGATGGTTAGCTAGTATGCACTGAAGGATACGCCATCACAAGTGAGTCTGACACTTCAATCTTGTTAAATATGAATTGCTTATTGACGCCAAGTGGTTCCATTTAGATACCTTGTCTAGGAGCATAATATTGAGAATTGCTTGCTTGTTAATGCTTGTTGATTGACTTAGTAAGAAATCCCCTTGTCACTCTTGAAAACAACTATCCCACAATTGTTTAGAACATTGAGTCTTGCTTTTAATCAATTGTTTTCAAAGTCATCTTGCTTAGTTCTTGCTTTAGTAGAAATTTCTTGCTTAGTACTTGTCTTAATCATTGCTTTAAGTTTATTGTTCAGCTTGGTTCACTTGCATTTAGTTTATGCTTTCCTTTTATTGCATCATTAGGTTGTTAGTCTTGTTCTCACATAATCAAACCTCAAATCTTGCTTAGCTTACAGCATTGTTTGCATCTCATCTCCCACAATTGGATTGATACTCTATTCTACAACTGATTAGAAGCTCAGGACATTTGAGTTTAGACCCAAAAAATCTTGTACTAAATTGGCCCCGTTGCCATTGTGGATTGTTTGAGTTTAATATTGTTGTTAGACTAAGTTCTTTACTTTAAAAAGTTACTAAATTGCTCTGTTTTCTGTGCTCTGTTTTTTCAGGAACTTGTATGAATTTGAGGTCTAAAGGCTCATCATATCTGACTCCTTCCATTTACAATATCCATAGGAGAAGAACTGTAAGACAGAGAGTTCAAGAGTTAGAAGAACAAAGAATGGCAGAGTAAGAAGCTCAGTTACCACATGTTGTTGTTGTTGGACAAGAACCACTATAAAAAGCTGCAGCACACATAGATGAAGCACAAGAAGCTTTGAATCAAGTGGCTGGAGTTCATGGATTGTGAGTACCGGTTCACGCACCTAGAGTTGGAAGACTAATAGGAGCTGGTAATGCGCTTGACACTCACGACAACAGGAATGGTATTAACGCTCCAGCTGTGCATCAAAACCTCTTTGAGATCCAGCTTGGGTTGATCAACATGGTGCAGGGCAACAGATTCCATGGCCTGCGCAATGAAGACCCTTTGGATCATCTTGAACAGTTTGTGTGGTATGACAAAGATTCAAGGAGTCTCTGAAGATGTTTTGAAGCTGCGCTTGTTTCCTTTCAGTTTGGGTGACAAAGCACATCAGTGGGAGAAGACACTTCCACAAGGTTTAATCTCTACATGGAATGAGTGCAAGACAGCATTCCTCAATAAATTCTTCAGCTCAACAAGAACAGCAAAGCTCAGGAACACCATAAGTAGGTTTACTCAGCATGGGAATGAGACATTTGCTGAAGCTTGGGAGCGGTTCAATTCCTACACTTTGCAGTGCCCACACCATGGCTTCACAAATGAAAACTTGCTGTCTACCTTATATAGAGGAGTGACGCCAAAATACAGAATGCTCTTGGACACAGCTTCCAATGGAAATTTCATGGGCAATACTGTTGTAGATGGTCTAGCTCTTGTGGAGAACTTGGCACTTTCTGATGGAAACTATGGTGAGGAGTATGACAGAACATCTAGAGCTGTTGTAAGCGCTGAAGGTGAGAGCACAACAAAGAAGAAAATTAAAGCCTTGAATGACAAATTAGACAAGCTGCTGAGTGTATATTTCAAGAATGCCAGCTTTGTTGGTGATAGTGTTGCTACACAAGAAGAAAATGGGACAGTTGTAGAAGAAGATGCCTTCTACATGAATCAACAAGGAGGCGGTTTTAACAACTACAGGAACCATCCCAACTTCTCTTATAGAAGCACCAAAGTGGCTAACCCTCAAGAACAAGTGTATCCATCACAAGCTGCTCAACAAAACCAAGGAACCAAACTTTTTGTTCCTTTCAACCAGCAGAACAACTTTGCTCCAAGACCACCATTTCAGGGCGGTTTTCAACAAGCAAATTTTCAGCAAAGACCAGCTTTTCTACCACCAGGTTTTGGCAATACACAAACTTCTTCAAGCACTCAAGATGTTGATTTGCTGAAGTGCACAACAAAATAGATGCCACTACTTGTGACCTGAATGGCAAGTTGGATGCTCTGAACCAAAGAGTCAAGTATCTAGAAAGAAAATGAGATTCTTCTTCAAAACCTCAGAATCAGTTACCAGGAAAGAGTGAAGCCAATCCTAAAGTATTCTGCCACTTACTTGCTGAAAATGATGAATAGTTTAATGATGAAGATGCTTCATTGGAAGAGTTTGGCATTATGCTTCAAGAGATGCTGTTACATGTGGACATGTTAAAGGCTGAGTGTGGGGGGAATGTCGTCAATGTCACCATTGATAATCAAAAAGCTGCTGATATTGTAGAGAAGTTCCTCCAAGGACTAGATGAAAGCTTGAACAGAGAAGAAGAGCATGAAATAGCAGCACAAGAAGCTGCTGAGAAAGAAGAGGCTGAGAAAGCCTTGGTTACTCCAGGAGAAGTAGCCAAACCAGAGCTCAGTGAAGCTGACAAAGAGCTTGTAGAGACATACGACGCTTTGATGGTCTTGTCTAGAGAAAGTCCTGAAGACTTCAAGGAGTTGTATGATTGCCAAGTGGGCAGCTCTTCAAGCAGCAATGAGAAGGGTAAAGCTCCTGAAGTTCAAGCTGCTAAAGATGAGAGTGAGAAACAGCAACTTCCAGAGCGTGTGGAGCATGCTATGAGCTTCACAAAGAGTATATTGATGAGAGACACTCTCCCTGATGAGCCAGAACAGAAGCTTGACACTGAGTTGAAGCTTGAAAATGGTTTGAAAGAAGATGAAAGCTTGATCACTAAGGAAGTGAAACCTTTGATCACACAAAGTGTCAAGAAGAAGAGAAACAGGAAGACAGCTCGTGAGAAGAAGAGACTGTTGTCAGTAGACACTTGGGTTTACCAGAAGAAAGAGGTTGATACAAGAGTTTTTTTTTAGGCTCTTGTTGTCAATCACCCTCACACTTGTACTAGTCAGTTGTAGTGTAGTATGGGTTTTATGTCAGTTCAATGGGAAGAGTTGAAAACAGAAGAGTTGAGAGTAAAATCTCTAAGTCAAGCAAGCAGAGACTTAGTTTTGTTGCCTAAGCAACAGTTCTAGCAACCTAAGTGAAACAAGCAGCAAACAAAGTGAAAGGAAAAGCAAACTAAGCAGTTCTAAGTAAGAAAAACAGAGTAAAACAGAGCAAAACAGAGCAAATCTGAGATTCAAATAAGGGAAAGGCAAGTTCCTAGAAGTGGTCATTGACTTTGGGGAATTTCAGACATTAACTAAGGCTGTTTCAAACTACATTGATCAAGCAAGTAAGCAAGCAATGGTGATTCCTAGATATAGAGTTCACAATCAAGCTAGTTATATCCAATCTCCTGGCAAATAACCCTTTGCTAAACATTCTAAGAAGAATTAACTCTCATTAGTGCTAAAACATCAAGCAAGCAGGAATAAACAACTCTATTAAAGTCAAAATGCTCCTCAAACAGTCAATTTCTTGAGCCAAGGCCAGCAAATCCTCTATTAAACATGATCAGCATTTCATCAAACATTTGGTGGGCATAAGAGAAAGCTAACAACTTAGACAAGTTTGATCAAGACTAATCTAGCATGAATAACAGATTAATAGAGAGGAACCCATAAACGGAAGCACATAACAAGCCTTAATCAAGCCTTAGATTCCCCTTACAACATCTAGAAACCCTAAGATAACTACTCACTCATAATCATGTTTAACACCAAATCACAAAGGAAAATGATACTAATCATGATTAAAAGAGATATTAAAGAAAGATTAAAGCAAATACATGATTATATTAAACAAAGCAAAGAAATTGTCTTACAAACTTAAAGAAAATGCTCAAGAACAGTATTTTGACAAGACATGTCGAAAATCTGGAAAAAGAGGCTATTTATAGCCTAGAGAAGAAAACCCTAGAGTAATGGCATAATTGTAATTAAAAACAGGTTCGGGCTGGGTCAGTATCGGTCAGTCGTGTCGGTCTTGAGTGACCGAAATGGATCCCTATCGGTCTGGAGTGATCGACACATAAGACCGAAATCTATCTGTTGTGTTTGTGTCGATCACACTTGACCGATACTGGTGATCGACACTGCTCCGTATCGGTCACACTTTACCGATACTCACCGTGCTCTGACCGAAAACTTCTGCAGAGATCTTCTGGTTCGATCCTCCTTGCTTCCTTTTGCCCAGCTAGCATCCTGGATCATCCCCAAAGCTCCTCCAAGCTCCTTTAAGCTCCAAAAGCACCTAAAAACATCCAAAATGCAAGAAAAATGCAACATATACTCTAAATGCAACCTAAGTCTAAAAGGAAAAGGAAATGGGACAAAATCTAAGGGAAAACATGCAAAAAAGGACCAAAATATGTACTAAATGCTGTCCTAAATGGTGTAAATACAAGGGATATCAACACCCCCACACTTGCCTTTTGCTTGTCCTCAAGTAAATGAGAACAAATGGGAGAGTGAGGTTTGAAAGTGGGCATTCAGATTCCAAAAGTGCAAAGGTAAAGAGATGGTTTTAGTGCTTAAGTGCCTAGTTGTAGGATGCAAACATAATCATCTATACTTTAAAGAACCTAGCCATGCTCATCATGTTTCAAAATGATCTCAAATCTCAACTTAGGCAAATGCTCAAATCAATAAACTCTTGAACATTCAATTAAGTTCAGAACATGAATCATGCTTATGCAAATCAAGTGTAGACATTTGGTTGAAAAGGGGTAAGGTTATAAGATAAGAATGATCTCATTTAAGCACAGGGTTTTAAAAACATAAAGGATCACTCAATGAAATGACTTCATCTTAGGCAAAATGCTAAAGGTAAAAGCACACTTATGCATACAATTCAAAGCTCTCTTCTACCCTTATTTCCCAAAGATGAGTCCTAAGCATTTCTAAACCCAAGAGTGAACCCTCTAAGTCTACCCTTTCCTAAACTCTACCCTTTACCCTTCTTCATGGCTGGGGACACTTCTTCTTTTTGCTTGTGTGGTTGTTTCATCTTGGTTGGGACTTGCTCTTCTTTGTTGTATTGGCACCTTCATCACCTTTGGTGGCTTGCTCCTGGTCTGATTTTTCTTCTTTGGACACTTTCTGAGCTTTGTTGTTGGCGCCAATTCTTCTTTTTAAACTTAGAGCTTTTCATCCCTTTACTTAACCACAATACTAAACTGTTTCCCCTTTTCTACCATTTCAAATCTTTTCCTTTTCTTTCAAAACATAAAAATATTAAGCTCAAACCACCTAACTCTACCCTTTTAAACCCCAAAACTCCTATCCTAGAATCAAGCTCAAGATGTAAGCTGATATCTACAAGAAAACTAATCATTGCCAGCCTTATTCCTAACACTTTTTGCCAAGACAAAATCGAAAATGCAATACAAAGGCCTCACAGCTCTCACAATAGTGTTTAGGCTCAAAAGGAGGTTTTGGTTAAGGGTGAGGATTTAACTATCCCATAATTATGAGGATCAGCTATTTGGATCAACAAGAGTGGTAGAAAGGAGAAAGATGATCCAAATATGTATATGGTAGCCATGAATTCACTTTTCAATGCATAAGACATGATAATTAAAAGTCCAAATTAAAGTCCAAGTTGATAGAGTTGATTTTCAGAGAACAAATGCTTTCATAATGAGATGAGAAGACTAAATCTAGCAATCTAAGCATGGTTCAGCCTTAACTTCTAGCAATCAAATGATGCATCAAACAACTAAGCACTTAAAAACTGAAATCATCTCTAAACACTAAGCACTTTAGAAGGAAAATTCATCATAATGCCCTATACAAATGCAATGCAACCTATATGTCAACACTAGACTCAATCTTAGAAGAATGAAATGAACTACATGCTATCTTATTGGTTTGCAAAAATGCAAAACTTTTCAAATTTTTTTGATTTTTTTGTGTTTTTCTATGCCTTACATGTATGCATGATATGCATGAGACTCAAAGTGAAAAGAAAAAGAAAAATTAAGAAAACAGAACACAAAGTCAAACGTTTGAGGAGACTTGCTAGCTCTCCTCTTCCCTCTCTCATAAACTTGTGTGGAATGCTCTGCTTCTTGAGGTGGTTGAACCCAGCTTGACCATAGTTGTTTAGCTTGTGAAGAAGTCCCTTGTGTGTCCCATTGCCATGTCTCCTGAACTTCAGAGGGGTTGGGGTTTGATGTCTCCCAAGCTGATGGAACATGGGCTCTTGGCTCATAGGATGAGGCTCTTGGTTGTGCCCATGTACCCCATTGGTCACTTGGTTGAGCATTGAATGAGTGTCTTCTGTGGGGGTTCCATACAGCTTCCTCCTCTTCAGTTGGCTCAGCTTGGTTAAGTTACTCATCTTGGTGAGAGTTGAGCTCATGGGTGTGGCTGTGGTGGGAAATTTTTGCTGATGTAGCCTTGTTCTTCCTGAACTTCCCTTTCACCATCTTCAAAAGCCCTTTGATGGCTTTGTCTTGCCACTTGCACCACTTTTTGAGTGTGTTGATGTGCTCATGAGCTGCTCTCAAAGAGCTTCCTTGGTTGGGAGCTTCATAGGGCTGGAAGTGGAACTGCTTTGAGCTGTAGTTCAACACTTCTTCTTCTTCAAGCTCATCTTCTTCAAAGGTTCCTCCTTGGCCTTCAGCGCCAGCAGTAGCATTCCATTGGTCTTCTTCTTCTTCTCTAATCTCTTCAGTGTGCTCCTCTTCTTCTTCACTGTCTTCTTCTTCTTCTCTTCTAGGAATAAGGCCGCCTGTGTAGAGATCCTCCTTACTCAAGTTGAAGTTGATGTTTGTTGTAGGAGAGAAGGAGGTCAGCCTTGGGTTTGGGAGAAGGACTCTCACTTGCTCTGAGTGATTGTTGAGGAATTGGTAAACATACTTGTCCTGAACACTCTTCTCAAGAAAATGACTTCTTGTCAGATACTCCATGTCTATCCAGAGGGGAGCTAGAGCATCTTCAGCATGCTCCTCAAGGTTCACATTACAAGCTATGAGAATTTCTGTCACAACTCCTCCAATGTGCAGCTGTGGGTTGTTGGTTGGATTGGTGCTTCCTGAGGTGCTTTTCCTTTTTTCCCAGCAGCTATGTTTGTTCTTCCCATAGTACCTTTAAAAGCAAAGCTTGAAAACAAGGTAAGTGAAAGAATAAAAGCTGAAGAACCAAATAGCTGAAAGCTTTTAATGGAGAAACTCTTTAAGCTAAGAAAAGTCTAACAAGTCCTAGCAACAAGCTTAAACTTAATCAAAGCAAGAAGAGATCAAAACCTAGCAACTAAATAAGTTAGAATGCACAAAAGGTAAATATTTATGCATAACATTCTAACAAAATGGTTCTTAGGCAAAAGAGATGGTGATCTTGCAAATGGATGAGGATGAACAAGCAATGAGATAAATAGACATTAATCAGAACTTCAACATCTAGCTTGATATTTCAAAACAAATCCAAATTGCAAAACCATAGCACAACAATCAAAACTAAACACTACTTGCTCTTAAAACTTCTTACTAAGCGATTTTCAACATAAGCAAAGAGTAAGAGCAAAGAGAGATAGTTTAGGAAGCAAACCTTTGGTGAGCTTCTGAACACTTAAAGAAAGCAAAAAAAAAAAAAAAAGAGCTAGTGATTTCGAGCTTTAGGTGAGAAGAAGAGTGAGTTTAAGTGTGAAGAGAAGTGAAAGAAGTTGTTGTTTAAATAGAGAGAAAGGAGGGGAAATCAAAGGAATCAAAGGTTGTTGAGGGAACATAAGGAATCAAAAGTGTGGGGGACAGAAACAAAAGTGTTCAGAAGCTAGGAAAGAGGTCAGAAGGAATCCCATTTAAAAATTCAAACTACTTTGGCTCCAAACCAAAGTAGGTAAAATTTTTTGAAAGTTGAGATACTTACATCAGATAGAGTTTCAGTCACTCATGACCGATATTACTGACCAAAATTGCATTTTCAGTCATGAGTGATCGACACTAGAGACTGATGTGCTTCCTGGGATTAGTATCGGTCATCCTTGGTCGACACACTTGACTGAAAATCATACGGTGTGATTGTGTCGATCTTGAGTGATCGATACTGGTGACCGATATAATTCCAAGAATCTTATCGATCTCCAGTGATTGACACATTGGACCAAAAATTATACGGTGTGATTGTGTCGATCAAGTATGATCGATATGAATGACCGAAATTTGTCCTGCTTCCAAAACTTCTTTCCATATCGGTCACAAGTGACCGATATGTTGACTGGTATAGACTGGCTCCACTGATATCGATCAGTCATAATCGATACTGATGACCGAAAATATGTGTATCGGTCTGTCATGACCGATACAAATGACCGATATCAGCCAGAATACACCTGTTCTTTGTCCCTTTCAGACTTTCTCAAACCCCAGTTTGAAATCCTGTTTCTATACACTAAAACAAAACATAAAAGATAAACTAGAAAGCATAATATATACAAAAGGATACCATGGGACTACCTCCCAATCGTGCTTGTTTAAAGTCACTAAGCTTGATTTTGATTACCTCTTTAGTTGAGGTGAGTAGAGGTGGATGGAGCTGGTGCTCCTACCTCTTTCTTCCTCCAGACCCATGTTCCTGATGATGGTTGGTGCTGTTTGTCCCTTGATGATATCTCATGCCTCTTCTCTTTGACACTTGGTTTGATTGGAGGCTTCACACCCTTGGTGGTTAAGTTCTCATTTCTCTTCAAACCTCCTTCAAGCCTCAATCCTGCATTCAGTGTCCGTCCTGGCTCAGCAGGGAAAGCATTATCCATAAACATGTTCACAGTGAAGTTCAACACATCATCTAGATTATCAGGGAGATTCCATTGTTCACACTCTTGCTCAAGTACTCGACAGAAAGCTATGGAAGGAGAATCAATCTTGTAGACTCTGAACTCATCAACATTCTTCAAAATTGCAGAACCTCTCTTGAAGTCTAACTGAGCTCCTGCTGTTGCCAAGAATAGAGTACTTAGAAGAAGTGGCACCTCTCTGGAATATGTTTTCTCCATGATTACAAAGTCTGTTGGAACTAGGCATTCTCCAATCTTCACAGGGTAGTCCTTTACCATGCCCAAAGGTTTTGTGGAAGTGTTGTCCACAAAGGTGATAGAATTCCTGGATGGCAGCAGCTTCTTGATCCCCATAGTTTGGCTCAGATGGAGAGACATGACATTGACAGTTGATCCTGAATCACATAGGGCCTTGACATTGTCAAGCATCTCCAGCTCACAAGTGATGAGGAACTTTCCTGGGTTTGTGATTTTTGGCAACGACTTCATCATCTTGCTTCTTTTCATGTGAGCCCCCACATTCTCAAGGATTGGTTCCACCACTTCCAGCTTGTCAAAAACCTCTTTCAGGAACCTGATTTGATGTTTCACTTATAGCAAAGTGCTGCCATGTAGGAGTTGTATTCCAGCATCTTGTATGTCTTGCTTGAACTTTGTGTACATCTCCATTCTAGCCTTGGTGAAATGCATTGTGGGGTAGGAGACTGGTGGTTTGCAGTCCTGAGTTGAAAGTTCTTTACCCTTTTCAGTAGTGCTTGAAGAGGTACCCACTTGATTATGGTAGAGCTCCTTAGAGTCTCGAGGAGTGTTGTGAGACAAAACCATCAAAGCATGGTGTGTCTCTAGTGCCTCTTCCTCAACATCAGTGTGCTTTGGTGTGGGGGTCTCTTCTGTAGCAGCTGGGGTTTCCTCAGCCCCCTCTTTCTGAGCAGCTTCCAGTGCTGCTCGTTCCTGTTCTTCTTCTCTGTTCAAGTGTTCATCAAAGCCACAGAGGAACGTCCCTACAACTTCCTGAGCTTCTTCGTCACTGATGTTTCTTCTTCTGGGTTCTCCTCCATACTCAACCCTCATCCTGTCAATATGCATCAGCATATCTTCGATCATGATACCAAGCTCTTCTAATGATGCATCTTCATCAAGGAGTTCCTCTTCCTCTTCCTCTACTTCTTCAGTGAGGAGATGGCAGAATTGCTGAGGGTTGTATACAGCTTGTGTAGTAAGAGTATCCTAAAGTCTTGGTGTTGGTGCATCATCTTGGCTATTCTCCAGGAACTGTATCCTTGAGTCTAGATCCTCAAATTTGGCATGAAGGTCATCATGAACATAAGCAATCCTGTTGTTCAGCTCAGCAAATCTCTTGTTCATCTCCATGTTTCCAATGGTTTGGAGGTTGATGTTGACCATGATCATGCTCCTAACGTCAGCTGATCCAGATGTAGGAATGTAGGGTTGGTCGTGAGTATATGAAAGAGTGTAGCTCTCTTCAAAGTAGTGCAGAGGTAAAGGCTCTTGGCAGAAGTTGCTGTAGGTAGTGTCTTCAAAGTACACCATCTTGATGTGTTGTTGCAACTCACCTGAAATGAAAACACTTGAAAACAGAGTTAGTAACCAAAGAAAAGTAAAAAACTTGATCTTAAAGATTCTATAAACTCTAATGATTCAAACTTAATCCCTAATGGTAACGGCGCCAAATTGATACAAGAGTTTTTTTTTAGACTCTTGTTGTCAATAACCCTCACACTTGTACTAGTCAGTTGTAGTGTAGTATGGGTTTTATGTCAATCCAATGAGAAGAGTTGAAAACAGAAGAGTTGAGAGTAAAATCTCTAAGTCAAGCAAGCAGAGAATTGGTTTTTTTGCCTAAGCAACAGTTCTAGCAACCTAAGTGAAACAAGCAGCAAACAAAGTGAAAGCAAAAGCAAACTAAGCAGTTCTAAGTAAGAAAAACAGAGTAAAACAGAGCAAAATAGAGCAAATCCGAGATTCAAATAAGAGAAAGGCAAGTTCCTAGATGTGGTTATTGACTTTGGGGAATTTCAGACATCAACTAAGGCTGTTTCAAACTACATTGATCAAGCAAGTAAGCAAGCAATGGTGATTCCTAGACATAAAGTTCACAATCAAGCTAGTTAGATCCAATCTCTTGGCAAATAACCCTTTGCTAAACATTCTAACAAGAACTAGCTCTCATTAGTGCTAAAACCTCAAGCAAGCAGGAATAAACAACTCTATTAAAGTCAAAATGCTCCTCAAACAGTGAATCTCTTGAGCCAAGGCCAGCAAATCCTCTATTAAACATGATCAGCATTTCATCAAACACTTGGTGGGCATAAGAGAAAGCTAACAACTTAGACAAGTTTGATCAAGAGTAATCTAGCATGAATAACAGATTAATAGAGAGAAACCTATAAACTGAAGCACATAACAAGCCTTAATCAAGCCTTAGATTCCCCTAATCTACCACATCTAGAAACCCTAAGATAACTACTCACTTATAATCATGTTTAACACCAAATCACAAAGGAAAAGGATGCTAATCATGATTAAAAGAGATATTAAACAAAGATTAAAGCAAATACTTGATTATATTAAACAAGGCAAAGAAATTGTCTTACAAACTTAAAGAAAATGCTCAATAACAGTGTTTTGACAAGACATGTCGAAAATTCTGAAAAGAGGCTATTTATAGCCTAGAGAAGAAAACCCTAGAGTAATGGCATAATTGTAATTAAAACAGGTTCGGGCTGGATCAGTATCGGTCAGTCGTGTCGGTCTTAAGTGACCAAAATGGATCCCTATCGGTCTGGAGTGATCGACACATAAGACCGAAATCTATCCGTTGTGTTTGTGTCGATCACACTTGACCGATACTGGTGATCGACACTGCTCCGTATCGGTCACACTTGACCGATACTCACCGTGCTCTGACCGAAAACTTCTTCAGAGATCTTCTGTTTCAATCCTTCTTGCTCCCTTTTGCCCAGCTAGCATCCTGGATCATCCCCAAAGCTCCTCCAAGCTCCTTTTAGCTCCAAAAGCACCTAAAAACATCCAAAATGCAAGAAAAATGCAACCTATACTCTAAATGCAACCTAAGTCTAAAAGGAGAAGAAAATGGGACAAGAGCTAAGGGAAAACATGCAAAAGAGGACCAAAATATATACTAAATGCAGCCCTAAATGGTGTAAATACAAGGGATATCAGAGGTAAGAGCACCAGCTCCATCAACCTCTTCCCACTAGTCCTCAAACCATCAAGGTCAAGCTTAGTGACTTAAAACAAGCACACTTGGGAGGTAATCCCATGACAATCCTTGTAAATATATGCTTTCTTTAATTATCGATGTCTTTATTTAGTGTTTCAGAAGTCAAAGATCAGGTCCATGGATGTGTAGAATGGTTTAAAGGCCAAGGAAAGAAGACTCTGTTTTGACATCGAGGTGCCATATCGAGCAGAACATCTATCATTTCTGCTCGATACAGCTTATCTCGAGGAAGAACCAGTCCGTACACCGAGCAGATTGCACGATGGGGATCACATCGAGCAGAACATCAAAACCCCTGCTCGATGTGATCGCTCCTGAAGCCCCAGTCTGTACACCGAGGAGAGTGGACCATACACCGAGGAGCTTCAGCCCGTACATCGATCAGATTGCTCGATGGAGCTACACCGAGGAGTTACATTGAGCAGAACACCAACATGCTTGCTCCAAGGTTCTGCTCGATATGGGTGCTAACAGCTAGCTCAATGCAAGATGATGTCCGATACGACAACCACCGTAGAGAACAGCAAAAATGTACGAGATGTCCCACATCGAGGTGTAGCATCAAGTAAAACACCAACATGCTTGCTCGATGCACAATGGACGAGCCAGAAACAAGCATCCAGACGGTGCCATGCATAGCCCACGGGAAGGATCATGCAAGCTGAAGTGTCTCCCTACACCGAGCAACAACATCAAGCAGAACATCTACTAAGACTGCTCGATGCGAGGTGTCCTGAAGGAGAAGCTGACCAGAACACAGAACCCTCGAGGGAGCAGAGCACCATCACCAAGCCATATGACCCGATGTCCCCGATACGGAACACATCGATGTACCACATCGAGTGTTTTGCTCGATATGATCCGTGTAATAATTTTTTGAAATTTTTACATAGGTAAATCGAGTAAAACCTTTTTGTGGGCCTTGATGGCTGGTAAAAAAATATTTTCTTTCCCCCTCATATGCAATTTTAAATTTTGAAATTGGATTTTCTTACATTATCTTTGGATTTTTCTAGCTATCCCTTATCCTCTTGCATTAAAACTAGCAATCTTCATCTCTCTCTCTCCACACACCCCATATCAAGCTAAACATCTCTTTTTCAAGCATCCTTTCTTTCTCTCTTGCATTCTCTTGAACTTCATCCTCTTGGTCAAAGATCGAAGGTAAAACTTTGCTAGATTCTTTGTTTCTTGAGTTTAAATGTGTAAAGTTGAAGTAGGATGCACTAGAATGATTGATTATGGTTGTTTGCACAATTCTGTTTATGTTTTTGATTTGCATGTCACCATTGATGCTCTTCTTTGAAATTCTATGGTTGAAAAGTTTGAAAAATGCTGTTTTTGTGCTTAGTTTGACATTGTGTTTAGATTTTGGCCAAATCTAGGCATGCTATTGTTTTTCCAGCATATTGACCATTGAATTGTTTCTTATTAGAGTAGTGATGGTGAATCTGATGTATTTTCATAGTTTGGTGGAGAGAATATTGTTTTTAGCTTCATATGCTTGAAATTGTCGTAATCGCTGCTTGGTACTGTTGGAATTTTAGTTTTAGTTGTGTTTATCCTTTTGAGCTGAAACTTTTTGCTAAACTCGACTCTGTTTGTAGGTAATCAGTGTGAAGTTTTGTAGAATTTTTCATTGCTTGCTCGAATTTTGAAAATTAATTTCTTGCACAATGCTCTTAAGGGATGCTATACTAATTCTTGCTTCAAGCATTGCATTTTTAGGTACTATGTCGAACACTAGAGGGAATGAGGACATTTCTGACTCAAATGTTGCTGCAAGAAATAGAGCTGAGGGAAAGAGGCCAGTTGTTGAAGAAGAACAAGTCCAAGATTCAGCACCATAGTTGAAGGACTACTTGAGAGCGATGAGGAGAGTGGAGTTCACTCCCGCAAGATATGCTGATCCTGCTCTGTTGGGAGAGCTAGGAATAAACTCTGAAGTGGATGAGGTGTTGAGAAACATTGGACTGGAGAAATTTGCTAGTCTTGGTTATCAAACTTACGGGCAGCTTTCTTGTGAGTTTCCTGCAAGCTTCAAGGTCTACTTCTACCAATTTGATGAAGAGTATGATGAAGGGAAAGAAGACTTTGGCAATGGATTCATCAAGTTAAGAGACAACAAAGCATGGTAGACCATGGGGTTCACTCAGCTTGAAGAAATATTTGGATTTGATCAGGACTCAAGAGCACAAAACACGCGCTTCAAGCATGATGAGCTGAAGCATACATATAGAGCTGGTCATCTGAAGAGTGCTAACATACGCCATCCAGCTATCAGATATGTTCATAGAGTCCTCACCAGTACACTCTTATACAGAAAAGAGCAAAGTATGGTCAAAGAAGAAGAGATGGGGTTGCTTGTGAATGGCTGGAAGAACATAATGGTTGAAACAAGGCATGGAAAGAAACAAGGAGAGCGCTTAGGAGTTGGTCTTGTGACTATTCTAATGAAGCAATTTATAGCATGCCAAAAGTGGGCTTTCAACACTAGAGACAAGAAGTCAAAGATAGCTATTGGAGGTGTGATCACTCCTATCTTGCATAGTGTTGGAGTTGAGCTTGGCACACCAGATGTTACAATGATCTTCTTAGATGTTCCTTACCTCAGAAAGATCGGATACCTTTCAGGAGCTGTTGAGATAGGATTTGACTATCAGTTTGAGCTGGAAAACAGGAAGAGGAATATCATCTTGCCCAAGCAGCGCTTAACCAGCTTCACATCCTATGAGAACATCTGATTCATGCCAACACAAGATGAGCTTTATGACCCAAGGACTGACCCACCATTGATGAGGCCAAGCAAAGTGAAGAACATGAACACCATTAGAGACTCAGATGTGGAAGAAGACATTGAAGAGCAGCATCAAGAACAAGAGGTTCAGCATCAAGGGATAGAAGAAGAGGAACATGAAGACTATGATAGCCGCCCTTATGCATTTGACACATATGATGTGATCTGCACATCTGAAGCTTCAAAGGCTGCACATGAGCACATTAAGATTCTTCAGAGATGGAACCACTTCCAAGACAAAGCCATCAGAGGTTTGCTGAAGACAGTCAAAGCAAGCAAAAACCGGTTGACTCTTTGAAGAAGAAAGTGAGGAAACTCAAAAAAAAGTTGGGAGGATCTTCATCCACCAAGAGATCTGATCAAGTGATCCAAACAGAGCCACAAGGAGGAGGATATGATGCTGAAGACATGTCTGAGGACACACCAGAGAGGACAGTCTAAGAGACACACTCATTCCACATCAGTGAGCAGCCAAGAACACAAGTCCCTCAACCGGCCAGACATTCATCCCATGTAGCTGCTCCAAGGCGAAAAGGAAAGAAGAGAAGGACTAGACAGCAAACTCCATCAGAGGGGGAATATTCACCTTCCCATGCCATTGAGAGTTCAGACTCTCACCACTCCTCCACCTGAAGTATGGTACACCACACTAACCATTTTAAATACCACTCAATTTTTTTTACTTATTGCGATTGTTTGCTTGATGTTTGTAAACACTCTCCTTAGCATTTTTTATTACACAGAGACTGTGTAATTTAAGTGTGGGGGAGGGTGTATGATGGACTGATGCTTCCAATTGAATTTGCATAATAGAATAGAAACAAGCATAGAAAAAACCAAAAAA
Source organism: Thlaspi arvense (assembly GCA_911865555.2). NCBI lineage: Eukaryota > Viridiplantae > Streptophyta > Magnoliopsida > Brassicales > Brassicaceae > Thlaspi > Thlaspi arvense. The sequence continues at coordinate 45,624,459 of OU466862.2, read as the reverse complement.
TTGAAAAATTTTCAAAAATTGCTTCACAAAAAGATTTTGATTTTCATGCATTTTTATAGGATTTAGACTTCATGCATTCATATAGGACTAGCTTGCTTGTTTAACTGGGAACTATGATAGTACATCTTTGTTAATGCTAGTGATTTATAAAAATGAAGCCCTTGTTTTTAATCCTTTGGTGCATTTGATGTTGAACTAGAAATAAAGCTGAACCACTTTTGGAATTTGTATTTGTGTGAGCTTTGTTTAAGACTGAAGCATGTTTTGAAATGATTTCAACCTTTGTTTAAGTGGAATATCATCTGAATTCGCAATTATCATGCCTTATGCTTTTGTGATTGATGTCATGGATTGTTTAAAATATTTGGATCTTCTTAGAGAGAAAGAAGAAAAGAAGTCAATGCACAAAAGAAAGAGGAGTGTGACACAAGCAAAAAGGTGGAAATGGCGATTTTAAACTTAAAGAAAGAAGGCTCATGTTCAAAGAAGAAAAGAAGATGCAAGGGGTGCAAAACAAGTGAATCGAAAAGCCAAAAGCGAATCAAGCACCAGCATCACCAAATGAAGGAGCCAAGCTCAAAAGAAGCAAATCGCCACCACTTGAAGTTCAAAAGAAGAAGTGTCCTCCAAAGCGCTAGAAGAAAAGTTTTTGGGTTTTGAAAAGGGTTTAAGTTCTTAAAAAGGGTAGCATAGGTGGTCTTTCATTGCTTAGCTAGAGTTAGGAACACATCTTATAGATCTTGGGTAGATGGGAGTCTTCCTTTGTATGTGTAAGTTGTTCTTTGACCCTTAGCATTTTGCCAAAGCACAACCATGCTTTTCCTTGAGAGAACCCTTCAAACACCAAAACCAGTTTGTGAAGTGGGATCATTTTTAGTCCACTAAGTTAAGTGTTTGTTTGCTTGAGAGCAAGCAAAAGCTAAGTGTGGGGGTGTTGATAACTTGTTATTTTAGATAATTTTAGGCTGCATTTCATGCATCTTTTCCTCTGCTTTTGTTTAATAGTTTAGCATTTTAGTATCATTTGCACTTAGAATCAACATAGCATGCATTTAGCTTAGGACTGCATACATTTGCATACATATGCATGCTTGTGGTGGTTTTCAGGTGTTTTTAGAGTTTCTTGGAGCTGGGGAAGAGATGGAAGCAGCTCATGATCAAAGAAGATGTCAAAAGTGGAGTTCTTGCAAAGTCTGGTCCATATCGAGCAAGCATATCGAGCAGAACACCCGTGGAGTATGCTCGATGCAAGCAGCAGGACGAGAGGAGAAGGATCAGCACGAGGATTCCAAGCCGTTGGTCTGCATCGAGGACCATCATCGAGGAAGGACGTCGATACATGCTGCATGGACCATATCGAGAATGCATATCGAGCAGAACATCGATCGTACGACCTCGATGCAGCTCATCCGCGTTGACCATTTGACTTTTCTTAACCTTATCTTATCTTTTTAGGTTTTTTTATGCTTCTTTTGGCTCCCTACTATAAAAGGGAAGCCCAAAACATTATCCTTATCAAGCATTTTTTTATCTAATCTCAAAAACTCTCTCTAAACCTTATAGGGCGATTTTGCCATAAGGATGTTGATCCTTAATAAAGTTTGCATTTTATGGTTTAATCTTGTCTTTAATCCTTTGTTCTTGCATCTTGGTAGCTTAGATTTATAATATTTTGCTTTTTAAACTCATGTAGTTATGTTTAACTCCAAATCAATGGGATTAAACATGGTTAGTGTGTACTTCTCTTTAGATTTAGGGTTCTAAGTAGGGAAAGTGGTGATTAAGATGTGATTAAGGGGTGATTAGGCTTGTTTAATTGTTCTCTGTTATCTCCTTCTCTTGTGATAGGGTCAGGTTTTACCCAAATAAAACTACTGCAAGTGCACAGCAAAAGCAGATGTAGTATAAGGGGTATCGAAATCCCAAGAGAGTAATGCAGACTACACTATCGAGTATAGATTCGGACTAAGCTAAGCAAAATATGATGTATGTAATGCGAATGAATTAATAAAAGTAAGCAAACGATTGTGTGATATGATCTAAGTTCAAGAAGATTAAAAGCGCTAAGCCAGGGTAATTCGCAGGTTTGAATCCAAGAATGTATGATGCAGGAAATCAGGAATGATTAAGAACCGTTTTAAACATGAATCTCTAATGCATAACTCATCAATTCTCATTGCAAAAGTTATCTATACCTAGATCACAGAGTTTCAAATCTCTTTGTAAACCCTAACAACCTAAGCATGCAGTAATGATCAGGTTCAATTGTTTACAAAACTCCTAAGCCAAATCTCTTTGTACTAAGTTATTTTGCTCATCAAATACTAGTTCAGGTTATGAATAATGCTCTCACATATATTTAACAACCTATGATTTTCGGGTTCCTAGATGATGTGTCTCAGAAATTCGATTTTAAAGCAAGCAGAGATGAAAAACCATGAGATATTCCTAACAGATAGCGATTCTACACTCTTTTCATCAACCTTTGAAAAAACCCTAACTTAACTAGCAGATTACTCAGACATGATTATGAGATCACAAAACATAACTGAATAAAATTGCATTAAGAGAAAGAGTAAGAAACAAAGGGGGTTCAAAATCTTCTCAAAAGAGTACAGGATTTGTCTCCCCAAAAAGCTCTGAATAAATCTCTCTCTAGCTCTCTGAATTCTTAAAAACTTAGATCCTTCGCCAATAATGGCTGAAAAACCTAATAAATAGAAGCTAAACACGATCTGGGGTCTTCATGTAAATAAAGGAAACTTCTGGGTAAATTCTGCGATTCTTCTTGATACTTTTAATAAAACGCCACGCTCCTTCCTTAGTGGGTGACGAGCGTCACTAAAGGGGTGACGATCGTCACCATTTGTGAATACTTTTTGCTTCGAGCTTGGTACTTGGTGGCTTCCACTCAGAATGCTCCAAAAGGTTCCAAAATCTCCAATTATGCTCCAGACATGCTATAACCTGCAAAGACTCTTCTAGGACTCTAAAAATACCAAAAAGACTCAATAAAAAGGACTTATATCATGGTTAAAAACCATAAAAACCATGATATATCAACTCTCCCAGACTTAGCTTTTGCTTGCCCTCAAGCAAACATTAGACAAAGAATAAGGTCGAGGTTTGAAAACAAGAAACAGTCAGTCAGTCATCAGAAACACCACACTGGTTAAAGCTTTCGAATCCACATACCACATAGTCAACACAAGATCAAATTTCAGTTTAATCATCACAAGCTTAGCAAATCTCTCAAGTCCAGTCTAAATCCCTTCAAGAAATCCGAAATTTCTACTGTCAACTCCTTATTTTTTATCTAAGTGTGAAGTCTCATCAAAGCTCTATCATCTTAATCACTTTACAGATTCTTTTCTCTTCCTAAAAACTGAACAAATCAATCTCAACACAGTTCTCCTATTTTCTCTTCCCTAAATCTTTTTCCTTAGGATATTTTCGATTTTTCACTTCTTTTTTTTTCTCAACTTTTACAGTCTAAGATATGGTGCTACTCAATACTTGTGTTCCTTGTGAGGAGACAGGTTCTTGACTGTGTTCACTACTGTTGTTCCTTGTGAGGAGACAGGGTCATGAATGCACCATTCTTTGAACTTAATCTTTTTTAAAAACTACATCAGGGAAAATCAAAGAGAGACTGTATCTTAACCTTATTGTCAGTGCTTAAAGAGAGAATCAAGATCAATAAGAATCAATCACCAAGACAAGAAGTTTAAAGTTCATTAAGGTGGAGCTAACAGTAAATTTTCTAGATTCTCTAAGAACCTAAACCTTCATTGCTAGACTGATCTACCTATGACTTTCAACTTAGTGAGACTTGTAATCAACTACTGTGGCAATGGTTCTTATCAGCAAAAACGTCATATGGCTAGTTCCAAGAAAAACTAACAGTTTCAAAAATTTTGACTCTAGAAAAACAGGTTTTTTGGCTCAACTTTAAGACTCTATAAACATGACACAAAGCACACAACGTCAGTAACCACCTCCCCCAGACTTAAACAACACTGTCCCCAATGTTATTAAGCCAAGAGTTGGTCAAAATGAAGCATGAGAACGTGTAAAACCAAGGTGGAAAAGTGGTACCTCGCGAAGGACCTGGTGACGAGCGTCACCAGATTGGTGATGAGCGTCACCATCTCTGATACTCCAGAAATCGTCATGTTGGATGTTTAAATGCTATGCCATCATGTGTAGTCCGAAGTCAAACTGTAAGAGCACTCAAAACACACATCAAAACATCCAAACAAAGTATAATCCATGGTCCAACAAGTTCACAAGATATCATTCTCTTTGCATTTTCTATGTAAGGTATAGAAAAAACCAAAAAAATTTAAAATTTTTTTAAAAAAATGCTTCACAAAAAGAGTTTGATTTTTATGCATTCAAATAGGACATAAACTTCATGCATTCATCTAGGAATAGCTTTCTTGTTTAATTTGGGAACAATGATAGTACATCTTTGTAAATGCTAGTAGTTTATGAAAATGTTGCCCTTGTTTTTAGTCCTTTGATGCATTTGATGTTGAACTAAAAATAAAGCTGAACCACTTTTGGAATCTACAATTTTGTGAGCTTTGTTTGAAACTGAAGCACGCTTTGAAATGTTTTCAACCTTTGTTTGTCATGGATTACCTTAAAATATTAGACCTTCTTATTCTCTTTTGCCACTATCTAAAAGGTCTATTTAGATCTCCTCACCCTTACCTAAAACTTCTTTCAAGCCAAAAAATAATATTGAGCGATTTGTGAGGCCTCTTTCCTCCATGGTTGTTGCTTAGAAAAAAATGTTGGGTTGGAACTACAGGGGAAGTATTTCCATTGTAGAACTAGCTCACTCTTGAGTTAGATAGGCTAGGAAGTTTGGGAATGGTTTGGGATTTATTTTGGGTTTGATTTAAAGAGAAGCAAAGAAGAAAAGAAAGCAAGGCAAAAAGAAAAGGAGTGTGACACACGCAATAATGGAAATGGCGGTTCTAAGTTCAAAAGAAAAGAAGGCTCATGTACAAAGAAGAAAAGAAGGTGCAAGATGTGCAAAGCAAGTGATTCAAAAAGCCAAAGGCGAAAAAGCACAATCATCACAAAATAAAAGGAACCAAGTTCAAAGAAGAAAACCGCCACCACATGAAGTTCAAACAAGAAGTATCCTCCAAAGAGCTTAAAAGAGAAGAGTTTTTAGGTTTCTATTTAGGTTTAAAGTTCTTAAAAGGGCAGCATTGGCGGGTTTACATTATTTAGCTAGAGTTAGGAACATTCTTATGGGTCTTGGGTAGATGGGAATCTTTCTTTGTATGTGTAAGTTGTTCTTTGACCCTTAGCATTTTGCCAAAGCACAGCCATGCTTTTCCTTGAGAGAACCCTTGAAACACCAAAGCCAGTTTGATAAGTGGAATCATTTTTATTTCAGTACGCCTTGTGCCTTTGCCAAATGACACATTTGTATTAACATAAACATGATTCACGATTTAAGCTTTAATGGATGTTGAAAAGGTTGTTTGATTTGATGAGTATGTGTAGGTTGATAGCATTGTGATCATTCTTGCTTTGTGATGAAAGTGGCTAAGTGTTTAGAGTATTGTTCCATCAATTGCATTCTAGGATTAGAAACATGGACATCATTTTAATTTATTGTTAGCATTTTGAAGACAAGATGATGCAACGCATCTTCATATGATCACGTATCCATGATCCTGCCGTGATCATAGTTGGGTTTTATATCTTATTAGGCTTTCTATTTTATTTGGGCTTTTACTAATTATTGTCGGCTTTGTTTTGAGCTACGTTAGAGTTTTCGTTTACGTATTCTATATAAGTTAGTTGATAGGCTCGATTGTAAGGCAGCTTTTGATTATTAAATAAACTTAGAACTTTTCAGTTCATCTCCTTGTTATCGTATTCTTAACGATTATCAAGAACCCTCGTTTGAACGGCCATTCTTCAGAATCAACGATCATCGAGTTCTCGTCGAACGGTTATTCTTCGTGAATCAACGATCTTCGAGCTTATCCAGCTTGACGCTGCACCAGTTTGGTATCAGAGCAAGCACGTTCCTGTCCGGAAATTTTTTTTTGTTAGCTTTTGACGCAAGATGTATCTTGTCACAGAGGAGTCTTCTCAATTCCATCACATCAGATCGAAGCAGCTGCAAACCAATGAATGATTGGGCTGAGTTGCGTTGCAATCTTCTGGAGAGTCAGAAGAGGAGTCAATCCTCTATCAATCGGTCATTACGTAAATTGGTTGAATATGTTCAGTCACAACGAATACACCATCACGAATCAGCGGATACCTATAATTCTTTTGAGGAAGATCAATCATATCATCTCTGCCAATACGAAGAACATTATATGATCAAGGAAAATCAGGGTGGTTTACGAAGTAAAAGTCTTACTGATTGGAGTATCTTTGCCGTTGAGTCACTTGATTCGTTTGATCAAGTAAAAGACTTTGCTAGCGTACCTATCTATGATGTTTCTGATGATGATTTTTCTCTTATGGAGCTCGACTATTCTGGAGAGCCAATTTGGGATATCAACGATAGTGAAGATAATCTTCAACAGGATTACATCCAAGTAGGTTTTCAGATGGCGAAAGTTGTGGACGATGTGGTCGTTTGCCTCACACCTAACGAACATGTCCAAATCATCGAGAACATCCATGAGAAGGGAGATAATGATGCATTTGTGGATTTTGCAAAATATACTACAAAGCATGCTTCTAGGGACAGAGGTCCATTAATTATTTTTCATCATAGAAGGGCTCAAGAGAAATTTGGTGAGCCCCCAGATCGTTATTGTGGAGCTAATCCGTTTTGTTGCTATGAGGAAGATGTCTACGAAGAGATCTATAACGATCTCGTTTGCACTTCAAAGGAGTTTACGAGTCATGTAAAACAAGGCAATAAGGTGCTCATGGCTGCTCCTGCATGTTTTAACAACGTGAAGTGGGATGCTGATGCAATTTCTAAGCACCAAAGGAATTCTGATGATATGCCAATAATACGATATGATAAAGAAGTGACACACAATCGAAACAGTAGTGTTAATAGCTTTACTTGTGCTATACGAAAGATCATGTTGGTCCATGATTCTAAGATACCGCCAGCACCACCACCACTAATCAATGTTGGTAAGGGAAAGTTCACGTTCTTGTGGCCACCATGGACTCTCAACATTTGTGTTTTTCCTCTTCACATGATTACACCGATACAGGTGGTGTTATGTTCTTACAATCCATTACAGAAAGCGTTCTCATTAGGAGCTTACAACGGACGACGTAGAGCTGTGCGTACCACAGAATTGGGGTTCTCTTTCAGAGTCAGTGCATGTCTTTCGTTGAAAACAGTTATATTCAGTTCAATAGTGATGTGGTATAAGGCTTCCTTGTGTTTTGGGCTGCCACACAAAGAAGGCCGCGATGTGTGTGCACGTGTAGTTGATCTTTTCTGCGACATAATCATTATTGTTGATGTGTCGGAGGCTTCAATTTCACGCCACTGCTAGATTATGAGAGAGGAGATGCAGTTTTTATGGCCATTGTGGAGTTGCAAGGATTTTCGGTTTAGTAATGATTTAACTACTTCAGAGTCCCTCTACAATGGAGATCCAGTCTGGGATATCGACGATAATGAATTTCAGTCTATACATCAATTGGCCAAACCAGTTTCGCATCAAATAGAAAAACATCCTGCATACGAAGACGACAGTCTTTTTACAGCAGATAAGGCATTTCACTTCTGCCGAGATGAAGTACAAGATCGTTATCGGCAGATCAGGGACGATGCGCCAACTCATGACCAAAGCGATCGTCTGTTTCGTAAGGATGTAGTAGATCTCGACAAAGAGATATATGGTGAACCAGTTTTTGACATCTATGACGATGACAATCGCATACATGACAAAATCCATAAGGACGATGGCGATATGAACATGGGTGATCCAGAGAACCAACGACAGTATTTTGCTTCATGTGCCTTGGATGAGAGCCGCCAGATTATGAACATGGGTAATTTTCTTTATCTTCAAAATCATCGTCTACTAATCAAAAGAGAGACGCCAGATTATGATCGTAGTTTTCTTCACGATAAAAAAGAGTTCAGTGATGAGTTGGTTTCTGACTTCTATGGTGAAAAACCAATTGGTGCTGCTTGCTATTGTGAATTATCGGTCATGGTTTCTCTGTGCATCGTGAAAAGCTTATCAACGTCAAGTGGGACGATACTGATATTTTTTGAGCAAGAAGGTGGCATATGTGAGCTTCCAATTGAACCTAACATTGGGGATAACAGTACGTTTACGTTACATGTGATACAATGTGTGAGAAGTAATAAGTACAGCTTTGTCTTTGCTTATCGAAGAATCGTGTTGGTGCATGATCCCATGAGACCACAATGACCATTGCCTTTGATCGATGATCCACCATCTCGGGAGAGTGCGAACACATGTTTGCGAAATTCAGTGTGGTTCTATATTCGAGAAAAGTTCTGCCATGCTTCTCAATATGTGAATGGGGCACTAACACTTGGCAAAAGTTCTGTTTCTCTGCTACTGCCATTCACTTTGCTGCATCTTCTTGTACTTCATGAGTCGATTATTGTGTGGTTCTTACCGATCCTTACTTTACAACTTGGCTTACGTTGTGGAGTTTCCAAGTGGGGATTCAGATTTGTGCGTTCTCCACACCGGCGGGTCAACTACTCTTTCATAGCAGATATGCGTTGGGGTGAGGTTGCTCTCAAGTTATCATTGGACGTTTCTAAATGGAGAAATGGAGTTGTTCGTAGTACACAAGCGGTTTCTACATACACATACACGATATTTATTTGCTGGGGTAATGTTGCTTGTGAACCAAGTAAGCTTTTGTATGTGGGTTTGGCTAAAGGCATAATACATCTCCACGTGATTACGTTCAAGGAAAATTGGCATGGTAGTGTTCTTGGAGCGATTTAACTATCACTTGTATTGTCTTTCAATTCTTCGAGACTTCACGTTACATGTGTTGATTTGGTTATCAAGTTTCTTGGCGTTTAGGATGATCTAGATTCAGAAACGACTGTGAGTAATGAATTATAAGAAGATTAATTCTGCAGTCAACAAGCATGGTTTAGATTCGAGGGCGAATCTTTTCCTATCCGGAGAGACCTGATGCAGCGCATCTTCATATGATCACGTCTCCATGATCCTGCCGTGACCCGGAGAGACCTGATGCAGCGCATCTTCAAAGAAAAATATCCTCCAAAGAGCTTAAAAGAGAAGAGTTTTTGGGTTTCTATTTAGGTTTAAAGTTCTTAAAAGGGCAGCATTGGCGGCTTTACATTATTTAGCTAGAGTTAGAAACATTCTTATGGGTCTTGGGTAGATGGGAATCTTTTTTTGTATGTGTAAGTTGTTCTTTGACCCTTAGCATTTTGCCAAAGCACAGCCATGCTTTTCCTTGAGAGAACCCTTGAAACACCAAAGCCAGTTTGATAAGTGGAATCATTTTTATTTCAGTACGCCTTGTGCTTTTGCCAAATGACACATTTGTATTAACATAAGCATGATTCACGATTTGAGCTTTAATGGATGTTGAAAAAGTTGTTTGATTTGATGAGTATGTGTAGGTTGATAGCATTGTGATCATTCTTGCTTTGTGATGAAAGTGGCTAAGTGTTTAGAGTATTGTTCCATCAATTGCATTCTAGGATTAGAAACATGGACATCATTTTAATTTATTGTTAGCATTTTGAAGACAAGATGATGCAACACATCTTCATATGATCACGTATCCATGATCCTGCCGTGATCATAGTTGGGTTTTATATCTTATTAGGCTTTCTATTTTATTTGGGCTTTTACTAATTATTGTCGGCTTTGTTTTGAGCTACGTTAGGGTTTTCGTTTACGTATTCTATATAAGTTAGTTGATAGGCTCAATTGTAAGGCAGCTTTTGATTATTAAATAAACTTAGAACTTTTCAGTTCATCTCCTTGTTATCGTATTCTTAACGATTATCAAGAACCCTCGTTTGAACGGCCATTCTTCGGAATCAACGATCATCGAGTTCTCGTCGAACGGTTATTCTTCGTGAATCAACGATCTTCGAGCTTATCCAGCTTGACACTGCGGCACAAGATTTCCCATTTTAAAACCTCATCACCATGTTAAGTGTTTGTTTACTTGAGGGCAAGCAAAAGCTAAGTGTGGGGGTGTTGATAGCTTACTATATTAGAGCATTTTAGGCTGCATTCCATGCCTCTTTTCCCTTGTTTTTGTATTATAGTTTAACATTTTAGTCTCATTTGCACTTAGAAGTAACAACGCATGCATATAGTTTAGGATTGCATCATTTGCATGTTTATGATGTTTTTCAGGTGCGTTTGGAGGTTCTTGGAGTTTGGGGAGGAGATGGAAGCAGCTCATGTTCAAAGAGATGCCAAAGAAGGAGCTTGGCAAAGTTTGGTCCAATATCCAGGAGAAGCATCGAGCAAAACCTTTGTGGGGTATGCCCGATGCAAGCCGCGGTACGTGAAGAAGAGGACTGGTTCATAGATTCTGAGAATTTGGTCTATGTCGAGGTGCTGCATCGAGCAGGGAAAGCTGCACAAGTCGATACACACTTACACGGACCATACCAGGGTGGTGCATCGTGCTAAAAACCATCCGTACAACCCCAATATGATTTATCCGCCTGTTTAACCGGATATTCATTGTCTTTATCTTATTTTTAGATTTTTTATCCTTCTTTTGGTTCCCTACTATAAAAGATAAGCCACAAAACATTATCCTTATGTCTTTTTCTATTTTAAGTTTTTCTTATCTTGTTCACCACCTAAAAGGGCGATTTGCTTAAGTTTGTAAACCCTTTTATTTTTCAATCAAGTCTTGCATTTTGTGGTTTAATCTTGCCTTCTGATCTTTGATTTTTGCACCCTTGTAGCTTAGTCTCATTATCTTTGCATTTAATCTCATCTAATCATGTTTAACTTTAATCAAATGAGATTAAACATAATTAGTGAGTAGTTCAACTTAGATTTGAGGTTCTAAGTAGGGAAAGTGGAATTTAAGATGTGATTAGGGGGTGATTAGGCTTGATAAGTTTGTTCTCTATTGTTTCATTCTCTTGCAAATGGATTATTGTTCATAAAGCGTCTCCCACTTGATTGAATATGGTATTATTGATGCAAATGGTTCACTTGACGACTTCAAATCTTGTTCTTTGCATGATTCACTTATTTGGTTTGATGTCTATGTTTCCTTTGTTCAGTGACACCAAAGTGATAGTTCACCTTGCTAGATGATTCGTTTAGGGCTAGATAGTGCTGGTTTTGAGATTCTTGCTTGATGGTTAGATAGTTTGTATTAAAAGAAAATTCTTTTGTTTGAATCCTGTTCATTACTTAGCATTGTTAGGTTTCAAAATTGTGAGCTTATTTGTATGTTCTTGATTGGTTGAGTTAGCCGCATAGGTTCCTATATGGTTCGAAAGTTTGATAGATTGATCTGAATTCTTTCTCTGGTGAATGAAGTTTACTTGATTAGTACTTCTTTTAGGCTTTATGGTTCTGTCCTTTTATGCTCATGGTTAGAGAATAGACCATCAAAAGTGGGTTTGACACTCTAGTCTTGTTGAATTGGATTTGCCTTTTAACCACTAGGAAGATCTTTCCTTAGATACCTTGTTTAGGATTACAATATTGAGAATTGCTTGCTTGTTAAGTGTTTAATGATTGTTTTTGTTAGAAATCCCCTTAGTTACGCTTGAAAACCACTTGACAATTATTGCTTAGGACCTTAGATCTTGCTTTTTATTAATTGTCTTAAAACCGCTTTTCCTAGTTACTCTTGCTTGCTTATTTTCAGTATTCACCTTGCTTAGTATTGTTTAAGTTGTCTTCTTGCTTAGTTCTTGTTTAGTACTTGCTTAGTTTAATCTTTCTTAGTCCTTGTTTAGTTTCATCTCTTGTTCTGTTTTTCTTGCATTGTTAGGTTGTTAGATTTGCTCTTGCATAATCAAAACCCCAATCCTGCTTAGCTTATGGCATTGTTTGCATCTCATCATCCACAAGTGAATTGACACCTGATCTCTATACTACAACTGATTAGAGACTAAGAAAATTTGAATCTTTTAGAGTAAAAACTCTTGTTTCAATGTTCAAGGTGGCAAAGAACTGAAGGACATGCTCCTTGTTGGCTGAATGGGGAGTTCCCAAGAGCCTATCCAGCTCCATTGTTTCCAAGATGGCCTTGCAATCTTCATAGATACCAAGCTTTTCTACTGTACGCACATGTGGGTACCTTGTGGGCATGAGCTCAACTCTTTGAAAGTGATCAAAGAGTTCCCTTTAGGACAGCTCTATGGTGTCTCTCTTATCCTTCTTGTTCTGCTCACTTGGTTAACCAACCACCTTCTTCTTCCCTTGAGCTTTCTCACTAGGACCACCATCATCCTTTATATTCCCTTTGGCTTTTTCTTGTCTTGCTACTTTCTTGTTTGCTTCACTCCTTGTTATATTCATGGTACCTACAACACAATATTCTTGAATGAAAATGAATACCAAGTTGTTGAACAAAAAACTATTATTTGAAAGTGCTACTAGATTGACAAAAGGAGGAGTTTATTTACTTATTCAAAAGTAAACCTCTATCAAAAGTGAAGCCACTCAATTAGCCAAGCATGCTAAAACTAAAGAATCGAAAATTAAAGAAATTTATGCACATGAATTTAAGCATGGTGAAGCTAAGCAATGGATCATTAAGCTAATGCAAGGGAAATTTTAAATTGGACAAGCAATAATAAATGACAATTATTAATGCTCTTAAGCCAAAATTCAAAATTTTACCATGCAAATTAACAAATATGATCAAGAAAGCAATATTCACAAATAATTCTATGCAAGAATGCAACAACCCACTTTAAGCATATCTTTCAAGCAACTTTAAATAAAGGTTATCCCCAAAGGAAACCCTTTGAAGATTAAAAGAACTAGAGACATAATACCTTTGCAGTGGTTTGAACTCCTCTAAACACTTGAAAGCTAAAGAACTCGAAATATTGTGGTTGTGTTTGCAGAAAATGAGAATGTGAGAAAGAGAAGAGAGAAGTGGTGTTTAAATAGAAGAAGATGAATCTTTGGATGGGGAACAAGAAAACAAAGAGTGCTTAGAAGAGGGCCCACTGGTGCTTGGGTAGGGTGTGATTCAAATATGAATTTCTTGGACAAGTTTGACCAAGGAGGGAAAATATTTGAACCAAGAAGACTTACCTTAGAGGGTGAATATCGGGCAGGACACGTCGATACACTGGTCGATATTGAACATATTAGCTCGGCTTGCTCGATATTCATGTCGGTATGAGGTTCTGGGCACGTGTATCGGCCGATACGCGGCTCGATGTTGCCTTACCCCAGTACACAGGTCGATACAGCATTGTCTCATTTGTATTGGCCTATATCATCCCGATACACACTTCGTTACAAGCCCAATACCCCTTATATCATGCAAGGTAGCTCGATACACTGTCTGATATTGACTGTATCGACCTATGTTGTCCGATATACTGGTCGATATTGACCTCCTCCGCCTTCTTCCTTCTTCCAAACTCAACACCTTCTTCCTTAACTCAAAGCTGGTTATTAGGGACATTTAAAAACACCAAAACAAACACAAAAAGAAAATAAGAAAACATTAATATATACAAGGATACCAGGGGACTGCCTCCCAAGTGCGCTTGTTAGAGTCACTTAGCTTGACTTTCCTTGGCTCCTTAATTGGGTTAAGGAGAAGGAGTTAGGGAACTCCTTGGTGAAACCTTGCTTCCTCCTTTGACCCTCTTGGTGACCCCATCATCTTGAGCAGTGCAAAAGGCTTAGACCTGCCTTCATGCTTCATCTTGAAAGAGGCTTCACCATGTTTAGACCCAAATGGCCTCAAGATCACCCCATCCTCCAAAGAACAATGAAAGATATCATTACCAATCTTCAAACATTCCACATTGAAGGCCTCCTCTTCAGTGGTAGAACCAAAAATCTTAGAGAGACTGCATCCATCAAAGCTCTCACCATCATATCCATTGTTTGAGAGCCAATTCTCAGCAGCCACCTTCAACTTCTTAACTTCAATGGAGAAAGCTTGCTCACTCTTCATCTTGTATCCCTTCGAGTCAAACCTCAACATCTTGTTTTTGGTCAGTCTCAACTCAATTGTGCACTCCTTGGAATCAAATACAGCTCCTGCAGTTGCCAAGAAAGGCCTTCCCAAGATGATGGAGTTCTTCACTTTTTCCTCTACATCTAACACTAAGAAGTCAGTTGGTATCACCACTCCCTCTATCATCATAGGGACATCTTTCAAAGCTCAAGAGGTAGTTTGGCAGATCCATCAGCAATGGTAGGAGAGACATTGCTTTCTTGAAAATTGGTGTAGCCCGAAGCGTTGGCTGTAGAGAATGGCAGAAGATTTATTATAGCTCCAAGGTCACAAAGGTAACTCTTGAAAGTTTGTCCCTTCAACTCACAAGGTAGATCGATACAACCTGGATCTCCAAGCATAGTGATGCTGAGCTTCTCAACTTTTGTTGGTAACTTGGACAAACTCAACCTTGTCTCCCTTGATCTTCTTCAACTGAGCTTCATAGAGGTTTGTGTATTTCTCAATGAGCTCCTTCTTAAACCTTCCAGGGAAAGCGAGAGGAGGCTTGTAGGGTGATGGATGAACATAGACTTTTTCCTTCTTCTTACCTCCAGCACCTTCAAGTGGCGCCCACCTCTCTTCTTCCTTAGTGGTTTCAGCCTCAAGAGGCCCTTCCTTAGTGGCATCCTTGGTGGCGTCAACTTCAAAGGAGTATGTAAACTACACTAGCGATTTCAGGTTCAGATTAAGCTAAGCAATAAATAGCATATGTAATGCAAAATAAAAGTAAGCAGGCGAAATTTGTTTGATCTAAGACTCAGAAAACTAAAAGCGCTAAGTCAGGACAATTCATAGGTTGAATCCGAGAATGTAGAATGCATGAAATCAGGAATGAATAAGAACCGTCTTGAACATGAATCGCAAATATATAACTAATCAATTCTCATTGCAGAAGTTAACTATGTCTAAATCACAGAGTTTCAAATCTCTTTGCAAACCCTAACAATCTAGACATGCAGTAATGATTAAGTTCAATTATTCACAAACTCCTAAAAACCAAATCTCTTTGCACTAAATCGTTTTGCTAATCTAATGCTATATCAGGTTATCAATAATGCTCTCATATCTATTAAACAACCTATGATTTTCGGATTTCTAGATGATGTGTCTAAGAAATCACTTTTAAAGCAAGCAGAGATGAAGAACCAAAAGATATTCCAAACAGAAAGCAATTCTACAAACTCTTCATCAATCTTTGAAAATCCCTAACTTGACTAGCAAATTACTCTGACATGATCATGGAATCACGGAGCATAACTGAATAAAATTGCATTGAAAGAATAGAATAAAAGACAAAAGGGTTCGAAATCTTCTCCAAAAAGAGTACAAGATTTGTCTCCCCAAAAGCTCTGAATAAAATCCTCTCTAAAGCTCTCTGAATTCTCAAAATCTAAGATAATAGCCAACCTGGCTGAAAACCTAATATATACATGCTAAAACACGATCTGGGGTGTTCTTACAAATACTAGAACTTCTGGGCTCATTCTGCAAATAATCTTCAATCTTTTAACAAATCAGCCACAAGCCTTCCTCTACGGGTGACGAGCGTCACGATAGGTGGTGACGAGTGTCACCCAAATCCATACTTTCTTTTCCGAGTTGCACACTTTGTGGCTTCATCTTGCAATGCTCCAAAAGGCTTCAATATCTCTAATTACGCTCCAGACATGCAATAATCTGCAAAGACACTACTAGTACTCCAAAAAGACCAAAATGACTCAATAAAAAGGACTTATACCATGGTTAAAAAACCATAAAAACCATGATATATCAACTCCCCCAGACTTAGCTTTTGTTTGCCCTGATATACTCATTATTTACACCATATTAGCAGACATTTTGCATTGTTTTATAGTCTTTAAACATTCACTTTTACTTGTTCTTTTCCCATTTGCATTCAATTAGGACTTAGTGTAGATTTAGGGTGAGCATTGCATGTTTTGTGCATTTGAGAAGCTTGGAAGTTATGTTTGGAGAGTTTTGAGACTACAAGGAGCATGGGAGATGATGGTGGGTGCAGCACAAGACATCAAAAGAGCCAAAAAGAAGGTGCACCTTGTTGAAGCGGCCAGAAACTTCACCTGACAAAAATGGCTCGGACAAAGCATCTTTAACCCGATTCAGCTTTAACAGTCTTCATCAATGTTGTAGCTTGCGTCTGGAGTTGGTTTCAGGTCATTCCCGTCAGCGGTTTGAAAGTTACAGAAGTTTTCGTGAAACCGCTCAACCCCTATCGACCACCCCTATCGATCACCCTATCGGTCAAGGAGTGACGGATAGGAATCCAAACTGAAGACCACTTATTTACAATTTTTCCATTTTTGCTTAGACTCCTATAAATACTTAAAAATCCCTAATTTCTGGGAACAACTCATTATCCAGCAATTCTTCTTTTCTTCTCTAGATTTTGAGTAATTTTGTATTTGAATCTTTGCTTATTTCAATAATAGTTTGCATTTCCCTTAATCTTTTATCTTCCTAATCATGATTAACTATCTTTTCTTTATAGATTTGATGGTTTTCATCATGATTAGTGAGTAGTTTGCTTTAGGTTTGAGATTGGGGCAGATGGGGTGATTTTAGTGATTGTTTAGGTTGATTAAGGCTTAGATCTTGATATTCTCTTTCTTATATGATTCTGCTTAATGCTTAATACCTCTTTGTTGGAGAAGTTTATTTTAGGTTTTCACATGCACACTAAGTGCTCGATGAAATTCCTGAATGAAGTTGAATGCTTGAAAATGGTGTTTAGATAATCATGAGTCTTTGCATCTATCATTTCTTGCTTGAATGTGCTTATTGCTTAATACCATATTGATGAGAAATTGCCTTTAGACATTGATTATGTATGAGAATGTGAGTTCATGTTTGATATATTGTATAAGAGATTAGTAAACCTAGCCTAAGAGATTAGATGTCTAGCATGCTAATTGGTTTTATGGAACTTGATTCTAATGCTTGCTTGTTATAGATACACCACCAAAAGTGGGTTTGAAATAGAATTTAGCAAAGGGGTTAATGCCAAGAGATTGGATTAGTCGATATTAGTGTTCCTTACCTAAGGTTGAGTGTTTAAAATTGCTTGTTTTGATCACCCTAGACATGAACATGAATCACCCTCTCACCATTGCCTTGATCTTGAACCATCTTTTAATCTTTGAAGTCTAGCTTTTACTCTGTTTAGATTAGCTTTTACTTTGTTATTGCTCTGTTTTTCTTTGCCATTACTGCTCTTTGCTTGATTTCTTTTGCTTCTTTCCTTGATCTTTTAAGTTGTTAGACTTCTAAAACTATCTATGTTTGCTTGATTTAAGAGCTCTATTGCATTCTTACTGCTTCATTCTCCCCTTTTGTATTGATAAAATCCTATGTTATACTACAACTGATTAGTACAAGCTTGGGTGATGAATCAAGTCCTAAAACGTCTTGTATCAATTTGGCGCTGTTGCCATTAGGGGAATGCTTTGTTCAGTAGGATTTATGGAGGTCTTGAGATTAAGCTTTGATATTTTTGTTTTTGGTTAGTGATTTCTCTTAATGATTAACAAGATTGACGGTTCAAAACATGAAAATTTTCTAGAACAGAACATTGGCGGAAAATCGCCTAAAGAAAAGCTGGAAAAATATAAGACTAAGCGTGTGTCCTGAAAGTGATAGCCGCCTTTTGCCCAAAATAGCCAAACAGCCCTAATGGTCTCCTCACTACGCTCCAAAAATAAGCCGGCCGGATAAGGTTCCAGAGATCGATCTCGAGATCGATTTGCTCACTCGATCTTCTCCATGGATCGCTTTCTTTTCCTCGATCTTCAAGTCGATTTGGTTGGATGGATCGAGCATTTCCTTTGATCCTCTACTCGATCCTTGGATGATCGAGTCATGGTCTCGATATGGCTCTCGTTCTACATGGCGTCATCCACGTCCCTACTCACGATCGATCTACTCTCTCAATCTTGGTCTTGATCCTTTTCCTTGAAACAAATTGAGTCACTCGATCTTTTGGTCTATCTCGTCTAGATCGACCTGCCTTGCTTGATCTGCGTCTCGATATTGGTGATATCTCTTGTATTTACATCATTTAGGCTTGCATTTAGTGCATGTTTTGGTTCTCTTTTGCATGTTTTCCTTATCCTTTGTCCCATTTTCTTCTCCTTTTAGACTTATGTTGCATTCAGGATGTAGTTTGCATTTTCTTTGCATAAAAGATGTTTATAGGTACTCATGGAGCTACAAGGAGCATGGGTGATGATGGTGGGTGCAGCACAAGACATGAAAAGAGCCAAGAAGAAGGTGCACCTTGTTGAAGCGGCTAGAAACTTTACCTGACAAAACTGGCTTGGACAAAGCATCTTCAAGACGATTCAGCTTCAACAGTCTTCACCAATGTTTTAGCCCCCTGAGTTAGCTTGCGTCTGGAGTTTGTTTCAGGTCATTCCCATAAGTGGTTAGAAAAATTACGGAAGTGTTTGTGAAACCGCTCAACCCTTATCGTTCTGTGCACGAAGGCTATCGATCAAGGGGTGACCAACACCAGATTTTTGGTCACCAGCATCGGTCAGGAGTGACCGACATAAACCCAGCGGATGAATTTTGGTCACCAGTATCGATCAGAAGTGATCGACATAAACCCAGCGGATGAATTTCGGTCACCAGCATCGGTCAGGAGTGACCGATAGGATTCATATCGACTGAAGATCATCTCCGATGAGGTGTTTGCATTCCGATTTGGCTTCGGCCTCCTTCATCAACTTTGTAGCCACTTGAGTTAGCTTTCGTTTGGTCTTAGGTTCGAGTCATTACTATCAGTGGTTGAAGAGTTACGGCGAATAAAGTGAGAACGTGTCCATCTGGAGTTTTTACCGTTGATCTTGACTGACTTGAAGATCAGCTCGGACGAGTATCATCCGTCCCTATTCAGCATCTTCATTATTCACAAAAGTTGTAGCCACGTGAGTTAGCGTTCAGGGAAACTTGTTTTCAGGTCATTCTGATATCCCGTTCAACAGATATCGTAAGTTTCGTGAAACCGCTCAACCCATATCGATCAAACGTATAGATCAATCAAGACCGATACAACTGACCGATAAGATTCATATCGATCAGCCTAGACCGGTACAACTGACCGATACGGTGCCAGACTGAAGACCATTTATTTACAATTTTGCTATTTTCGCTTAGACTCCTATAAATACTTAAAATCCTTAATTTCTGGGGAGACATCTCTTTATCCAGCAGTCTCTTCTTCTTTGTTTTAGGTTTTAGGTTTTGTAATTTTAATCTTTGTTTATTTCAATAAAAGTTTGCATTTCCCTTAATCTTTTGTCTCTCTAATCATGATTAACTATCTTTTGCTTCATAGATTTGATGGTTTTCACCATGATTAGTGAGTAGTTTGCTTTAGGTTTGAGATCAGGGCAGATGAGGTGATTGTAGTGATTGTTTAGGTTGATTAGGGCTTAGATCTTCTCATTCCCTTTCTTATATGATTGTGCTTAATGCTTAGTACCTCTTTGTTGGAGAAGTTGATTTTAGGTTTTCACATGCACACCAAGTGTTTGATGAAATTCCTGAATGAAGTTCAATGCTTGAAAATATTGTTTAGATAATCATGAGTCTTTGCTTCTATCATTTCCTGTTTGAATGTGCTTATTGCTTAGTACCATATTGATGAGAAATTCCCTTTACACATTAATTATGCATGAGAATGTGAGTTGATGTTTGATATATCATATAAGAGTATAGTAAACCTAGCCTAAGAGATTAGATGTCTACCATGCTAATTGGTTTTATGGAACTTGATTTTAATGGTTGATAATTAAGTGTTTGAGTAAAGAGATTTATCTTGAATATGTGATTAGAAAAGGGATTAATGCCAAGAGATTGGATTAGTCTATATTAGTGTTCCTTACCTAAAGTTGAGTGTTTATAATTGCTTGTTTTGATCACCCTAGACATGAACATGAATCACCCTATCACCATTGTCTTGATCTTGAACCATCTTTTCATCTTTGAAGTTTAGTTTTACTTTGTTTTAGTTCAGCTTTTACTCTGTTTTTGCTCTGTTTCTTATTGCCTTTATTGCTTTTTAATTGCTTTCTTTTGCTTTCTTTTGCTTTTTTGCTTAATCATTTATGTTGTTAGAAATCTAAAACTATCTAAATCTGCTTGAATTAGGATCTCTACTGCATTCTTACTGTTTCATTCTCTTCTTTTGGATTGATAAAACCCTATGCTATTCAACAAGCTTGGGTAATTGAATCAAGTCCCAAAAAGTCTTGTATCAATTTGGCGCCGTTGCCATTAGGGGAATGCTTTGTTAAGTAGGATTTGGAGAGATCTTGAGATCAAGCTCTATTATTTTCGTTTTTGGTTACTGATTACTCTTTTGGTCTATAATTTCTTTTGTAGGTACCACAACACTTGTTCTTAAGTGTCTACATCTACAACTGAGGTTAAAGATCAATGATTTTGGGTTTGCAGAATCAGAATTCAGCTGTGGAAGCATGGAAGAACATCAGTATGCTGCTGGTTTTGGTTTGCAAGGTCCACAAGGTCCACAAGGTCTTCAAGGAATTCAAGGCTTACAAGGACAGCAAGGTCCACATGGTTTACAAGGAGCTCTGGTTCACAGACCATTAAGACCTATATGTGCTGCAGATATACCATCAAGCTATGCTTCAAGGCAAGGTATTCTTCCACCTATGCAGACTGGCCACTATGAGATAAAGAGCAGCATGATTTCTTTGATTCAAGAAAAGAAGTTCTTTGGATTGCCCAACCAAGATCCTCTTGAGCACTTGTATCACTTTGAGAGGATATGTACTTTGACAAAGCTTAGTGGAGTCTCAGATGATGGTTTGAAGCTCAAGTTATTCCCATTTTCTCTTGGTGATAAGGCTAGATTATGGGAGAAATCTATAGCACAAGGCAGCATCACCACTTGGGAACAATGTAAAGGTGCTTTCTTAACCAAGTTCTTCTCTCCCTCAAGAACTGCACATTTCAGGAATGAGATCACAAACTTCAAACAGTGGTCTAATGAAAGCTTTGGAGACACTTGGGAAAGATTTAAAGGCTTCACTCATCAATGCCCTCACCATGGCTTCACGAAGGAACTGCTACTATCCACACTCTATAAAGGTGTTCTCCCAAAGATAAGAATCCTTCTAGATACAGCAAGTAATGGTTATTTTTTTGGGAAAGATGTTGATGAAGGTTGGATATTAGTGGAGAACATGGCACCCAGCAATTGGGATTATGTGGATGATAAGGAACAACAGTCCAAAGCCACTGAAGAAAAGCTAGAGACAGCATTGCATGAGATGAAAGCCTTGCAGATGAGAGTTGACTTGCTGCTCAATGAAACCACTAAACTCCTTCCTAGTGCTCTTTCACCAAACCACTACAAAGAACATCAAGTCAAAGCTGTCCAACAACAAGAGGCGCCAGTGATGCATCAAGACCATGATGTTTGTGTACACCAGTCCTATGGAGACACTCATACTCAACAGCATCAAGGTTTTTCTTCTCAAACAGTTGGCGCCAACACCTCCCAACCTTCACATGCATTGGACCTTAAGGACATGTTCCTGCAACTCCAACAACTTTATAATGGAAGATTTCAGAAGATCATGGCTGCTGAAATTCAAAGAAGTATGGCTGAAATTTAGAGAAGCATGGCTGCTGAAATTCAAAGAAGTATTACCTCCACCATCAACAACTTCCAATCCCAAATAGACTTCTTGACTATGCAGCTGAGTAAACAAGAGAACAATGCTCAGCCACTCACCTTCAAGAAGCCCTTACAGCATTGTTATGGTATCTCCTCTACTTCCCTAACTGATATTGCTGAGAAAGAAAACTCTATTGCTGAGATTATTCCAAAGGTGACACCCTCTATCATCAATGTGGGTATTGAGTCTAAGTGTGGGGGAAGTACTTTTCACTTGAGTTCAGCTAGTGATGCCAAGGCTGATGAAGAATACAAAGCCATTGAAGCTGAGGTTGTTGAAGCTGACATGGAGGTCAAACAAGGAACTGCACCATCACCACGCTCTCAAGGAACTCTTGCAGAAGAAGAACCGTTTGAAGAAAGGGAAAACTCAGAAGGGGAAGAGTGGTGGGCGCCACATGAACTTGTTGATGATACCAAGGAATACTTGATTGAAGTTCCTGATGTTAAAGAGAAGACTCAAGCTGTTATCCTTCCTGTTTACCAACCAACTATCCCTTTTCCAGGAAGATTCAAAGAACAGCTAGTACAGAAGTATGAGACCCTCTATGCTGCTCAAATGGAAATGAGAGGTCTGAATGGTCAAGAGGAGCTTGAGAAACTAAGGGTTAAAACTGGAGCATCTGAGGTTAAGGAGCAAAACATAAAGAAGCTTGGTAATCCAGGAAAGTTTCTAGTCTCTTGTGAGCTTGGTGAATTGGTTGTGGAAGAGGCCATGTGATTCCACAATCACTTTTGTGGACTAGGGACATCAATATGTGATTAGAAAATGGATTAATGCCAAGAGATTGGATTAGTCTATATCAGTGTTCCTTATCTAAGGTTGAGTGTTTAGAATTATTTGTTTTGATCACCCTATACATGAACATGAATCACCCTATCACCATTGCCTTGATCTTGAACCATCTTTTCATCTTTGAAGTTTAGTTTTACTTTGTTTTAGTTCAGCTTTTACTCTGTTTTTGCTCTGTTTCTTATTGCCTTTATTGCTCTTTAAATGCTTTCTTTTGCTTTCTTTTCCTTCTTTGCTTGATTATTTAGGTTGTTAGACTTCTAAAACTATCTAAATCTGCTTGAATTAGGATCTCTACTGCATTCTTACTGTTTCATTCTCCCGTTTTGGATTGATAAAACCATATGCTATACTAGAATTGATTAGTTCAAGCTTGGGTAATTGAATCAAGTCCCAAAAAGTCTTGTATCACTCGGGTCCCTTGCTGAACGGCTGAGTTCTCCAAGTGTCCACAAGCTTCCTCTCAATCCAATGCACGTCCACGCAACCTCCACAACTCCAGTGTTTCTCAAACAACCTGATAATGATGCCAAAATGCAGAAAATGTGCAAAATGCGAATGCAAAGTGATCTAGGACCTAAAATGCAACAAATGGTAGAAACTAGCCTATAATGCGAGATGAATGCATGAAAACTACCCTAAATGCAAGCTAAATATGCAAAATATATAGGTATATTAACTCCCCTAAACTTACCTTTTGCTTGCCCTCAAGCAAACAAAATTCAAGAGAGGAAGAGAGGTTTTAAAATCGGGGGCTCAAATTCCTTGCAAAAGTGTTTTTCAATTGAATCAATTCAATGGTCCTAGTTCTTAATCCTAAGATGCAATGCACATACTCATACTCCAAAGAACTTAGCCATATTCATCACATGTTGAATTTCAAATCATGACTCTCCTATTCCAAACAGTCCAAGAATCCTAACCTTTAACATTCAATTAATGATCAAACCGTGAATCACACTTATGCACTTTAAAACCGAATACATTTGGCTAAGGGACAAAGGTTATCAGATAAAAATGATCTCATTCATATGGGTGATTCAAACAATGGATTATCTCAAAGAATGGTTGAACTTATGCATAATGCTAAAGGTAAAGACAATTGATGCATACATGACTAGACTTTCATCTACCCATATACACTAACAATGATCCTAGAACCCTCTCTCATTTTTCTTTTCTTTTTAAGCTCACTCAACCACCTAAAGACTACCCTTATCAATAAGGCAAGACGCCTAGCAAAACCCCAAATAAACACATCACTTTAAAACCTTTTCGGCTAGTGGTAAGGCCATAAACATACTTAGCTCTTCTCCTTTAACTTTGATAGCTCTCTACTCATTTTTTTTCTTTTTAAGCATTTGGCATTCTGGCTCTTTTCTTTTCTTTTTCTTTTCTTTTTAGAGCTACCTTCTTATTCAATCTAGAGATTTCAATTTAAAACATAAGGCCTACCACTTAAAACCATTGAACCCTTTTATTCAACTTCTGAACATCAAACCCTTTAAACCGAAACAAAAACAAATAAATTTCCATGAATACCCGCCCTATCCTAATCCTAAAACTAGCTTCAAAATGCAAAGCTAGCATCAATATGAAAGCCTAATCATGTCGCCTAAATCTAACACTTTATGCTAAGTCCAACCGAAAAGAGGCCTCACAAAGATTCAACACACAAGAACATTGGCTTGAAAGGAGGGTAGGGTAAAGGCGGGGAGGTCTATTTAGGCTTACAAGAGAGTGGTGAAAGGAAGAAGAAAGCCTAAATATGTATAAGTGATCCATGTATCCTTTTTCAAACGCATAAGTATGATAATTCAAGAAGTTCAATACCTCACTTATTAAGAGAGGATTCAATTCATGAATGTTCAACTTAAGCCACGAAAATCAAAATAAATGATCCAAATATGGTTAGAGCTTACTTTCAAAGTATGTACAATGCATCAAAGAACTACTAACTATGGCCTTGAAACAATTCATGAGCTTAAAACACTTTTCAAGAAAAACTTTTGCCCCTTATGCAAATGCAAACAACCTAAATGCTTAAAAATTCTAGACTCAATCTTACAATTTTTAACAATGCAGTATGCAACTACATGAATTTTTTTGAAATTTTTTAAAAACTTTATCATTTTTTTGTTCTTTTCTATGCCTTACATGATGCATAATGACTCAAGTATGATAACAGAAAATAAGATCAAAGAAAACATGTCAAATAACACACACACTTCCCCAAACTTGAATGACACCGTCTCGGTGGCAAACAAATTCAAGAGGAGTCAAAACACAAAGCAAAAATTAAAGAAAAATACATGTTATTTACAAGGGTTTGGTTGTTGGTACCTTTGAGCTAAGTAAGGCTGGAGCTTGAGGTTGCTCCAGACTTCTGGCTCTTCTTAGGACTATCGTGGCTGGCCTCCTTGCCTTTATCCTTGCTCGTGCTTTCATGAAGAGTGAGACGTGCAGCTTGATTGGTTTCTTGGGGCTCACGGATCTCAATACCTCCGGTTGATCTCCTCCTCTTATCCGGCTGCTTGGTACAAGACTTTTTGGAACTTGATTCAAATACCCAATCTTGTACGAATCAGTTGTAGTATAGCATAGGGTTTTATCAATCCAAAAGGGGAGAATGAAAGTAAGAATGCAATAGATATCTTAATTGAAGCAGATAAAGATGGTTTTAGATGTCTAACAACCTAAGTGAGCAAGAAAAGAAGCAAAAGAAGGCTAAAGAAAGCAATTAAAGAGCAGTAATGGCAAAGAGAAACAGAGTAAAACTAAACTTCAAGGATTAAAATCAAGGCAATGGTGATAAGGTGATTCATGTTCATGTCTAAGGTGATCAAAACAAGCAATTCTAAACACTCAACCTTAGGTAAGCAACACTAATATAGACTAATCCAATCTCTTGGAATTAATCCCTTTTCTAATCACATATTCAAGATAAATCTCTTTACTCAAACACATAATCATGAAGCATTAAAATCAAGTTCCATAAAACCAATTAGCATGCTAGATATCCAATCTCTTAGGCTAGGTTTACTAATCTCTTATACAGTATATCAAACATCAACTCACATTCTCATGCATAATCAATGTCTAAAGGAAATTTCTCATCAATATGGTACTAGGCAATAAGCACATTCATTCAAGAAATGAATGATGCAAAGACTCATGATTATCTAAACACCACTTTCAAGCATTGAACTTCATTCAGGAATTTCATCAAACACTTGGTGTGCATGTGAAAACCTAAAATCAACTTCTCCAACAAAGGGGTACTAAGCATTAAGCACAATCATATAAGAAAGGGAATGAGAAGATCTAAGCCCTAATCAACCTAAACAATCACTAAAATCACCCCATCTGCCCTAATCTCAAACCTAAAGCAAACTACTCACTAATCATGGTGAAAACCATCAAATCTATGAAGAAAAGATAATTAATCATGATTAGGAAGACAAAAGATTAAGGGAAATGAAAACTTTTATTGAAATAAACAAAGATCCAAATTACAAAATCAAAAAGCTCAAACAAAAAAGAAGAGACTGCTGGGTGCAGCCTTAACTTCAAACTCACTACAATACAGTCAAACAACAGATGACAAAGGCACTGAAAACAATTCAAACATTAATATCTTGACAAGTGTTTATTATCTACTCCCTATGCAAATGTATGCAAACCTATATGAAATGCATCTAGACTCAATCTTAGTTATGTAAATGCAACTAAATGATCTTTTTGGTTCCAAAAATTTTGAAAATTTCATGGATTTTAAGTGCACATAAATGAATGCATGAATGCATGAGACTCAAGTATGTAAAAGAGAAGATAAGAAAACAAAACACCATGTCAAATGCAATGCCCTCCCCCACACGTAAATTACACAGTCCCTTGTGTAATAGAAGATTGAAGGAGGGTATTAAAAGATATTCAGAAGTATTCAAGAGCAAAGGAGCATGATTGTGTACCTTAGAGGGAGTTTGGTCAAACTGGGTCCCAACTTATAACAACTTGCCTTGAATCACACTTGCTCCTGTTATTGAAATAAAAACACAAAGACAAACATAAAATGCAATAATATGAACAAGGATAACAAGGGAATACCTCCCAAGAGTGCTTGTATATAGTCACTAAGCTTGACTTGTCATGCTAAGGATGATGGAGTGGAACTGGAGTTCCTTCTCCTTTCCTCCTGAACAATGTGTTGGGCCCATAGTAGAGCTTCTCCTTAGGTTTCCTGACTCTCTTTCTTGGTACTCTTGGTCCACCATACAGCTTCACTTTGATTCCATCAAACAAGTCAAGAAGACAAGCACCATCAAAGGTTTCACCATCATACTCATTGTGATCAAGAGGGTCTTCATCTTTAGCACTTCAGCCTTGAATCCCCTCAGCTCTTTCTTGACATCAGGTGGCTCCTTAGCAGCTCCTTTCTCAACATTAGTGATGCTTCCACAAAAGCTTGAAGGTGGAGGCTTCATTGCATAGCTAACTCCACCATTCACCTTCTTGAGGGTGACTCTCTCTTTGGTGAAGTCAATATCAGCGCCTGTTGTGTTCAGAAATGGAGTCCCAAGTAGTAGAGAAGGCTTATGAGTGTGAGCCATTTCCATCACAGCAAAATCAGTTGGTATCTTGCATGCTCCAATCCTCACAGAAAAGTCTTCAATGAGACCAACATGTGTTCTTGAAGAAGAGTCCACAAAAGTGATTGTGGAATCATATGGTTTCAGCTTGGTGACTCCTAGTTCTTTTTCCAAGTCAAGGTACATCACATTGATACTTGAACCTGTGTCACAAATGGACTCTTCCACAACCAATTCACCAAGCTCACAAGAGACTAGAAACTTTCCTAGATTACCAAAATTCTTTATGTTCTGCTCCTTAACCTCAGATTCTCCAGTTTTAACCCTTAGTTTCTCAAGCTCATCTTGACCATTCAGACCTCTCATTTCCATTTGAGCAGCATAGAGGGTCTGATACTTCTGTACTAGCTGCTTTTTGAATCTTCCTGGAAAAGGGATAGTGGGTTGATAAACAGGAAGGATAGCAACTTGAGTCTTCTCTTTAACATCAGGAACGTCAATCAAGTATTCCTTGGTATCATCAACAAGTTCATGTGGCGCCCACCACTCTTCTTCTTCTTTGTTTGCTCCTTCTTCAAATGGTTCTTCTGCTGCAAGAGTTCCTTGAGAGCGTGGTGCTGGTGCAGTTCCTTGTTTGACCTCCATGTCAGCTTCAACAACCTCAGCTTCAATGGCTTTGTCTTCTTCATCAGCCTTGGCATCACTAGCTGAACTCAAGTGAAAAGCAGTCCCCCCACACTTAGACTCAATGCCTACATTGATGATAAAAGGTGTCACCTTTGGAGTAATCTCAGCAATATCAGTTAAGGAAGTGGAGAAGATACCATAACAATGCTGTAAGGGCTTCATGAAGGTGATTGGCTGAGCATTGTTCTCTTGTTTATTAAGCTGCATAGTCAAGGAATCTATTTGGGATTGGAAGTTGTTAATGGTGGAGGCAATACTTCTTTGAATTTCAGCAGCCATGCTTCTCTGAATTTCAGCCATACTTCTTTGAATATCAGCAGCCATTCTTCCTTGAAGTTCTGCAGTTTGGACTTGTTGCATTTGAAGTAGAATCTGCTTGATATCCAACTCTTGAGGTGGCTGAGGGCTTGGTTTTTGTTGAGGTGGCGCCAAGGCAAGCTGCATAGTAGTAGTGGGAAGTATCATGTTCCCTTGCTGTTGGTTATAGGCGCCAAGTGGTTGAGAAGAAGACATTTGATGGTGATGAATGTAAGGGCCTTCATTTAACAACATATCCACTTTTGTTTGCATAGCTTTTATCTCTTGTTTTGTTGTTTCCAACTTCTCTTCTGCTGTTTTTGCATTCTACTCAAACTCATCAACATTGTCCCAATTACTTAGTGCCATGTTCTCCACCAATATCCTACCTTCATCAACATCTTTCCCAAGGAAATAACAATTACTAGCTGTATCTAGAAAGATTCTTATCTTTGAGAGAACACCTCTATAGAGTGTGGATAGGAGCATTTCTTTGGTGAAGCCATGGTGAGGGCATTGGTGAGTGAAACTTCTAAACCTTTCCCAAGTGTCACAAAGTTCTCATTAGACCACTGCTTGAAGTTTGTGATCTCATTCCTTAAATGTGCAGTTCTTGAGGGAGAGAAGAACTTGGTTAAGAAAGCACCTTTGCATTGTTCCCAAGTGTTGATGCTGCCTTGTGCTAAAGACTTTTCCCACATTTGAGCTCTACCACCAAGAGAGAATGGAAATAATTTGAGCTTCACACCATCATCTGAAACTCCACTAAGCTTTGTCAAAGTACATATCCTCTCAAAGTGATCCAAGTGCTCAAGAGGATCTTGGTTGGGCAATCCAAAGAACTTCTTTTCTTGAATCAAAGCAATCATTCTGCTCTTTATTTCATAGTGGTCAGTCTCCATAGGTGAAAGAATACCTTGTCTTGAAGCATAACCTGAAGGTATATCAGCAGCACCAATAGGTCTCAATTGTCTTTGAAACAAAGCTTCTTGTAAACCATGTGGACCTTGTTGTCCTTGTAAGCATTGAGTCCCATGAAGACCTTGTGGACCTTGTGGACCTTGCAAACCAAAACCAGCAGCATACTGATGTTCTTGCATACTTCAACAGCTGAATTCTGATTTCGCAAACCCAAAATCTTTGACCTTGTACCTCAGTTGTAGTTGTAGACACTTAAGAGCAAGTGTTGTGGTACCTACAAAAGATATTCTAGACCAAAAGAGAAATCAGTAACAAAGAACAAAAATAACAGTGCTTGATCTCAAGATCTCTACAAATCCTACTGAACAAAGCTTTCCCCTAATGGCAATGGCGCCAAATTGATACAAGACTTTTTAGGACTTGATTCAATTACCCAAGCTTGTACTAATCATTTGTAGTATAACATAGGGTTTTATCAATCCAAAAGGGGAGAATGAAACAGTAAGAATGCAATAGAGATCTTAATTCAAGCAGATAAAGATGGTTTTAGATGTCTAACAACCTAAGTGAGCAAGCAAATAAGCAAAAGAAGGCAAAAGAAAGAAATTAAAGAGCAGTAATGGCAAAGAGAAACAGAGCAAAAACAGAGTAAAACTAAACTTCAAGGCTTAAAAGATGGTTCAAAATCAAGGCAATGGTGATAGGGTGATTCATGTTCATGTCTAGGGTGATCAAAACAAGCAATTCTAAACATTCAACCTTAGGTAAGGAACACTAATATATACTAATCCAATCTCTTGGCATTAATCCCTTTTTCTAATCACATATTCAAGATAAATATCTTTACTCAAACACATAATCATCAAGCATTAAAATCAAGTTCCATAAAACCAATTAGCATGCTAGACATCTAATCTCTTAGGCTAGGTTTACTAATCTCTCATACAATATATCAAACATCAACTCACATTCTCAAGCATAATCAATGTCTAAAAGCAATTTCACATCAATATGGTACTAGGCAATGAGCACATTCAAGCAAGAAATGATAGATGCAAAGACTCATGATTATCTAAACACCATTTCCAAGCATTGAACTTCATTCAGGAATTTCATCAAACACTTGGTGTGCATGTGAAAACCTAAAATCAACTTCTCCAACAAAGAGGTACTAAGCATTAAGCACAATCATATACGAAAGGGAATGAGAAGATCTAAGCCCTAATTAACCTAAACAATCACTAAAATCACCCCATCTGCCCTAATCTCAAACCTAAAGTAAACTACTCACTAATCATGGTGAAAACCATCAAATATATAAAGAAAAGATAGTTAACCATGATTAAGAAGACAAAATATTAAGGGAAATGCAAAATTTTATTGAAATAAACAAAGATCCAAATTACAAAATCAAAAAGCTCAAACAAAGAAGAAGAGACTGCTGGGTAAAGAGTTGTCTTTTCAGAAATTAGGGATTTCAAGTATTTATAGGTGTCTAAGCGAAAATGGCAAAATTATTAATAAATGGTCTTCAGTCTGGACTTACATCGGTCAGCAACAACACTCAGGATTGATCGATGTAAATCCCATTGGCCTGGGCAGTGATCGATGCAGGTTGAGCGGTTTCACGAACATTGCGATATCTGTTGAACGGCATATCAGAATGACCTGAAACCAAGTCCTCCTGAAATCTAACTCAATTGGTTACAACGTTTAGGAAGAGAGAAGATTCTGAATAGAGACGGAGGCTACTCGTCCGAGCTGATCTTCAAGTCGGTCATGATCAACGGCAAACTCCAGATGGACATGTGATCACTTTATTCGCCGTAACTGTTCAACCACTGATGGGAATGACTCGAAACTAAGACCACATGAAACCTAACTCAAGTGGCTACAAAGTTGATGAAGGACGCCGAAGCCAAATCGGAAAAAAAAACACCTCATCCGAGCTGATCTTCAGTCGGTATGAATCTTATCAGTCAGGAAGGTGATCGATGCTGGTGACCGAAATTCATCCATTGTGTTTATGCCGGTCACTCATGACCGATGCTGGTGATCGATGTGCTTGCATCGGTCACCCCATGACCGATGCTGGTGACCGAAAATCTGGAATCGGTCACCCCTTGACTGATTTTCACAGTGCTCTGACCAAAAACCTTTGCAGAGATTGTCTGCTTTGATCCTTCTTGCTCTCTTTGATCCAGCTAGCATCCTGAATTATCCACAAAGCTCCTCCAAGCTCCTTTTAGCTCCAAAAGCACCTAAAAACATCCAAAATGCAAGAAAAATGCAAATTATACCCTAAATGCAACCTAAGTCTAAAAGGAGAAAAAAATGGGACAAAGGATAATGAAAACATCCAAAAAAGAACCAAAACATGCACAAAATGCAAGCCGAAATGATGTAAATACAAGAGATATCAATGCTGCACATCCTCATTGGCTGATTTCTTAGGTGGGCTCCCTTGCAAAACCTAGATCTTCTTGGCAAGCTTCTTAATCATCTCACCTTCTGCTGCATCTCCACAAGAGAAGCAAGAAGCTTCTCCGCCTTGGACCTTGGCTCGTAGTCAAGCTTGGAAAGGTCGAAGCTAGCTGGCATCTCAGCATCGGAGGTAGGTGACTCTGAACGCGGACGAGCAGCTTGTGGTGGCGCGGCTGTGGTTCCTAGAGGTGCATAGCATTCCTCATTGCTCGGCAGAAACTCTATGTTGCCAACACCTAGCAGCTCTGTTTCCACTTTGTTTGGCAAGATGCACACCCTCTTCTCATTCTCGCAATCATAGAACAAATAGGCAAAGAGGCCTTCAGCTGGCGTGCGTCCCAAGGAGTCAGTGTTGCGCATGTATGTCTCATCCATGAAGGGTCTCTCCACGCAAGGCACAAAGTCTGGTAGAGGTACCCCGGCCTGAACAAACATCGGTGTGAGGAAGCCCCCTATCAGCGCTGAACTCGCCTTGCACCTCATTGCCCACGCCTTGTACTTGATCAAAGAGGAAGCCAAAATGCATCCATAATTGACATCATCGCCAAGCTCATCTTCCATCGGCTCGTCATTCTCCTTAGGATCGCATAGAAGGTGCTCGATGCCTTGGAAGAGAAAACACAACTCTTCTTGGTGACTGTTGGAGCCACAGACCTTCCACTGAAAGTGTTGGCTATGAGCTTAAGGGTGTATCTCAGCACGGGGTTGCAGACTCTCTTGATCTTGGCCGTGTTAGCCTTGTAGTCATCGTTGCTGATCAAATCCCATAGGTCGTTGGCTTGAGTGAAAGGGGGAAACTCTACAAGCTTGCCACTAGCTTTCAGACTGTAGGCTTTGCATAGTTTGGGGATGGAAAGGTGGTAAGCTTGCCTCCTGATCTTGAAGGTGATGTGACCTTGTGATGGAGTGGGGAGGCTTGGATTCTCGCAGGTAAACTCCAAGGTGGCTAAGAAGTCTAGGGTTGCCTCGGGATAGGTTGGGAAATCCATCCTTGACAAGCACGGGAGCCAATGTTCTTGAGAAGCGCATCAAAGTCTCCCAACAGCCCCATCTTTGCCAACAGATCCCTGCTCGCGAACTTTGTGGGGTATAACCGGAGCCTTTCCAACCTTTTCTTAGAATGCTTTTCCCCCTTTATCCATCTAGCCCTCTCTTGAACCACTTCTTGAGTTCCTTCTCCTTGTGTTGTGCCATTGGTACCTAAAACACAAATCTCAAAAAAAGAGAATGAGTATCGGCGACGAATTGAAGAGAGAGACAAGGTAGGAGAGAAAAACTTATAACAATTATAGCTAAATACTAGAGGAGAATATCTAGAGATAGGATCAAATCTAGTAATTTTCCTAATATTTAGCTATTTCTAAAAATTATCCAAACCCCCTAACAACTAACAATCATCCTAAGCAATCAAAAGGCAATTTTCCAAAAATTTAAACAAGCAAATCGAATAACTGAAAATACCTTTTGAAAAGATGAAAGAAAGAAGCTATTAGCCTTAAAAACAGAAACTCACACTCTCTCTTTCTTTAGAAAACAGCTCTAAACACAAATGAGAGAGAGTGTGGATGCATGTGAATTTAAAGGCTAAGAAAACTATGGATTATGCAAGTGGTTTCCTGACCAAGTTGGTCAAGGCACATTTTTTCATGGTCAAAGATGCTTGCCTTGACAAAGATTTGAATTTAAAATAGGAGGGAAAGAGAAAAGAGAGGGAAAACACAAACTTACCTCGGCATGAGATTGAGTCGTTTTGGTCGATCTTAGACTCGATCTCATGCCCATGTTGGCTAGGATCGAGAGGGTTGATCGATTAGGGACTCGATCTGGATTGCATCGAGTCCTAGATCGAGTGTGCCCCCTCGTTCCATGATTTTATGTCATTGTGGCTATGCTCCTTGGATCGAGCTACGTGATCGATTTGGGGGTCGTTTGGGCAAGGATCGAGTGGCGGATCGAGTAGACTGATCGATTTATCCTCGAGGATCGAGTGAGGTCAGTCGATCCACACCACGTTTGCATTTCAAGCTAAACACATGGGTGGTTTATCCTCTCATGATCGACTGACTCACTCGATTGTCCACTCGATCTCATCTAGATCGAGGGACTTCACTCGATTCACTAGCTCGATCTAGTAAAGATCGAGCCAGGGTATGTCGATCTAGCACTCGATCTCTTGCCTCTAATCTCCTTTCCTTGCCTCCTTGACTCCAAGATCACGATCTCCAATCCCTTATCCTTTCACTTACACACTTAAACATAAAAAGCATAAAACTGAAATAGAAAGAAAGCAAAAATATATACAAGATAAACATGGGAATGCCTTCCAAGAGCACTCTGATACCAGATGATATAAGATCAAGGGGGTATGATCTTGTAATTGATAGGTGAATGGATGGAAACAAAACAGCTGGACTGAAGTCTCTTTCTACTTGTTCAAAGGATGATCGAAGTGGATGGTGATGGAATCAATCTGCTGGACTGAAGTCTCTTTCAGGTTGATCAGTGGGTGGAATGGAAGGATGGTGGAATGAAGGACGCCACTCAGCTTTATGGGATAAGCAGAGATAAGTCAAGAACTCAAGAGAAAGGCTTTTCGGACAATCTCAAAGAACTCTGGTTTTTGTTTGCAATTCTGAAAGAACAACAAAAAGGGTTTTTCTTAT